>CM056202.1:29146469-29207564 GCA_029692085.1 Gymnothorax javanicus
AACATCCGGGTAATTTTTTTTTTTTTTTTTTTTTTTGTATTGGCAATCGCTCGAATGGTCTTGCAACCGTCTTTTCTTACTCATTTATCTAGCATGCATGTGTTCTCCCAGGTTGATTTTGCTCACCTGTTTCATCCTGTTGTTAAGCCCCTTGTTCCCATTCACTCTTTGCTGACATCATTACTCAGTAGTCTCTCCCTCCAGGTGTCTTTTAATATACCATAATACCAAGGTCAAGATTTGCCAAGTGCTCTCGTAAAAAATCTTGACATTTGACTTCTAGATTCATACTTCTAGAGTTCTTGAGTCCTTCAAATATCAATATGAAATCTCAATATCCCTGTCAGTAAAATATTCATAAAAGCTCTCAATAATTACTTACTCCAAATAAAATCCAGGCTCTAATTACAAAAATACACAGCTTAAAAAATAGTTAGCATAACAAACCATGACAATGACATAAGGTTGGTGAGGTACAACCGCACCTCATCTACAGCACATTAGCACATTAGTTTAACTTTAGCAGCAGCCATAGCTCTTGGGCTACGGAGAGACGATGTGTAACTCCCCCCCCGACCACCACTACCAGCACCATCATCACCATCACTCTACTTTTTTGTCACAAAAAATTTCCTTAATGCCTAGATGGAACATGACTTCTGACGTCAACACTGAATATTCTAGAACGCAGAACCCATTCAAGCGCAATAGAATAAGGTGGGGTCATGTGCGTGAGTGCGTCAATTTGGCAGAAAAAAAAAAAAAAACATAGCCCTTCCTATCCCAGTTGCCAGTTCACATTTTATATGAAAACATACTGAAAGCAGCTGTACAGCAGGCAGAAGGAGGTCGGTCTTTAAAAGCACCGGAGGTACGGTATTTTCTGCCAAGAAAAAAACACTCCTGGAAGTTGAGAACAGATTAATTTAGTGGTAAAAGTTTTTTTTTTTTTTTTTTTTTTTTTAAATTTAGTGGTAAAATTGCTGTGACTCCAACCACCTGTTTCTTTCATTAACCAATCACAATGAAGGCAAGACTGAGCAGCTGGTTTCTCCAGTGACATTGAGGATGAAACTGAAAGAGACAGTAGAGGAAATGGTTTCATCAGAGCCAGAATCTGAACAAGAGCCTCTTCCTTGACATGTTAGTGTGTCAATGACAAATAAGCCTTTTCAAAATGATTTTTTTTTAAATAAATCTTTAAAAATGTAAAGAATACATTTATTTGAAGTTGGAAGAGTGTGTTTAAACAAGTCTTAATGGTTGCACAGCATTGACAGGGTTTTAGTACAGTTTTAGACTGTGTTTGCAATTTCACCAGCCAAAAAATGTCAGGTGGCGCAACCAAAAGTTTCTTGAAAAAAAAACACACTTCCCTCTTTTTTTTCAAAGTGATTTTTTTAGTAAGTATACCTGAGAATGTCTACTCTGCCTAAAACTTACTATTTTGTAGTTGAGCTGGGTATTAAAAGTAACTTATGGATTCTTTATTGAAGGGGGCGGATATTTTGGTTTTCCAAACAATTTAAGAACAATTAAACTATTAAACTTTGTTTATTTGAAAGGTTTTCAATATAAAATTATGCCCCAATATTAATATTATATTAATTCATATTTTAAATTACATATTTAATACATTTCACATAGTGTTAACTTGCTTGGACAGTTGCGCCACCTGAAATTTTGAGGGTTTGAGATGGCAGAACAATATATATATATATATATATATATATATCATTGTTATGATAAACTGGAAATATGTTCAAATTAAACAGGTTTTATAGAATAAAATGATGATTATTATGAATCATTGAAAATAATTTTAAACCAAAGTAGTGCGCTCGGACACAAAAATCTGCATGTCACGTCATTGACCCTAATACTAATACATCACAAAAAAAGGTCTAACAGGCAGAAACAGACACTAAATCACCTGAGCTAAAGAGTTGTCCATTTCTTTGACAACACTACACATCACTTGCACATTCTGCGGGAGCTTTTCATGGATCAGAAAATTCAGGCATTCTCTCTCTTTAACTTTCATAAATTCACCACATGGTATGTTTTGCATATGACATGGATGTCATAGGCAAGCATATCAAATATGCACAGTTAGAACATGCAAACCCCAATTCCGATGAAGTTGGGACGTTGTGTAAAACGTGAATAAAAACAGAATACAATGATTTGCAAATCCTATTCGACCTATATTCAATTGAGTACACTACAAAGAAAAGATATTTAATGTTCAAACTGATAACCTTAATTGTTTTTTTGAAATATTTACTCATTTTGAATTTGGTGCCTGCAACACTAACCAAAAAAGCTGGGACAGGGGCATGTTTACCACTGTGTTACATCACCTGTCCTTTTCACAACACTCAATAAGCATTTGGGAACTGAGGACACTAATTGTAGAAGCTCAGGAGGTGGAATTCTTTCCCATTCTTGCTTGATGTACGACTTCAGTTGCTCAACAGTCCGGGGTCTCCATTATTGTATTTTGCGCTTTATAATGCGCCACACAATTTCAATGGGAGACAGGTCTGGACTGCAGGCTGGCCAGTCTATTACCCACACTCTTTTACTACAAAGCCACGCTGTTGTAAGAAGTGCAGAATGTGGCTTGGCATTGTCTTGCTAAAATAAGCAGGGACGTCCCTGAAAAAGACGTCACTTGGATGGCAGCATATGTTGCTCCAAAACCCAAATGTACCTTTCAGCATTAATGGTGTGTTCACAGATGTGCAAGTTACCCATGCCATGGGCACTAACACATTCCCATACCATTACAGATGCTGGCTTTTGAACTTTGCGCTGATAACAATCTGGATGGTCCTTTTCCTCTTTAGCCCGGAGGACACAACGTCCATCATTTCCAAAAACAATTTGAAATGTGGATTCGTCAGACCACAGCACACTTTTCCACTTTGCGTCAGTCCATCTCAGATGAGCTCGGGCCCAGAGAAGCCAGTGGGGTTTCTGGGTGTTGTTGATATATGGCTTTCGCTTTGCATGGTGGAGTTTTAACTTGCACTTGCAGATGTAGCGACGAACTGTGTTAACTGATAATGGTTTTCCAAAGTGTTCCTGAGCACACATGGTAATATCATTTATAGAATGATGTCAGTTTTTAATGCAGTGCTGCCTGAGGGACCAACAGTCATGGGCATTCAATGTTGCTTTTTTCGGCCTTGCCGCTCACATGTAGAGATTTCTCTGTATTCTCTGAATCTTTTGATGATATTATGAACTGCAGATGATGAAATCCCAAAATTCCTTGCAATTGCGCATTGAGAAACATTGTTCTTAAACTGTTGGACTATTTGCCCATGCAGTTGTTCGCAAAGTGGCAAACCTCACCCCATCCTTGTTTGTGAACGACTGAGCCTTTTGGGGATCCTCCTTTTATGCCTAATCATGACACTCACCTGTTTCCAATTAACCTGTTCACCTGTGGAATGTTCCAAACAGATGTTTTTTGAGCATTCCTCAACTTTCCCAGTCTTTTGTTGCCACTGTCCCAGCTTTTTTGGAATGCGTTGCAGGCATAAAATTAAAAATGAGTGAATATTTCCAAAAAAACAATAAAGTTTCTTAGTTTGAACATTAAATATCTAGTCTTTGAAGTGTACTTGATTGAAGATAGGTTCAAAAGGATTTTCAAATCATTGTATTCTGTTTTTATTCATGTTTTACACAATGTCCCAACTTAATTGGAATTGGGGTTTGTTTTCTATTTAGTATGAGCAATGTTTTTTTCTGATGTCAGTCTGATGTTTTTCAGTTCCAGTGGCCAGAATTATTCTCAATATGTGACCTCTTTCAGCATCTCCATCGTAAACATTGCTCAGAGACGCCCTGGGGCCTTGGAACTGTGTAAAAGAGATGCAAACATTGTTGCGAGGCCATTTCTTCCTGGTGACGAGACAACAGTAGACAAAACAACTGAAGAAATTTTCATGAAAAATATCAAATCCAGATAAAAGGCTGGAGGGGGTGGAGCAGGTCTGTTTGACTTTTTCAGCAACTATGGTGCATCCTAGCCATGGGTGTAAACAATTCATGACAGGTCCCAGTTGATGCAACCTTCACCATGGCTGACATGCTAGAGGAGACTGGCAGTAGAGACAAGCATCACAAATTTTACGAAAGCAAAATGCCAACGTCTGAAACAACAGATGCCTTCGAGAGTTTAGTGTAAACCCTTCATGCTAATTCATGTATTGTGGAATAACACTTCAGGCCCCAGGTTGTATTTAAACTTACAACCCTTTTAAGACATTGATAAGATCAACAGCATTTCATCTGGAGAACCATCACCTTCATGTGGCAGGACTCAGGACCGATGTCCTGAAAGCAGAAGCTGGAGCAAAAATAGAAAAGAAGAAGTTGATCAGAGAAAGACTAAACCATGAAAATTTTGTTGAGCCTGTCAGAAATCTGAAGTTGAAGACACCTGGAGAAACGCAAAAGTCGGCCAAAATGAAGATGTCAAAAATCTTGGTTGTGGAGTATAAACAGTAGGGAAATGTATCTCCTCAGTTGCTTGTTACTTGTTCAGTTAATCCCAAAAACTAGGATTACAATCAGAATTAACCCCTAAAACTCTAATTTGTCACTTAATTTTTCCCTTAAGTAGATTAAAAGATTAAAAAGAACATTTTTTTTTTCAAATTGTTGGACAATGTCACATACATATTCAGTATCGGCTGGCTTCACTGAAGCTACATCACACAGATATTGAGAGAAATATCCACACCCAGGATGTTATGTTTTATGGCCAATGCATTACATCAAATGGAAAATATCTAGATCTTGTACATAATTTTATACACATTTCTCTGTAATTTAGCAGGAGGTGTTTGGAATTGTTGGAAACCTTGGAATCTCCATTAGAATTTTAAATAGGCCTGAAGTTCCACAGGTTTGAATACAGCAGATGCATCTGACAGACCCATATATGGGTCTGTACGTTTTCTGGGGTTAAAGGAATTGATCCTGTGATTCCAGCACCTTACCACATAGGGTCTGGTGATAGATTCTTGGGACAAAATAAAACATCAAAAGGACTCCAACACTTGCTAAAAGACGTTGATAAAGCCCAGCCACCAACTAGTCTGGTCATTGTGGACAGGAATGCATTCATCCATTCGGAAAAACCTTGAAACATTTGCTAAATTAGCCAGAGGCTCTTTGGCATGAGGTAAAAGGATCTGGACACAATTTTCAGGGAAGATATTCAACTTGCAGGATAGGTTATCATGATTTTGGTTATGGAACCAATTACAGATCACAAGAGATGGTTCCTAGGAACTTTGTTTCAAAAGAAGCGGTAAATAGAACTGAGAACACTCATGGTTGGCAGGAAGCCATGTGGTGAAAAACTTGATAATAGTGCTCTGAAGAGTGAGGAGCACAGAAGGGATGGGCTGATCAAGACAATCCAATAACGAAGGTAATTAAAGCAAAAGGAAGGCTCAACCCTGTGTGAGCCAGTGAATAAGGTGAGACGCTGAAACTCAAGGGAGAATAAGAACATCGGAAAAAGGGTAAACCAAAATGAAATAAGCAGAGCAGTGAAAACAATAACAAATGCAAAATACTGGCAAACAAAATGAGGAGCTAATCAGGGTATACAGGCCAGAGGAGCAGGGAAAGGGCAGGGTGACAAACAAGGTAATGAGAAACAATCAAGAGCTGAGCGGGGACGGTGAGAGAGCGAGAACACAAGGGAGGAAATTGAAACACAAGAGGAAAGGGTAAGGTAAATCTAAATGAAATAAATCTAACAGTGAAACAAATAAACATTCAAATAATACACAATACTAACAGAAATGAATTAAAAAACTATAGAGAAATCAAAAACCTAACATGGGTGATGCCCTGGAATGGTTGTGAAGACGATGTGAAGGATGTGAAGAAAAATACATCTGACAATCGGCGAAACAAGATGCCACGGATCCACACTTTGCCTTAAGGATGAAATACCATCGCCTTGGCAAACAAACTGACGAATTGTCGGTCGATTAATATTTAAAAAGGCAACACACACAAGCTGCACTTGGCAGACAAAGAATGATGCAGGCCACTGCAATAAGACGGCAACATTCAAGTCGAAAGGTAACTGATCCTCAACTGATCTTGTACTGTCCCTTTGCAGAGAAAAAAGGAGATTCAATCATCAGTCAGAAGTCCAGAGAACAACTTCTTCTTCATACTTCTGCAATCGATCTTGTGGATGCCAAAATTGATTCTGACACAGGAGCTATACCGTAAAAGGCTTACGGACACCACTGAAATTACAGGTGGTTACACTGAACAATGCAGTATAGAACAAATCACAATGTTTACTTATAATAATTTCAGGGTGGAAAACCCCTACGTTACTGTATGTATACAATTTAATAGCGCTAAGCAAACAGTGCCAAGGGATTCTGTTAAGTACTGTTGTGTAAGGGGGGGCTGGGTTACGATAAAGAGCGGAGAAGAGTTTTTGTTTTCCAGATTTCTCTATGCGGTTGGGTCACAAATTAAAGAGGATGACAGCTTGAGTTTATCCAAAGTTAGCAGTTAGTCTGGCCGGCAGTGAGGTGCTGTTTTGAGTGGATCCAGTTCATCAAAGACGCCAGCAAGGCAACACTGTATGTAAAATTATCACAGTGGAAACGTCAGATAGTTTGAACCCCAGTATTTAAGTACCAGTGGCGGCTCGTGAACTGGCGATAGGGGAGGCTCGAAACAATCCCTTAAAATTAATGATTGGTCACGACCTGTTTTCAATCATTCATTTAAATTACCATCACAGAAACTCTGATAACTCTCAATATTATCAGGTGTGCCCAGTTTTCATTAATAACGCGTACCGATTACGACTCTGGACTTCTCAAGCTTTTCTTTACTCAGGGGTTGGAAGCAATGCATGTTTTTCATGATCGTTTAAATGAAATAAGATCATTTGAAACGTCTTAATGCAATTCCATTACTTCCAACCCCTCCATGCACAAGGACTTCAATTCTGCGCAAGAATCTCTCACATACGTGTTGATTGAATAATTGCTGACTACAGCAAAGGAACGTAAATATGCCACTTAAATTCATACCGTGAGATGTGTGAGAGTTGACAGGTATGCGTTATAAATGAAAACTGGCCACACCTAATAATGTTGAAAGTTTTTGGAGTTTCCGTAATGGTAATTTAAATGAATGATTGAAAACAGGTCATGACCAATCATTAATTTTAAGGGATTGTTTGAGCCTGCCCTGTTGCCAGTTCACGAGCCGCCACTGTTAAGTACATATCTTTAAATTTTACAGTTACAGCCGAAAAATGACGACAGAAATAAACAAGTTTGGCAATTTCACACATCTCAAATTAACACATTCAAATTAACCAGCAGTTGTCCAACCAAGAAGTGACTGCTGTTATTAGCGCAACGTCACAATAATTTTGGCCTGGATGGCACTCGATGCACTCACTGCAACAAATGTCACCAGTGCTTTCGAAGGTATTAGAAAAATTTAACAAAATCAAAGTACTCCTGAGATAAGCAAAAGTTCCACCAGTGCTAGCCAAACTTGGTGACTTACAGGATGTTTCTGGATGATCTTGAAGAGTTGGTATGTGCCTGTACCCAAAACCAATTAAATAAGAATTACTGTACCTTCGACCTCTGATGGTCAAAGACAAATATGACATTGATGACGGGCTTGATCTTAAGCAAAATGGTGCGATGGCAGCATACCCCCCATCAAGACCCTGCCTGAAATAGTACACTTTTGCTGCGGCTATTTGTAAACTTGCCAACGTCCCTGTCCCAGACAGTGCTCCACCAGATGAAAATCATGGCTGGGTTTTGAAGCTCCTGTGGAGCCACTACAGACAGATGGAATGATGTTACCTCAAACACTAGCAGACATCCTGGAAGACGGTGGTCTCAAAGAGGAACTGGAGGATGACATGTTTACTGAGGAAGACCCCAGGGACGAAGACAACATCAGAGCAAAGATGGCGATTAATGGACTGGTCATGTATCTATTAATAAATACGAGATGGGTTTACCATTTTCCAACAATAATGTGTAAAATGTTAGCGCCACCAGCTAAAGTATGTCTGCTTACTTACCTGTAGTACTCTTATCAATATCTCCATTGTGCCTTGAAAATACTCATAATCTCGCTACCAGTCTCACACTGCAACCTACTTCTATACCAAAAACGTGCCCTCAAGAGTTTTCAAATAAATAAAATGACACATTTTGTATTTTGATATATTGAGAGTTCCAAGCTCAAATCATTAGTAATTTTATTTGGATGGAGTTTGCAAGGAGTGTTGCCTGCATATCCTTTCAGGCATACCTACTGGAATGCATTCAGAAAAAATACAGAGGACCCTAAATGAGTTTGTTCAGAATCACTTCAGATACATCTTAATGAACACATTCAAACTGCAGTGACATGGATAAAATAAAATTGGCAAGAAAAGTGACCCGACTAAGGACTGTCTTTACTGATTGTTTCACTGAGACGTGATGAAGCACAAGTGAAGAAATGTGAGATGGTGAAGGATCGTTTTCAGGGCAACACCATAATCATCTCTTCAGTATAACTCGCCATATCTTTGTGCATCGTACATCACAGATCAGGGAGATCTACCATCGTTTGGGGCTTCAATCCAACCCCAACAGAGCACATCTCATTCAACAGGCGGAGACCTCATTGAACAGCTGAGTGCAATCAGGTGCACCAGATTAAATTTGCAATGAAAAACTTTAGGGGGTAAATTTCCAGGAACAGGGCTGGTTACGACTGTCATACAAGATACATCAACAGAAGGGTGTGATAATTTAACCTTATAGTCATTTCATCAAAATTTCAATCTTGTGGTAAAGATTGGAGACAAGCACAACATTTCTCCTTAATCACCCACATCATTTTTCAGATGGCTTATCTTCCCAACATTTTTGAGAATATCTTCAGGCAAGTTTTCTCTCGGTCAGGATAGCCATATTTTATTTTCTATATCATGACTTGTGTCTGCCCTTTCTTCACACAGAACATTGCAGCATATAAACATACATGACAAACATTTTACATTGGCTGGACAAAATTAGAAATCTACCTCTGAAAACATACTGATGATTCAATACACTTCATATGAAGTTTACCATTTATAGGTTTTAAATTATAGGTGGTATAGAAGACAATCTTAAGTATAAGTGTATAATGGATGTGTATAAAGATAATTGGGCATCTTTGGGTGGCGGGTCTTATCCAAAACAGCTTAGTTGCCTAGAGTTGCTCCAAGAAATACCAGAGTACTCTGGCAGTAGGTAGCACTTACTCTGAGGACGCAGTACTAAGGAGGCAGTTTTGGACTTAGCCTATAGCTTTGGTGGCCACTGCTCCTTTCAGACAGCGATGGTCCTATTGGGTGTGGGGCAGAGATGGGCGGGGTCAGCAAAGCAGGCCAACCTGAATGAGGAAGGCCAGGAGGATGGGCGGGGTCAGAGCAGGGGCGTGGCCCATGGCTGTGGGGCAGTGGTTTTTGTTCTGGCCGATGCAGGCTGCATAGGCCATGACATGGGGGATGTAGTTCTGCTCCTGGACCCCGTGCAGAAGGTGGGCCATGGGCCCTCGCGAGAAGACCGCCACATCCTCCCCACCATGAGTCTCCCATCGCAGAGGCACTGCCGCCTGGGCTAGGTAATTATTCTCATCTATGAGGAAGAAGAGGAGGAGGAGGGAGAGAGGGGGAGAGGGAGGGAGGGAGAGAGAGGGATCAAACAGTAGAGGAAGTTGTAGTTGAGGAGTCTTTACAAGAAGATCACATGAATTGGTGTCTGTAACAAAGATATCATGAACTAATAATGCACAAATACAACCCCAATTCCAAAGAAGTTGGCACATCATGGAAAATGCTAAAATACTGCTAAATACCAAAATGTCAGGACCAAACTTTGCAATCAAGGGCGGTGATTTCCACTCAAATACACACCAGGCCAACATGACCAAATCTTGACGCTGATCAGCAAAGACTAAGTAAGCCAAACAAATTGTGTCAGTGAGCAAATACTTCCAGACTGCATTGAGTTTTTACATACAGAGAGCAGAGAGGGCTGCTGCCAGCACAACAGAGAGGGGAAACAGATCGGTCACTTACAATAGTCCACAGTGGTGATGTTCTCTCGAACGCCATTGGTCACTTTGTAGCCCGGCCCATTGCCATACAGGATTGAGGTGAATGGTTTCTGGTCCACATCACTCAGCATTGGAGCCAGTCCTACGGAGATATACACAGAGAGCCAATATGCTGAGTAAAAAAAAATCTCAATTTAAAACAAAAGAGGTTTAGTGGACTTTGTGGGTTTTGCATTCCAACTCTTCATTTCTACCTCTGAGTCAACCAATCTTGTTCCTGGAGATCTGCTGACATGTTGGTTTTTTTTCTCCAGCCCCAACAGAGCACATCTCATTTATGAAAATCGTGTCAACTGCAAGTAAGTACAGTCATGGTGCCAAATTAGACCCAAACAGTGCGCACTGACCCCAACTGATGGCAGTTCTTAGGAGATAGGGTTTACCACTGTTCTTCCTCTGGGCTAAAAAATTGTAATTGCAGTTGGAACAAAATACTGATAAAGCATTTCTACATACCAAACCTGGGTCTTCCACCTCATTGCAACCCATAACGTAATGTCTGATGCATAATGTAATAACTGACAGAAGCATAACGTAATAACCCTCGACGCACAAGATGACATCCTACCAATGCATGTCAACGCTTAAGAACCTAATCCTCTCGCAGTTTACTTTGCCAGATCAGCAACAGTTGCTAAGACTAATAGGTAGAATGACTGCAAAATTTAGTTCCAAAAGCAGTGTTGTGCATAGCACCACAAAGTTATTAGGCCTTTTCCTCTGCCAATAAATGACGACCAAAAATGTCAATATTTCTTTATAAATTCTGAACTCATATAGCTCATGAAACGGCACAGATTTGCATAAATTTGTTGTCAAGGCTCATTAAGCAATAAGGCAGTGTTTCCTAACCCAGTCCTCAGGGCACACCAGTCAGATCCAGGTATTTGCTGTGTGCCACCTTGGCCACACCCGATGCAAATGATCAAGCCCATGATCAGTCTCATCAGGTGTGCTTAAGGTAGCACACAACAAATACCTGGATCTGACTGGTGTGCACCGAGGACTGGGTTGGGAAACACTGCAATATGGTTTGAGAGTCATGACTAAAGGGCGTTGTTAGGCACGATGCACAGCGGAGTGACAGTAGCTATGTTTACATGCGCAAAATTTCTCCAATCCGATCCTAACCTCGGTTCATCGGAAATTCCAACTCCAAATTCACATGGACACTGAATGAAATGATCCGATCATGACTTGCGTATACATCACCACGCGTTTAATCAGAATGAATCATTTGGGCATGCACAGAGTTGTCTAATTTTCTGGAAATATTAGAAGAAGTAGAAGACGAAAAAGCTGTACTTCCGCCTCTGCTGTAAACAAACGCCACGTTGTCTGCACGTCCTCCTTCGCTCTTTGTAGCACACATGCGCAGTGAAGACAATTTTACCCCAACCACGAAGACAGGATCTGAATGGGTGTGTACATGGACGTTGTTCGGAATGATGATTGGCATAAACCACCTCTCTCATTCGGAATGAAATTTCTTTCCGAATGGACCGAATCGGATCAGAATCTCCCGATTGACGTGTTTACATGAAGCATTTTTAATCTGATTGGGCCTTTATTCCGATTATGTGTGTCCATGTAAACATAGCTATTGTAAGGATGGCGTTAATCCGAATATATGCAAAAAACCTGTGGGAGATGGATGTCAGTGGAAGTTTTGGATTTTATGTATTTATTTGGATTATTGCCATCCTCACAATGTCACATTAATTATATACTACATGTGGACAAAAGGCAATCACTTTGTCATTATTATTTCTTAATTTTAATAGGTCATGTCTTGGTCTTGGTTGTTCAGTCAATAAATTGTTAACCTTTAGCGTGCTCCCGGTCACCTTACTCGCCCATATATTCCTTATTCTGTGCAACTGCCGGCGACCGCAGTCGCCACGTTTGTTTATATCTGTTCCGATTGCCGGCGAGATCGCTCGACAAGAAGAACTGTGTTTAGGAATGCCAAGATCCAAATATCATTTCAGCGGCAAGTGCTAATATAACTTCATTTTAAAGTGAGTACATGACGCAGTATGAGTGCGGTCGTGCTGATAGCAAGCAATGGAGAGTCAGTGGCTATGCGTGCAACCATTGCCAAATGTGACAGATTATTAAATGCTGATATTATGGATTTTGTGTCCCACATCTATCTTGCATTGTTCTTGCTAGCTATGTAGACAATTCTTGTTGGACAGGTATTGGAAATCTAGCCATTTTTCATCATACATGCGAATGTAAAATGACAGTTGTGATCGCTGTACAGTACCAGTACACTCATACTACATCAAATAGTTCCCTTTTTGTTCTTTTTTTTTTTTTTTTTACGAACCAAATAAATCTATATGAAATGTTGAATTAGAACTTACTATGTCTCACAAATGAATACAAAAAATGGCGCAAATAATACATATTTTACCGTGCTCGTGTTTGTTGCGTCTGGGGAATTTCGGAACTCGTTGGGCCG
Organism: Gymnothorax javanicus; assembly: GCA_029692085.1. Classification (NCBI taxonomy): domain Eukaryota; kingdom Metazoa; phylum Chordata; class Actinopteri; order Anguilliformes; family Muraenidae; genus Gymnothorax; species Gymnothorax javanicus. The sequence continues at coordinate 29,159,140 of CM056202.1, forward strand.
CGGAGGGATGTTTACCGCACTCGACGTAAAAATCCCTCCGCGGGCCAACTCGTTCCGAAATTCCAATCCGCTACAAACACTTGCGCTGGAACCTATATTTAAAATGAACCAACGATCACGTGGCCAATATTAGCCATATGAATACAGGAGACTCCATTGCGTCATCGTAATGGCTTGTTTTGAGTGGTTGAGGTCTGTAATTCTGGGTTATTTCCGTGGAAATGACCCAATTTTTTAGTATCAGTAGGTGTGATATCTGGATCAGTCTTGAAAATAAGCCAGTTGCAGGCTATATTACACTGATCCAGAACTCAGCTGCAAGAATGCAATAGGCTTAAATTAACTTAGCATGCTAAAGGTTAATCATGCAAATTTAATTGGGACCAGTTTGAGAGCAATCATGCAATAAAGGGAGAGGTTAATGAAGGTCTTGTGAACATCAGACGGCACGCCGCTGTATTATGATATTTGTCGATTATTACGTTATGAGTCACTATACTCCTCCATATTCTTTCTCACACATTCTCACCAAAGGCCTTCGATCATTTTCACACACCAAATATGGGGTTTCCTCGTGGAGTGTACCCTCCGAAGCTGAAAACGTGGGAGTGGTCTGCTGTCACAACGGTCAGCGTTTCGTGCTCGCTGGTCATTATTCCGGCCTGGTGCAAGGCTATGTCCATCTCCACTGTCTCATGAAGAGCTTGTTTCGCCTTCCCCTCATGGTGGCCGTGGTCAATACGCCCACCTATTGGACGAAAAGAGCACTCAGAGAGCTGGCCACACTGCAAAAAACTGTTTTTCAGTCTTTTACTGGAACTTCAGATTTGATTTGTATTTTTGTCTCTTAATTTTAAATATATTAGCATTTTAAAGCTTGACTGGGGGGAGAGCCACTCACCCTCCACCAACAGGAAGAAACCCTGGGCATTTTTCCTTAGGATCTTTATGGCCACGTCCACCATCTCAGAGAGGGAGGGGTCCATCTGTGTGTTCCTCTCCAGATTGTAGGGCAGATCAGCAGGCTCGAACAGACCTGGGGTGGGAGATTGGAGCAAGTGGTGGTTATACAGAGGCCTATGTCCAAGCGGCTAACATGTTTGACTCAAGGGGTGCATCTCAAAGCGTAGGCTGCAGCCTTTGAAGGCTGCATTTTCAGGGATCGTCACTTAATTCCCTCTGCCTAACAGCCATGTCATTTCATCACCGTTAAACAGCTTTGGTTAAGGCGAGTCATCTCTGGTTTCCCTAAACCTAACCTTAAGTCTAACCCCTAACCCTAAACCTCGCCCCTAACCGAAATCCTAAATTTATCCTTATCCCAGCGCCATCGCATAGGGGGGAAAGGTGATGACGATTCTAAGGGCTCACAGTCAATTAGGGCCCACAAAACCCACAGCAACCGCCATGACAAAATTATTCTGCAAAGATTTACCTAATATTCATACTAATGCATCAGAGTTTAAACAAAGCCATTAAGGCATGCAATACTGATGAAATACATTTCATTAACCCCCTTCTTAAAAATGGTTCGGTCCATGCTTCGTGCTTGTCTCGGAAAATTGTTTGTGCGTTTTTTCTGGCGAGGTCCCGAACCAAGGCAGCAAACAGGGAGTACTGCCTTTGCGATTATGATGTCCAAAATAAAAACACTCTCACAAATCTGGACACCAGAAAAGAATATAGAGAGGACAGCAGGAGCAAAGCAAGGGTCCAGAACATTACAAAATTAGTTTCAAAGAAAGGTGAGAGTATTTAACTAGCTTGCTATGTTAGCTGTTCAGGCTGGCTATTCAGCTGCTAACATAATGTAAATAATCGCCTGACAAGAATGACATTACTCAGTTATTAACGGTATCATCCACAGAAAAGATCGGTAAAGTTATCATTCGCCAGCCATTATAATATGCCGTCAAAAAATCCGGTAGCAGCGGGACATGTTCCTCCATTCTTATTATGAGAGGTTACTGCATACTTAGCTCTCTCTAGCTGTAAGTGACTGTACAGGCTAGGTTTGGCTAGCGAACTACATGCAGTCAGTGTGGTTACCTTAGGTGTAACTTAAATAATTGCTTGACAAGGCTGACATTTTTTTTACCTTCTTTCATAAATGTTTACTAGAACTAAACTGCTACATTAGCCTGTTGACATAAGTCTTGTTCACACAGGGGGTAATTTTACAGAGCTTGCCCTCCTCTTAACAATAGCAAAATGAAGCTGAGTGCTTAGAGCTCTGGTACTGAGAAGCCCATTTAGCTTTGGTTTATTCCAAGACTTGGTAGGTTAGTTCTTCATCAGTTGTTCCATAGAACATGACTTTAAATGTTTACAAAAGTAATATGAAATGAAACAATTAATCCTTTATGCTCTGCTACTCCAGAATCAGCTGTGGTCACTTCATCTGAGTCTGACTCAGCAGTAGATCCTCGCCACCAGCAGTCTGAAGATGTTTTTGATGGTGAGTGAGTGAGTGAATGTGAGTAAGAAAACTAATAATTCATAATTTACATAATGATACTCTGACTCTTTGTTGAGTGGTTAATCGTAAAAAAAAAAGGAAAAATTGGGTGCGTTGCATTAGGCACTGCCAAGGACACTGTGACACAGAAAAAATAAATAATAACGTCATGATATATAGTCGTAAAAAAATGGCAATGAAAAGTTGGGGTTGGGGCCCACACTGATATTCTGTCAGGGGCCCAGAATTCCTAGCAACTGCCCTGCCTTGTTCCTAACCCTCAATGTTAGTTTAGGGGATGGAAATAAATGACAACCCCTTTGAAGGCTGCAGCCTATGCTTTGAGATGCACCCAAGGTGTTTGACCGAAGGCTGGTTGGTGGTTTATGCTTCAGTATGACCACCACCAACCTTCTGAGTGCCAATCAGATCTGTGCAGCTCCAGGTTGGGCCCTGGAAAGAACGGCATTGTTTAGCTTGACTGAAAGTCTCTTCAGATAAAAGAGTCTACAAAAAAGAAATCACCGAATAATCTGCCAGCTGATATGAGACTGCAGCACGGAAATGCCGTCTTTTTGAACCCCCAGGAAAATTAATGTTTAAAAATTTCAGCGGGGCCTGACATGTCGAAGTGTGAGACTCACCCAGTAAATAATCCACACTGTTTGTGTCCAAAGACATGAGGTCATTCCGGTTCCAAACGTATCGCCCTTTCTGGAAAAGGAAAGGGAGAGAGCAGGAGCCAGAAATGGGGATAAAAATGCATTTTCATGAGTTTTCCTCACTTGTGGCTGGTCACAGTTGGATTGTCACTAGTCTTTAGCGGGATTCGTTAAGGCTAGGCTGCGAGCGTAGATATGTGCTCAGACTGGTGGACTAACTGATGAATTGTTTTAAACTGGTCAAACACCTAAAAAGCGTCAAAACTATTGACTATCAAGTTAAGGCTGGATTTTGCCAGAATTTAATGTTGGACAAATGTTCAAAAAAAAAAAAGATAAAAATAAGCTTATAAAATGTGCCTTGTACAAAAAATGTGTACAGATAGTGTGAGCACATTTAAAATAATTAAATATGAGAGCTAGACGCTCAAAAACAAAACCTTCTAACCTTACGGATCATGCGACTCTTCCACTCCTCCACCAAATTCCGCCCGTCCTTCCGAGTCCCAACGTGCTTCGGCTCTCCGGGATATTCAACGTCCGAAGTGTTCAGGGGGTACATGTACTTCCGCCCCCCACCCAGGATCACCTTGGAGACCACAAGACCAAGGCAGAGTCAGAGAAGGAGGCGGGATTAAGCAGTTGGAGGATCAGTCAAAAATACGCAAACTTAGACGTACACATCAAACACAAACATACACTGCTTTACACACCGGTAATTTTTTCAGCCTACACGATTTAGCAGATAGAAGTACATTACATATTTAAAATGAAATAATTATATCATGATTTTAATGTGTACAGCCAACCAAACCTAAACATTGTTGTCATGGAAACCTTTGATTAAACTTTGTCCAGGATTAAACTGAGTTTTTGTACAAAGTATCAACAGTCAAAACCGTGGGCTATGCTTCATCTACCTCTGTGACACCAAATCCTTGATGGACAAACTTGATACCAACAGCGCATGAAAACAAGATGCAGCGTCAGGCTCAGCAAACCGCCTCTGACGCACATATTTCAGCTGTTCAATGAGTTGATGCAGTTTTTTTGGTACATTTGAGCTTGGGTTTGACTTTTCAAGGTCCCTAAAGATGAAAGGTCATGACGTCACATTACTCGCCATAAATGAGTTCCTAAATGTGATTAATAGTAACCAAGTGGCTATGTACAGTGGTTTTTAAGATACAGCCCTCTGAAATCTTGTTACCTGTGGTTTGACCTTTCATGGTCATTGAAGGTCCAAGGTGTCAGCGTGTCATTTTAATCTTCGTGTATGATTTACAATATGTGTTTAATAATAACCAAGTGGCCATCAACAATAGCTTTTGAGATACAGTGTAAATTCAGCGATTCAGATCAAAGACCTTGCCCTCTGTGAACTTTGACCCCTACTGATCTTCAAAATTATGCATTTTTGAATATTTACTATAGCAATTGACAGGATAATACACAATGAAAAACGAAACTTTTAACGTTTGATGGATGCAAATTAGGCCATATTTGACGAAGATTTTGGCCAAAAAATGATTTTGATCTTTTCGGTGACCTTTGACCTTGACCTTGACCTAATTAATTTTAAATTTTAATGGGATCTATTTTACGTCATGACCCAACTTTTGGCCAAATGTGGCATAAGTTGAGGCCATGGTTTTCTTGTAATCTACAACCCCAATTCTGAAATAGTTGGGACAAAGTGTAAATTGTGAATAATATCAAAATGCTATGACTTTCAGATCACATGAGCCAATATGTTATTTACAATAGAACATAGTTTCAACATTTGAAATGTCATCTGAGACATTTTACATTTTTATCCACAAAATGAGCTCATTTCAAATTTTCTGGCTGCATCAGGTCCCAAAACGTTGGGACACAGGCAAAAAAGGGCTGAAAAAGCAATTAATATATAAGAGAATCAGCTGAAAGAACATTTAGCAAGTAATTAAGTTAACTGGCATCAGGTGTGTAACATGATTGGCTATGAAAGGGATGTCTTAGAGAGGCTGAGTCTCTCAGAAGTAAAGATGGCCAGAGGCTCTCCAACCTGTGAAGGCTTGCGTAAAAAAATTGTGGAATACTTTAAAAACAATGTTCCTCAACATCAAATTGCAAAGGCTTTGAAAGTCTCATCATCGACAGAGCATAACATCATCAAAAGATTCAGAGAAAGTGGAAAAATCTCTGTGCGTAAGAGACAAGGCCAAAGACCTTTACTGGATACCCGTGATCTTCGGGCCCTCAGACGCCATTGCATCACTCACCGGCATGATTCTGTCATTAACATTACTAAATAGGACCAGGAATACTTCAAGAAACCAGTGTCTGTAAACACAGTCTGCTGTGCCATCCACAGATGCCACCTAAAACTCTATCATGCAAAAAGGAAGCCATTGTTGAGCATGATCCAGAAGCACCGTCGTGTACTGTGGGCCAAGGCTCATTTAAAATGGACTGTAGCAAAGTGTCCTGTGGTCAGACGAGTCCAAATTTGACATTCTTGTTGGAAATCATTGGCGTCGTGTCCTCCGGGCTAAAGAGGAGAAAGACCACCCCTCCTGTTATCAGCGTTCAGTTCAAAAGCCAGCATCTCTGATGGTATGGGGATGCATTAGTGCATATGGTGTGGGACACTTGCATGTTTTAAAAAGCACCATGAATGCTGAAAGGTATACAAAGGTTTTAGAGCAACATATGCTCCCCTCCAGACGATATCTATTCCAGGGAAGGCCCTGTGTATTTCAGCAAGACAATGCAAAACCACATACTGCAGCTATTACAACAGCACGGCTTTGTAGTAGAAGAGTCCGTGCTGAACTGGCCTGCCTTCTGTCTGATCTTTCACCGATTGAGAACATTTGGTGCATAATTAAATGAAAAGTTCATCAATGGAGACCCAAAACTCTCCAGCAGCTGGAAGCCTGTATTAAACAAGAGTGGGATCAAATTCCAATGGCTAAACTCAAGAAACTTGTCTCCTCAATGCCCAGACGCCTCCATTGCGTTTTGATTTTATTCACAATTTACACTTTGTCCCAACCATTTCGGAATCGGGGTCGTATACAATGAATAAATAAAAGTCTAAAACTGAACATTTGGGTACCCACACACACACACGTAAGGTCACACTCTGGATTTGGTCATTTCTGATTCCATCCCTGTAAAAAAATCTCCAATTATATGAAATGGGTGTGTCTGATCACAAGGTTATTGCACTGGACTTAACAACATCTGCCCCATATTCCAAATCACACCATCAAATCTGTTACAGAAACCTTAACAAAATCGACCCAGTCGCTCTATCCGAGGACCTAAATGACCTGTCCACTCCATTTTCATCTGTTGATGATGGTGTGGAATACTAAAACAATACAGTTTGTGGTATTCTGGATGATCATGCTCCCATAAAGACAAGAACAGTCACTTTCTCTCGCTCTGCCCCCTGGTTTACAGATGAGCGGCGGAGGCTGAAAGCAGCCGGGCGTATTCTCGAGCGGCGTTTTATAGCATCTGACCTAACCATCCATAAAATAGCTTACCACGAGCACCAAAAACACTACTCCAAATCAATTGCAACTGCTAAATCTCAGTACTGTTCAAATATGATGAATAAAACCCCTGGTAATTAAAAAAAATTGTTCAACACAATAAATCACCTCCTGAAGCCCAAAACACCTTACACCACAGAGCAGCAGGGCAATGAGTTCAGCAAATTTTTTGCACCAAAGTTGAAGCTATTCCCTGCTCTCTCGCACGCTCCATTTCTACACCTCTGGCCACTGAGACCTCTGAACCAGTGAGCGCTTTCACGCTGTTTGAGGAGGCCTCGGTGCAGCGGGTGGAGCACATCATCCATAAGATGGTGCCCTCAACCTGTGCATTGGACCCCCTCTCCACAGCTCTGATAAAATGTAACATCTCTGCCATAAGTTCTCTTATAACCACAGCCATAAACTGCTTGCTGTTCCGGCCGCGTTCCATCTGCTCTTAAAATAGCCCTTATGAGACCACTCCTTAAAAAACCCAATCTGAACCCTGAAGTCCTGGCTAACTACAGGCCCATTTCAAATCTGCCTTTTTCTTTCGAAGGGTTTGGAAAAGATTGTGGCCGGCCAGCTTGAGCGCCATCAACAGTCTTGCGGCCTGTATGAAGAGTGTCAGTCGGGTTTTTGCTCCTGCCACAGTACAGAGACAGCCCTGGTCAGGGTCACAAAAGACCTGTTGATGGCTGCTGACCAGGGCTCTCCATCGCTTCTGGTCCCTCTCTCGATTTGACAGCTCCTTCGATATGGTTGATCACAACATACTCCTTTACTGTTTAAAATGCACCATTAGATTGACTGGAACTGTCCTCCAATGATTCCAGTCCTTCCTGACTGGTAGAGCTGAGTATGTGGCCCTGGGGGACGCTAAATCGCGAGCCCCACACTGTCACTTATGGGGTCCCTCAGGGGTCGATCCTTGGACCAACCCTTTTCATGATCTGATCTACATGCTCCCCTTGGGCCACATCATCGGCAGGCATGGAATTTCTTTCCATTGCTATGTCAATGATACTCAGCCCTACCTCAGGACAGACCCCACTTCCCACGCAGCCACTTCATCAGCTCTCACAGCCTGCCTGGAGGAGATAAGGGCGTGGATGACAGAGAATTTTCTACAGCTAAACAGCACAGAGACAGCAGCCATTCTTTTTGGCACCCCACATCAGCTCCAGTCCTCCCCCCATCACAGGTATTTTACTTTGCGACCACATCATTCCTTTCTCAACTACTGTCACAAATCTAGGGGTTAAATTTGACCCCCACCTGTCATTTGAACGTCACATATAACACCTCTGTAAAACTTCCTTCGACCATCTAAGGAATATTTCCAAACTCCGCTCTTCCCTTTCCCTCAGTGGTGCTGAGAAGCTGATCTATGCCTTTGTCTCCTCCAGGCTGGACTATTGTAATACCCTCCTCCAGGCTGGACTATTGTAATGCCCTCCTCGTCAGGACTCCTGGCAGGAGCATCCAGGGCCTCCAGTACACTCAGAACAGCGCTGCCAGGATCCTGACGAGGTGGCGTACACCTGATCATATTACCCCCATCCTTCAGTCCCTTCACTGGCTCCCCGTCCATCAGAGAATCCAATTCAAAATATGCCTGCTGACCCTTCATTGCCTTCATGGTCATGCCCTGGATTACCTCACCGAATTACTCTCACCCCACACTACAACCAGACAGCTCCGGTCCTCAGACACTTACCGCTTTCGCCTCCCCAGGACTAAATTACACACCATGGGAGGCAGGGCGTTCCAGATTGCTGCTCCACGGCTTTGGAATTCCCTTCCTGCCTACCTGAGGGCACCACAGACCGTGGAGTCTTTTTAAAAGCAGCTTAAAGCGTTTTTATTTCAGAAAGCTTTTTAGTCTGTTGTGTCTATTGTGTTGTTGTGTTGTTCATGTTATTTTGTCTGGTTTTAATCTCATTGTCATACTTTTAGATTTTGTTTCAAAATGTAAAGTGCGGAATAAATGAAATGCATTATTATTATTATTATTATTATTAATACATAAATCGGGGTGATTGGAGTACCCTCTCCATACCCTTCATGTCGGGGGTGGGGTACTACAATAACAAATGTTTCTGGTGAAATGGTATTGATGGCATTCATTTTTTGGCGCGGATGTGTATTGCTCGTTTTCTTAAAGGACTCATGTTAAGTAAAATACCATTTCCCGGTTCAGTACTGTGGTTCCTAACAGCCGAGCTATACAGTGTTATCTATCCTCACTGAATCCAACAGCCCAGAGAAGGTAGACTTTGAAAACTCCCCATTTCCTAAGTAGTAACTAAGTGTTAATTCGTTCAGTTGCGAGGATTAATGTGTAGAATTACTGTCCATTTCCCCTCAGCTTGCATTATTGTTCATTATAATAATTCTCAAGCATTTTCCTATCCACATAAATGCTGACAGAAAACATCAATGTCTTTCAAAGCTTCCGCATTCCTGTACTTCACAAAACAGTATTTTTTTTTTCTGTGTCAGTGTCCGATCAGCTCGATATGCCTAAAAAACGTTTTTAAAAATGCACTTTTGCAGATTCAGGTCTGTGTGTTAAGTTCATTTGCTGAAGTAAACATAAATCTCTGTCAAAAACTATTGACATTACCATAATGCAGATTAACTCTCAACCTGTTTCTGATTAAGAATCAGATACTATTTAAATGGATTAATTTAGTGAGCAAATAGCTATGTTGCCATTAATGATTAAGACATGGCTTTGTGTCAAAGAGGAATACGACAAGATGAGATTGCATGGACGGCAACTGAAATCAAACTGGAATTTTGTAAAATTCCACTTTGAAGAAGAATGTTAGTAAATTCTGCTGAAATGGTATTTAGATAAAGTTTAGATTTAATTTCATATTAATTCATTCGATAATTGCCATTCATTCAATCTTATATTGTAGCCTTCCTACAACTGTCCCAGGAGTTGACTATAAAGACCTCATTAATCATTTTGCTACCATGACAGTTTGACGTATGGCACGCATTTTAAATGCAATATGCGTCAAACTTCCACAATGCACTAATAACCAATTTACTAAATTATTCGATGGAGGGAGCGTTAGCAGTTCAATAAATGAATTAACCAGTGAGCAACTGTTCTTCCCCACAAATGCAGCCTATTCTTTTGAACGCTGAAAACATTTTGATTAAGTGTAATCAAAAAACAAATGAGGTTGCACTGCTGAATAAAACGCTAAAACAGGAGATGGAATTCCAAGAACGTACTCGATTAATTAATTTGATTTTTTAATTATTTTTCCATCCATACAATATCACTATTAAGCACATTGTCAATGCAGCCCTTCAGTGATCTCTGTCATTTCTCAATACTTTCTTCATAATTACAGGTTAATATATTGGTCTTGATTATTCAGTAAATAAATTGTGTGATTATTAATCAAGCAATCTTAACACGTTGACTGCCAACTACGAGATAACTCGTAATGGCGGGTCAGGGCCAGCGCCAGAAAAATTCGGGGGAAATTATCCATCCCTTTATTGACAACAATTGGTCCTGGCTAATTCTAGATGGTTTTCCTTTATAAGCTCGTTTTCTAATTCAAGAATAATCAAGTGGCAATTGAAGACACGGCTTCTCTCCCCCATGCGATCTAACAGCAATTAATGGGCTACATTCAGTGCAGAAAAATAATTGAATTATAATTAGGTCAATGCACTGGCACTCAGCAATGGTAATTTTTTTTTTCCAGCGAGAGCGGCATTTCAGAACTCTTCGCGAATGAAGGTAATTCTGGTGACAAGTATACGTGATTTCCTCCGTTTTCATTTTCCAGTCTAACAGCTGGCTATTTTTTACAGCAAGTTGCGTGACCGTGTTGCAAAAACAGGTGTAGGTACTTGCCGTAATTACCTTCATTCGCAAATGAGTTCTGAAATGCTGCTCTTGCTGGAAAAAAAATTAACGTTGCTGAGTGCCTATGCATAGACCTAATTATAATTCAATTATTTTTCTGCACTGAATGTAGCCCATTATTTGCTGTTAGATCGCATGGGGGAGAGAAGCCGTGTCTTCAATTGCCACTTGATTATTCTTGAATTAGAAAACGTGCTTATAAAGGAAAACCATCTAGTATTAGCCAGGACCAATTGTTGTCAATAAAGGGATGGATAATTTCCCCCGAATTTTCAAGTCTGGCGCTGGCCCTGACCCGCCATTAGCTGGCAGTCAACGTGTTAAACAGGAACAGCTTGATAGCTATTATGCTTTCAAGGGCCAGAGGCTCATGATACACCATTGAAAATCCTGCAACGCTGGGCATTACCATTAGGGGGACATTGGGCCTGAGGAGGTGAAGGCTATATCATGTCACCCTTTATATTCTTCCCTAAGTAGGTGTAGAAATCACACACCACACACTCACACACACAACTGTGGGCAATTTGAAGTCCCCAATTAGCCTAGCATGCATGTCTTTAGATTATCGGGAGGAAACCCACATAAACAAGAAAAGAACAAAGACAGCGTACATGGGACCGTTAAAACTCACATTGATTTCTGGAATGTTCTCGAAGAGCTGTCGGGCAATGTCCTTGCACCCGGCTGCCAATGCTTCTTCGGGCATATCGCTGTCTGCGTGCCAGTCGCGGTTGACACAATGAGCGTAGGCCGCACTGGGGGTGGCGTGGGTCACACGCGTTGTCGTGACGATACCCACTGACTTTCCTGACAGAAAAACACGCAGATTATCTGAAACTTACACTGCCAAAAGTCTTTAAAATGTTATCTTCGTAACTCTTTTTCACAAGACAGAAAAAACTGCCAATGCGGTTAGATACAGTTCACACATTTTCAAATGTGGCATCACTTGTGAATCAAAGGGCACTTAAAACAGGCAAATATATTTGAAAATGAAAAAAATATGATTTTGAGCCTCGTAAGAAGACACTCCTGTTAAGACAGACACATTTAGCTGTGTAATACAGACTAGAGTAATGATCTTGTTGCAGTGATTAGGACTAGTTCTCACACCAAGTTTAAGAAATTGCGATTTTGTTTCTATTGTTATTCTTTGAAAATACGTGACACTCATACTCATATACACGGGTATATTCTGGCCAGGGGTATATTCCAGCCTACTACACCGGTTCAGATGTGAAATTTGCAGTTAGTTTGTGAGTTGAACCGTGTAACAGACTGTATCACACGAAATGGATGGACTGGAATGTGACAGAGTGATTTTGTATATTTTTCGATTTTTCTGCATTGATTTATATAGAGTGAAAAATGTAGCATAAAAATTTAGTCCCTATTGTTGTGTTGTGCCATCATCCAAAAATTGTGGATGAAATACTGTTCCTGGCTATCATCACAGCAAACAGGGGAAGAAACAGGCGAAGAATGTGCATGAAATACTTCCTTGGCGATCGTCACAAGAGCTAGCCAACAATCCCGGTCTCGGCAGCGTGCCCGCATACTCAAATCAGGCCACGGTGGTCAACAGAGCACTCCGCGCATTTGCAGTTCCCGGCATGCAGGTCAGCGAGCCAGCCCACGTAAGTGCATTTCCTATACGCAAGAGGTTAACACCACAGCGTCTCTTTTATCGAAATCGGGGATTAAGTGCAAGGTCACGAAGCCCAGGCTTCAAACTAGGCTTCTGTGTTTGTTTTGGCATCGCAGTGACACACACACACACACACACACACACACACACACACACACTCTGCTTTCAGAGCAGGTCACCCTGACATCCTTCCTGTCAGACGGACCTTGAAGGTCCACTCTGGAGAGTCACACACTGTTGTGTGTGATGTTGTTCCAATGTTCAAAGACAGAATGTTTGCCACAGCATTGTGCTTTAAGAAGCAGCGGTTGGCACCAGCAGAGGTTGGCACATCATCAATACCAACATCCTCCGCTTCGATTTTTTTTAATGCTACTGCCTGATAAAACCTCCTCTCAAAGGAGCCTTGTCTCCAAAGACCCAGAAAAACAAATGCTTTGAGAAAGGTTTTCTCAGAATTCAAATACTGCATTTCACATGGATCGCGGTACACAGTACCGGTGTTGGGTGGTACCGGGAGAAAACAACAACGGGACGGCACAACCAAAATTGAACAATACTCAGCGATGACAATAGCATGATGATTTTTTTGATATGGATTTCTCGGAAAAATGGATGGGGAGAGGATGATGAACCTGGTAAAGTTTTTAAGCTGTATTGAGGAAAACAAACAATTTACTGTTTTTCAGCATTTCAGGTCCTGTTTAATCATGTGGCGCTGGAGCCTCGCCAGGTAAAGGAAGGTACACACCCTGGTCAGCTCAGTCAGCCACACACATTTACACACCCTGGTCAGCTCAGTCAGCCACACACATTTACACACCCTGGTCAGCTCAGTCAGCCACACACATTTACACACCCTGGTCAGCTCAGTCAGCCACACACATTTACACACCCTGGTCAGCTCAGTCAGCCACACACATTTACACACCCTGGTCAGCTCAGTCAGCCACACACATTTACACACCCTGGTCAGCTCAGTCAGCCACACACATTTAACACACCCTGGTCAGCTCAGTCAGCCACACACATTTACACACCCTGGTCAGCTCAGTCAGCCACACACATTTACACACCCTGGTCAGCTCAGTCAGCCACACACATTTACATACCCTGGTCAGCTCAGTCAGCCACACACATTTACATACCCTGGTCAGCTCAGTCAGCCACACACATTTACACACCATGCATACACACAGGCAGCTCAGAGCATCCAGGTAGCTTGGCCTGCATGTGTTTAGGCTTTTGGAGGAAACCCAATGGAAGCCCACACAAACACGACGAGACCATGTTAACTCCACATAGAAAGCTCTCACCTGCGTCTTTCGCCCATTTGAGGATGGACGTGACCTCATTCCCGAACGTGGTGTTGCACTGGAACCGCACTGCTGCGGCAGACACGCCGACGGTCCCCTCGTTAGCCTTCACCCCGCACAGGTACGCCGTCGCTGTCCCAGCGCTGTCGGCCACCTGGGCGTCCGTGTTATATGTCTGTGGAATGCAGGACACAGAAAAAAGTAGAGAACGTCAGCTCTGATGTATGAGTCCTTCTATCTGCATCAGGTAAACCAACTAGTCTCTTTTTTGCCCAGTAGTCATCATGTTAATATCATTAATTTACAACAACTTGACTGGACCAATTTATTTATATCTGACACAAACCAAAAGTATCAATATACAAAATACTCTGTAAACCCGGAAAGTGTGGCAAACTCTAATGTTTTATGGGAATCTATTACCTCAAAAAAATTATGTAAGCCAACTTAATTGCATTGTGTAGACTGTACTTAAAGGCTCAGTCCCACTGAGCATTTTCTGCCTCGGCGATGTAGCTACTGCCGATGGAAATTGATGCACCTCAGGAGGTGTCGGGAACAGGTTCCCTGATGTCCCGGGGAAGCTTCGGGAGCGTCGCAAGCCATGTGGAACCATCGGGAGGCATTGGGAGAACTGCGAAAAATTTCAATGCTTGCATTGAAATTTTTCCCGATGTGTTCCCGATGTTTTATCGGGAAAACAGGCTGGGGAGGCCTCGCCGGAGCTTTCCAGAGCCACGGGGAAGCTCCGGGGATGCTTCCCCAGAGCTTCGGCAAAATATTGTTTTCCCCGAGGCATCCCCGAAGCATCGGTGATGTCTCGCCAAAGTATCAGGGGACCTTCGGGGATATTTGAATCTTCGGCGAAAGTTCGGCGACCTTTTGGTGACACATTCCTGATGTCGGGGTTGCATCCCCGAATATTCACCGAAATTTCGGCGACGGTTGAAAAGTGAATTCTTCCCATGGCGCTGATTGGCTGGATTTTGCATTCGCACGCACTATAAGTACATTTCATGTAAGGACATGCCAGAGAGAGAATGATGCTGAGCCAAAAATGTGCATATGTTATAGCGTAGCCAAACACAGTTATTTTATCAATGTTTTGTCCGGGCGCCAGGTCGTCTGTTATACCAAAATAAATTAGCTGTGTTCAGCTCCACTTCAGCATCTTACGGAAAAACTCAACAAAATCATGAGAAAGTAAATGACTTGTATTGTACCAACAAAGAAAGAGGCACTTCCGTTTGCTCAAATCATGACATTATTTACATCAATAGAAAAAATGAACAGGTTAAGGGAAAAAAAAACACATTTATCCGCGGAAAATAAATAACCCAAATTGCAGGCCCCAGCCTAGACACCTGCAAGAAAACTAAATATGTATATCCAGCCACTCAATAAAAAAAAATAATAATATAAAAATAGTTGATTAATTTCTAAAGGAAAAGTTTGGGCCGCTGCAGTACAGATTATAACAACCAGATGCGCTTGCCAGACGCAAGTCGTGGTCAGCTAAATAAAGCAATGCCCGACAGCCTTCTCGTCATTAAACAAACTTCAATTATATTTCAAAATTAAGAGAAAAAATTAAGGAAATTAAATCGTAAAAATAAGGGCGAGAGGGGGAATATGAGAGGGGGAAACAATGTTCAAAGTAACTCGGGGCAGGAGTAAGTGGAGTGAATACGAGCTAGAAAAAAAGAAGTTTTCATTCAGCGATAGGCTATCAGTTTTTTTGATGGGATGAGTTACAGGGAGTGCACAGGGAGGTTAGAAGATTTTTCAGAAAAAAAAAATTCTTTCCCAAACCCTGCTTGGCGTCTCGCACTGGATTCCCATCCAAACTGTTCGATAATTATAGAGGCTGGTTGCGTCTTGTAGCTCGCTACAATATATACCTCCCCAATAACCCTTCCCCGAGGCACCTGGGATGGTTTGCAAGTACTCACCGATGCATCCCCTAATCTA
Organism: Gymnothorax javanicus; assembly: GCA_029692085.1. Taxonomy (NCBI): domain Eukaryota; kingdom Metazoa; phylum Chordata; class Actinopteri; order Anguilliformes; family Muraenidae; genus Gymnothorax; species Gymnothorax javanicus. Next base: position 29,174,632 of record CM056202.1, read on the forward strand.
CGGGGATATTCCCCCGATGATGTTTCAAATTCGGGGAAGCTACGGGGCACCTTCGCCGATTATCGGCAAAAGTACCCCGGAGCTTTCCCAAGCATCGGGAGCCATCCCCGATGTTTCACGGGCATTGTTCGGGGGACATTCCCGGAAGCTTTGTGACCATAGCTGAAGCATCAGTGAACGTTCACCGGACCATCCCTGATGCCTAATAAGTGCAATTTCTAATGGGACCACTCCGTTTTTTTGGCAAAAACATCGGGAGCATCGGGAGCCATCGGGAGAAAATTTGTCTATTTCCACATCGCCGATGATTTTTCCCCAGTGGGACCTAGGCATAAAGAACATAAGGTAAAAGTTATTCTTACCACGTTTTTAAGTGCTGTGAACACAAGATCACCTAGTTCGCTTACACAGTTTTTTTGAGGTCATCAGTTTCCACAAAACAATTGAGTGCACCACACTATCTGGGTTTACAGTGTCGAAAAACAAGTGTGTGAACATGGAGTCTATCGTGACAACTACAGAGGTTTGTCTCACAGCATCATAATGTATCAAAGAAACACTCATCAGGAAAGACTTTGCAAACTGAAAAACTGTATTTGCACTCAAATTCTCTGAAGTTAGCGCAAAAAAAATGTTCCAGTTCCTGCAATTTGGGCGACAAATATTCCTTATCCCTACCGACTCTCAAATCAAATCTGTGCCAGTGATTTTAGTCCAACCGGTGTTTTTAAATTGATAATTTTTAACTACCAAGCAGGAGACTTCACCGTGAAAAGTTGAGTCAACTTAAAATATAAGGAAACCAGCTGCAAAGCACTTCAAGTTCCGAGTTTTTTCACAAATTATTTTGACCAAACTCAAAAACTCAAGTTGAGCAAACTCAAAAATGTTTTGCAGCGGGTTTCCTTCCTTTTTTTGAGTTTTTTTTTTTACACTGTTACATAGCACATTTTCTGCAGTACTCGCTCACCTATTGTATCTTTGTTCGCAATGCGTGTTGTGTCATTATAACTGTCTAACACTGTGATTTGTTTGGTGTTAACATCTTGCATGGTCAGTAAACAGGGTGTTGCAGAGAGGCAGAGACCTTGGACAGAGAAACGAAGGGAAATGTATCCATTTCCAGCAGGAAATCTTCCCCACTCTCCCCCTTCAACTGACCCTTGAGGATTCGGGCTGCAGTTACCGTAGGAACGCCCATTCCTGAAGGGGGATCGCGATGGGGTTGATCCAAACACAGAGAGAGGGTTACAGAAGAGGGAGAAAAGGAGATTGCATATATTCTTTAGCCTGATCATTTTCATAACCCCTCTTCCATATTATTTTTGAGAAGCCCAGATTTGTTGATATTGCTGTCTATACGCTTAAAGAATAAGAAAAATAAGTCCATCATACCAAGCATTCTAATGTTGTGTTTAGACATAAAACACTTATTTCTATTAGCTTTTTTTCTGAAGGAGACAAACATGCTGCTAGTGAGGCAAAAGAATTTTGGCTCATTTCTAGATTTGTGAAAGGTCCCCTATTATGTCACTAGGTGCACAGCTAATTAGTTATTACAAGCCATTTCAAAATCTTTTCCCTCTTGACATCACATGGGGAGGTAACCAACCAGAGGCAAGAAGAACTGATCACCTTCAGCCAAACAGTCAATCAGATTTCATCATTCTGGGTGGTCACTCCCCCTTGTGATGTCAGGCAGGGGAGACTTTGAACTGGCTCATAATGACTAATTAGCTGCACACCTGGTGGTGTAATAGGGGACCTTGAATGGAATAAGAAAATTTCACTTGTCAAGCACATGGTAACTTAAAATAAGTTAGTATTTTTTTTACTTCTGAGAGAAAAATTGAGAAGTTAAGACTCATAATAAGATTAAATTACTTAAATTACATTTTAAGTATTAATTATTGATTACACATTTTTGCAATGTAATTATGTTTTTTTTTGCTATCAATTTGACAGCACGACCGATTTAATTAACTTTTCCGCTAATCGTGCTCATCAGACCTTGTTAAGTAAACTGTAGTGTTAATACTGAAGCCTACCCTCACTCCAGTCCTTTTCTGGATAAAATCCTGACACTCCTGATTTCCAGGAATCTGATGTAAAACCCGTGTGGATGCTCTAACCCTCTGCATCAAGCACTGCCCTAAATGGTCATATTTTTACACTGTACACTGGAGAGGGAAGACACACCGCAACAACGACATTGCCGATTTCCTCCCAGGAAAATTTCATGACCTACCATCCCCGAGGAAGAGGAGAAGGTTCTTGGCGACGTTCATGTTGAGTTTCTGAAGTTCCAGGGCTTGGTTGAGCGTGCGCTGGGCCCCGGTGTGCCAGTAAGATGGGTCCTTTTCCACTTCTGTGAAATCGTACAATGTGCCAAAAAAAAGGACATCACTTACAAAGCGCAGTTATGATAAGGACGTTTGGTTCAATGCCGAATACAGTGCAGTCATTAGTATGTCGGTCATGACACTGTATGAAAAAGGCAACAACTCTTACATAGTTCGTATAGCATGGACATGAATGCCAGTTCATCAAGTGACAGTCCTAACTTTGACTGTGTATTCATTGTTTTCAAGTCCAACAAGCAAAAATTGAGCCAGTGTCTAAATACTTATGCTCTGCTCTGTATTATTGGGGTGGTATCATGGGGAGGGAATCATGCCTCCATTGTAAAATTAGTGACGGCATGGAATTCGGCTCCTTTTTAAAATTCTGATATGTTCCATTTAACTTCTGTTTACAACACTGATTTAAGTTTTTCATGAACCGATATGCACCAGTTATGTTTCACTTACACAGTCTAACAGCTGTTAAAAGTGGCATGGGTAGACATACAAAATATTCAAATTTGAGGGATATAGTCCGGTTGGGGCGAGTTAAGTGTTGAAATTCTGGGGTCAGGGTCAGGATTTGGGATTAGTGTTAAAATGCGGTTATTGAAAAGAAAATTTGGACGCCCATGACCACAGATGTTTCCCCTGTACAGGAGAACATTTTTATTACCCTTTGATAGCTTCACTGACATGCGGAACTCCAAGCAAGCAAACTTTGTATTTGGTATATCAGCATGTATAATCATATACATGTAAGTTAATTTAAAAAAATAGCAATAATCATCTGATTTTCCCCAAAATTACCAGGTTTTGTCCTTCCATTGCATCAAAGAATCCCGAAAACAATCAGAGAAAAATTGTGACCTCTAGAGTGGTAACACAGAAATCTCTCCAGCGGACACGGATGTGGAATGACCGCTGATCCATATTACCCTCCAATACTGTCATACAGGGGATACAATGACCTAAGTACCATACATAAACAATATAAGAATGATATAACAAGTTTAACATGCTGAAACAAGCTCATAAAGACTTTACAGGGTTTTATATATGAACAACATAGGAGAAAGATGGCATGCATTTTCACCTCAAGTCTTTCAGTGGTGCATGAAATGTGCTGGATGGAGTCAAGGGTTGTTGGGTTATGATTAGGAGTGTTTAATTGTGTCAGACTGTGTACTGTAATTTTCTTCATATTATTTTTCATTTTATTTAGAGTTTTTTTTTGTATATTTTGCCTGTTAGTGACCATTTTCTCTTTTATTACCATGTTCCACTGTAATGCCCCTCCCCTTTGGCATTCCTATGCCTGGCTACCTGCCCTTAGCCAATTATTCAATTATCCTCAGTTCTCCTCAGTTAATGGTTTTCGCCTGTTTTCTTTTAGTTAATTAAGATCCCCTTTTTATTTAAAGCTCAATTTCTCCCCTCACAGGCAGGTAGCCATAGTCTGTTCCCCTTTTTGTTTGGTGCACTCCCTTTATAGATCTCCATGGTGGCGCTCTGATGGCACATCAGCTTAAGTGCGCACACCACATAAGGCTGAGCCCTTCCCGTGGCGGCCTGAGTTCGTGACGGGCCATTTGCCGCATGTCATCCCCACTTTTATCCCATCTTTCCTGTCTCTCTCACCTAAATACCATCTAATAAAGGGAAAATCCCCAAAAAAAAAAAAAAGATCTCCATTAAGTTTTGTATTGGTTTTTGTTATCTTCACCTTTATTATTTAATAAATTTCACTTCCCTGCACTTAGGTCCTCATTCGCAATCCTTAACCTGGTGCTCCGTAAACATCTGTGGGTGTCGGGACGTGACGTCCACGTGTCTTTGCTTTGTTCCTGCTCCCTGCTCACCCTCTCTACTCCGTGCAATTATTGTTACTCATTTCCTTATTTGTAGCCATGCCCTCATATGCTCAGTTCCCCTCTGTCCCTCCTGTGATAGTTTTCCTGATTAGTTCTCTGGGTATAAGTAGCCCTCAGTTTTAGTTTCTGTGGCAAGTCTGTCTTTGTCCCTGCAATACTTGTGAGCCTTATATTTGCAGTGTCTTATTCCCAGTTTTGATTCTCTTTGTCCTACAGTTTTTGAGTTTGGATTGTCCTTTGTGTATTTTTGCCTTCTGGTTTTTTGGATCCGCCACCTGTTTTTCAACTTTGCCCCCTGTCTAGTGCTTTTGTACTGCAATGCTCCCTCTGGTTTCAACACAAACTGATTCACCCTGATTTTTGGTTATAAATTCTCCAGTGCAATTTCACTACTGTCTGTGCCTCAGTTCATTCCCAGCCCTAATACAAACACCCACAGGTTTGATCGGTGTACGATGGCTGTTGGGTTGTGCTTACGGGTGTTGAGTTGAGTCAGACACCCACAGGTTTGATTGGTGTATGGTGGCTGTTGGGTTATGATAAGGGGTGCTGGGCTGAGGCACATACCAAGACTCAATCTATGTACAAGACCTGTTGGGTTATGGATTGGGATGCTGGGTTGAGTCACACTGAAAGGCTTGATCAGTGTACATGATCAGTGTATAATGGCTGTTGCATCATGGCTAGGAGTGTTAAATTGAGTCACACAAAAAGCCATGATAAGTGTATAATAGCCGTTGGGTTTCGGTTATGGATGCTGGGTTGAGAAACACGCGGAGGCTTGATCAGTCATTAAGGAGTGTTTAGTGTTGGGTGATGAACTGAGTTTAAGACTGACCTGGGATCTGTGGTTTGCTGAGAGCGGTGCAGACCAAGCAGGACATGGAAATCAGCAGAGCCGTCCGCATCTTCACCTCCATCAGGCTGCCCGTCCCAGTTCTCCAAAAGCCGCTCCTGAGGGAAAACTGTCAGTTTTCAAGCCCCCAGCAGAAATGGTTAAAAGAGCGATGACATACTGGTGCCAAGCTGACAGCAGAAGATAAAATTAATAATGTGGAATAAAAGCCGCACCAAAATCTGTCTTTAGCTATGAACAGCGCTGACGCAAGTGACAGTGTAGGGATGCCCCCCCCAACGTCCTGTCCTGACCCATCCCAAAATAGCCGCTTATCGACATTCAAACCCGCCTTTGAGCAGTAACAGTAGGGCAGAGGTCACCAGCCCTGTTCCTTAGTATTTACCCCCTGGAACATTCTTACTCTGACCTTGACAAAGCAAATCTCATTTGACAGCAGAAGATTTCCTAGAGAAGCAAATTAACTCATGCCAGAATACTTTTATATAAAATTGTTGCGTTTGTATGGAATACTTTTCCTGAAAATTACACAATATAAGCACACATTTAGTTAAATGTCTGTATTTTCAAAATAAAGGTTTTTAGCAGGTTTAAATGCAAACATGTCATTTTGGGTATTTGTAACATCATTCTAATTGTTATTTTGGTTGCCTGCTACGTGACGCTGAGCAGCTCCTCGACTAGGTGCTCGACTAAGTGCTCCTTGACCACGACCTGTCCTGGCTCGGCCATGGCCCCTCCCCTCCTGTGGTTGAAGTACAGGTGGCCCATCACTGCGATCGTCAACTGATTTTGTGTTTTCATCGGACTGCGAATGGTCGGACTGTCAGATTGGTCAGATTGACGCGATACTCATGTACTATGCATGTTTTCAACGGAACTCCAAATGACGCTGGCACCGGCTTACCGTAGGGAATGGCAGAATTCGCTGTGCCGTTGGCAGCAGCTTGCCGTTAGGGAATGAGTTAATAGAATCATGTGAGCCGCTTCGAGGTTAAAATCAAATAATGTATTTCCGAGAATAGGGTTGTTTGCTGCGGCTCTACCGGAGGAAATTGTCTGCACATGCTGCATTGGTCATCCGGTCACAAAAACACAACTACAGTAAATCCTATAAACACAGGAAGTGAGTATTGTCGATGCCTCTGGTCTACTTTAAGATAACCAACTTTGAAAAAAACAATAATGACTGTTTCACAGCGCAAATTTCCTCTTGGGAACTAATCTATGGACATTTGGGAAAGATAAATAAAAAAAGAGTAGCCCCAGGGCATGTTGGGATATGATTATTTGAGCATGAGGCCACCAGTGAATGCACTGCGATAACTGAAAAATAACTGTCTCAACATTGTTTTACTCATATATTGTGATTTAAAATTAATATTTCAATAACATTTTTTGTGCAAATGAGACCAAGTACTGCTGAGGAGGAAAGGCAATATGACTGATTTCAGAATTTTACCAATGGGGGGGAAAGAAAATTTCTCCCATCAAGGAAGCAAGCCAGCAGAGAGGAAGACGAGTATTTTCTGCTTCAGAGAAAAAATCTGATTGCGTTTTCAATGATGAGAAAAAATGATGTGATTTTTTTCAATGCATGAGAATTGCTGTAAAGCCAAAATTATACTTAACGCGTCCATGAGTTTGCAAGGGTCTGTGATGTAAATTTCATCATCAAAACGTGAAAACATGGATTCTGTGCGGACATCTGTGTACCTCCACTGTTGGAAGAAGTTAGCTCTTAAGGCTTTTTGTTGGAAAACCTTTCTACCAGAGAGCCTTTTGGGAGTTAGGTGATGTAGTACAAAGAGCAACACTGTCCACGAAGCAAACATGTTGACATGGATAAGTTGGTTAAACACAGGACTCCCATGCAGATATGTAAGTTTAAAACCCCATGTGGAAGAATATGTTGACTTATTGCTTTTAAACTTAGTTGATATTGTTTTCAGTTTTAGTAATAATTTTTGGTTATCATTCGCAGTTCGGTTAGCTTCAGGCAACAAAACTATTAGTTTAGGTTCAGGCAGCAAAACTTCAAGGTGAGGGTTTAGGAAACAAAACGTCTTGATTAGGTAAAGATAGCAAAGGTTCTTGGCAAGGTTTAGACAACTAAACTTCTTGGGAATATTTAGGCAATAAAATTACTTGGTTAGGTCAACGAAAAAGTCATGATTCGGGTTAAAACAGACCCTTTCACAATGTTAACCATGTCTTGAAAAGGCTTTCTAACAGATAGCCTTCCAGCACAAAGTCTTAAGGGCTAACGTCTCCTTCGTGCTGTATCTCCAATATTTTGTGACTGCGCGGACAAGGACACCAACTGTCGATGTTGATCTACCGTGCATGTGAGGAACATGTCCTTCTAACGGACACCAGAAAGTAGTACGAACATAACGACTACAGGTCTGCAGCTGCCTTGCACTTGTGTGCTTGGGAGTATATTCAGGTCTCAACACAGAGCTCTTGTACACAGGGCATCTGAGGATTAGGACGATAGCGCAGGGCTGTAAGCGAAGGTCACTTTAATTGGATTGAGCAGGGGCCAGCAGATGGGATTACAGGAGAAATGACACCTGTTACTTTCACTTATTACAACACATTCTCATCCCGCCTCATCATATAGTGACGAATTCTGCCCAAGTATCGATATACAATGAAAGTAGAGTGTTTTGGCATCCTTATTCAACCTTCAGGGTTACAGTTAGAGTAAAAGAGTAGGGGTCAGGGTTACTTTTAACAATGACCTCAAATAAGGATGCCAGAAGGCTCTATTTTTGTTGCATATCGACGTTTGGCCAGAAAGCATCACTGTTTGACACGTAGGGATGAGACTGTGTTCCTTATTCACACTGTTGGAGTTTATCTGTTTTAATTTAATTTTATTGATTGATTTTTTTTTTTTTTTACAAATGTAGCTAATCAATATTATCAGTTGTTGAGCATAATGCAGTTTAGATGTGAGGGGGGTCAGGGTTCAGCTCCAAAATACGTAGATATTCATCAAACTTTAGGTAACCCTATGTTTAATTAGAGAACCAGGGACTACAACTGATGATGGTATGCCAAACTGAACTTTTTAAACGTCTACTGATTTGATATGAATACTTTACAGTTTTACTTTACAACTGGAACTTAAGAGGTCTGTGTTACAACCCTCGTGAGAATGTCTTTCATTTCCCTTCTGATTCAGCAACTTGCGAGTCTATTAGAAGTATGCCGCCTTGGATTGATTGATATTTGATCTCCCCTCGGCTGCATTTCATTTCATGGTTATTTCCTTATGACTATGTGACCTGAATTTAAACCCCTTACTTAGGTTTGCAACTGGCTGGATAGTAAGTTTATCTTCAGTGTTTAGACCCAGTCAGTATTCCAAGAAGAAAGTGTAAGTCTTTATTAAGTGTGATGTGATCGTTAATTGTTGAAAATTTCTATCATTATTAAGTTTAACGTAATCATTAATCACAGCTATTCACTCAGTTATCTCAAACAAGCTTGAAAGCCTATTCGGGGTCCAGAACTGCGTTCAAGTTAATCCAGCCCAAGTCAGTTCCTCTGTGCAGTGTAATAGGAACAAGCTCCCAAGCCTAACCAGGGTCATAGATTGGTAGCACGCTCTTGTTAAGCCTTCCAAGTCTGTTTCTCTGTCCAGTTTGTTAGGAAAAAGCTCCCAGTCCTTCTACGATCTTTGAAATTGAAACCAAGTTCCCCTTAAGCCACTCCATTCTCCAGTGGGACAGTTTGGCGCTGGTGAAGTGTGCACTCCACCTGGCATTGGCCGGCGATTAACATATCAACTTTGCCAACAATATCTGTGCTGACCTGTGCTATCCTTCTCTGGGATTCCGTCCCTACCTCCTCTTCTGGGGTGCCACCCCCAAATTACTGTGTAAACTGTCAATCAAGCCACCTATTGGATTGTACTCCATGCTGGATTCCTAGTCTGGAACATAACAGTTTGTTTCCATTAACCTTATCACATGCAAAGTTTGCACAAACACATTTCCTGTTTCATACAAACTTTGCAGTTAATAGCAAAGCAAACAGAAGAATAGAATGCAAAATTCTCCACATTTGGCACAGACTTCATTGATAAAATCTCGTGTTCTAACTGAAAACTCTGCAGTTCAGAATGCTAAACTCAAACCCTGAGACACACCTTTGAACTCCCTCACAGACAAATCAGTTTTAATACTTTCTAGGGCACAGTGCCTAATACCCAGGCAAGCAGACACGGCACACAGTGGCGCAGGTATGCCGTTTCGTGCTTAAGTGGTTCGTTTTCCACCAACTTTTTTCTCTTCTTTACAGGGTTGCCAACTTTTACACATTCGGTGAGAGTTTTAGTGGCATATTCACATTCCCGTGCTGCAATTATTCAATCAGCGCATTTGTAAGAGATTCTCAGGCGGAATTGAAGTCCCTGTGCATGGAGGTTTATTAGTTTCACATGGGTAACAGTGAATTTCACCACTAGTAACATGGAAATCAATTATGACTCTGGACTTCTCACACTTTTCTTTACTCAGGGGTTGGGAGCAATAGAATTGCATAAAAACGTTTCAAATGGCCTTATTTAATTTAAACAATTTGAGCGATTGCGAAACACATGCGTTGCGTTGATTGAATAGCACAGGAAAGTGAATATGCCGCTAAATCTCACACCAAATACGTGAGAGCTGGCAGCCCTGTCTTTATCTGCAACCATATGCTGTTTCACAGCCCTGCCAAGGTTTTTTCAGATTGTAATTGAAAGGTATGAGAAACACAGTCCTAAATAATGCATGCCACAACAAGTAATGAAGGTCTCATCTTTCAAAGGAAAACTGTTTCCGCTGCTTGGCTGACAAGAACATTGCCCATGATGTCAAAGCAATCTGGTAGCCAGTTATACTGGTTTACTAAATCAGTAACGTGCGAAAACTGGTGCCACGATACCAGTTACAAATTTTATCAATTCTTGCCAGGCGTAGTACATCTTCCCAGCTTCTTGCCCAAAAAAAAAACATCTTTTGTCAGGTAAATTAAATTCTCTGGTTTGATCAAGAACTCTTTTGTTCCAGTATTATTACTTTCATCATTCCATGCATATGTTTGATTTTTTTTTCTTTTTATGTTACAAGAATATTTATTTTTTTTGTCATATTTTTCTCCTTTTTGTCGTAGGGCTACCATCACTTCTAGCTAGCACTGTAGACAATAGGTACAGCTGGTCATATTAAAATTTGTATATATAGTACTTTTCAGAGAATATTTTTATCACGGCTTTAGCAGAGACAACCCCCCCAGCACGGAAGAACTCCCTGTCCAATGCAGTGCCACAACTCCTACTGTACAGTGCAGCCCACTTGCTACAACAGCATTGCTAGTGCAAGGTCAACCAAGTATTGCTGCCTCCACTTTCTCACATCAGAGTTTCCCAAACTTCTCATGCGGTGCCAACAGCTAGATTCAGGTATTTGGTGTGGTGTACTGTTGGTTTGATACATTATGTGTTCTTGAGGTGGAATACATCTATTGGCACCTGGGGAAATGTTTGGGAAACACCTGGATTACATCAGAGCGCTGTGGCCACCCAGCTAGCCACCAATTTTGAGAAGTCAGTAAAAATGCCGTACCGGATTCAGAGGAAGAAGCAGGAAATATGGTTTGAGCACGCTCAGAAGCTCAGGGGCGTGCCCAGGGGCATGACGTTGGAGGCCAGCCGGCAGGTGAAGAAGCAGAGGAGTGCAAAAACAGCGAGATAGAGAAGGACAGAGAAGACCAAAGAGAGAGCAATCCAAACAGACGCTGAATCCATGGTGTCACACCATTGTGAGTCCGAACCTGCATGTCCAACACAGTCAGGCTACAGCTGTGGTCGTCTTCCGTGTTCCCTAATCCACTGATAGGATTAGAACTACTACAGCAACTTTATGATGTCATAATGAGTAGAGTTTATCCAATCAGAATTACTCCAACAGTGACAAGTCGCACCCCTCCTCCCCCAGAGGATATTGGAAACAAAAGCAGAGCGTCCTGCTAGACCAGTGGTTCCCAAACTCGATCCTGGGAACCCAGTTTATGCTGATTTTTGCTCCAATTGATGACATGAAACTATGAATTGGCATCTCACAGACAAAATTTAGGACACATGGTCACTAAAACTAACTATCAATAGGCAATGAAGAATTTAAAGACAAAGCATATTATGAGTCAAATCTGTTAAATGGAACTTGGTTGGTTTCAAAAAAAAAAAACTTCAGCACCTGCAATCAAAACCCAAATCAGCAGCTTCTTAACTGATCACAATCTTGCATTCGATCACATAAAACATATCACTACCTTTGCTTGGCATGCTAACTTGGAATACATCGAAATAAAAAATAGAAATATTACGCTTTGAAACATCATGGAATGCATAGTCATTTCTGTCATAATGTGGTTCAAGGGGGTAAAATGGCCCTCTCATCTGAAAAGCAACTACTTAAAACAATAATAGCTTGTTAAAATTCTGGGATTGTAATTGTGGTTGGAACAAAACCAGCATACACAGTGGGTCCCCAGGACTGACTTTGGGAACTACTGCGCTAGACTCTGAAACAGCAACAAATAATCAGAAACACTACTGTAAGTACCAGCCTGATAAAGCTCACTGTTACAACCCTCATTGAAAGTCTAGGGTCAAAGGGAAGCAATACGGTACGGCAATTGTAAAAATGGTTGGTAAGCCGGTTATTGTTTAATGATAGGCAGCAGTTATCAGGCAATATAACACACATCAAGGAGAGGGTGGTGGGTGGCAGCAAATCATAAAACAAACAAAACTGGAAATACAGCAGAAGTCACAACAAAACAGCCACCCATAAAGCCTTGTGCTGTACACATACATATTCCCCCTGGGGTGTTGTGCATGTATGGGAAAAGAACAGCAAATCTAAACTATGGCCCAGCTCCCATAGAAAGCAAACGAGTGCCTCAGTTTTAAATTCAACAAAATCACAACACTAGTACTGTAGGTCGATCAGAAGACATTAAAAGACACGAGACCTACAGTCAAAATAACAAGCAAGCAATAGCACATACCGAGAGGCACAGAACACAGAGGCAGACTGCTCACATTAAATCACAGCGGCCGCTGGCAAATTCAAACAGGAGTTTTATAATCTCCCAATGCGATGCTATTGGAGCGGACGATTTAGAGGAGCGGAGGTGGAACACAGCTGGAAGCCTCCGATTGGCTGGCATGGAGGCGGGGAGAGGAGGGAATCTGCTGTAGGCAGGAAGCAACCACAGAGCGCGGAAAGGGAATCCCTGATGACGTCATCTGCAGCCAGAGCTGTCAAACAAGTTGAACTGCCAGACGGACTGCCCCATTAATCAGTTAACGTAAAACCCGTAACACTCACCGTGTACTGTTTTTGTTGATAATGATTCAGATGTGGATTGATGTCATTTTTGTGTGTTGTAATTTTTAGATCTGCAGTCCTGTGGTTATTAGTAGCTAGCTACCCTTTCAAAGTGTCCTTCCCAGGAAGTGACTGTTATTAGTCCATCTCAGAGAGCCACTATTTTGTCCATAATAAACTCCCACTAGCCTGCATTGCAGTTACAGTTCTTTTCGGCTGGTGCTGTTTGTTGGTGATCCAACAAATACAATTCCCCAGATACAGTACAATTCCCCAAGCTACCAGAGATAATTTTACCACTTTTTTGCAACCAATGCACTCGCATTTCAGGCGCTGACTATATTGCCCTCCTGAGAACTCTGATAGCATCCTTTGGTGCATCTCGAAGCAGAGGCTGCAGCCTTCGAAGGCTGCATTTTTAGGGGTCATCACTTACTTCAGTCGGCCAAACTAACGTTAAGGGTTAGGGATAAGGAAAAGTTTAGGACATCGGTTCAGGGCGAGGTTTAGGGTTAGGGGTTAGAGTTAAGGTTAGGTTTAGGGAAACCAGCGACAACTTGCCTAAACCAAAGCTGTTTAACGGAGATGAAATTACGTCTGTTTGGTGGATGGAATTGAGTGACGTCCCCTAAAAATGCAGCCTTTCAAGGCTGCAGCCTATGGTTTGAGATGCACCCCTTATCTTGTGTTGAAGACTTAATTTCTCTGGGAGGTGAATGGACCCCAGTACAGACACCAGATAAGTGAACTGAAGTTTTATTTGGCCTAGAGAAGGTTGAGCAGGCAGGGTCAGAACCAGAGCCCAGGACTGCAGGACTGAAACAAAAGGCAAAGGTATTGTCAAAGAACAGGCAGAGATCAAGTAACCAGATATGGTACAAAACAGAGAAATCAGAAACTCAAAACTGGAGCAAAACAGGTCGGAAAGCAGAAATCAGGCAGACTGCAAGCAAGGCTTGAAGGATACAGACTAAGAGACACTGAGACAAATTCAAGAAGGACAACAGAAAGACAGGGACTAAAATGCACTGGGATTCCATTTTAGCATTTGAAATTCCTGTTGGTGTCTACATCACAAACACACCTGTTCTGCATTGTTCACACCCACCAGTTCTGTCTTTGTGCCCTGCTTCCTCGCTCAACCTTACTCGACCTCCCCACATCTCTCTTCCTTTTTGCACTAACATTGCTTTTTCACTTTTGTGGACGACAACGTTCCGGCTGCAATTAATCCACGTCTGCTTGTGGGTGCTTGTCATTTTAGATTGAAATGGTTTTTGAACGGCTGGTACAACACCAGATTCGCGAAGAAGTTACTGCAGGAGCTGAGTGGACATAAAAATGTTGCCAAGGATAAGCAGCAGAATTCACAAGACTTTCTTAAACAGAACCTACAACAAACTGGCACACAACAGAGGGCAAAGCAGGGATATAAAGGGGAAGCAGCAGGTGAGGCATGTTAGTCAGTATAATGGTGGGAGTGCAGGCAGGGCAGAGGCTGGAATCAGTAATTGAGTAATAGAGTAGGATGTGGTGTGAGTGTTAGTCAGTATAATGGTGGGAGTGCAGGCAGGGCAGAGACTGGAATCAGTAATTGAGTAATAGAGTAGGATGTGGTGTGAGTGTTAGTCAGTATAATGGTGGGAGTGCAGGCAGGGCAGAGGCTGGAATCAGTAATTGAGTAATAGAGTAGGATGTGGTGTGAGTGTTAGTCAGTATAATGGTGGGAGTGCAGGCAGGGCAGAGGCTGGAGTCAGTAATTGAGTAATAGAGTAGGATGTGGTGTGAGTGTTAGTCAGTATAATGGTGGGAGTGCAGGCAGGGCAGAGGCTGGAATCAGTAATTGAGTAATAGAGTAGGATGTGGTGTGAGTGTTAGTCAGTATAATGGTGGGAGTGCAGGCAGGGCAGAGGCTGGAATCAGTAATTGAGTAATAGAGTAGGATGTGGTGTGCAGGCAGGGCAGAGGCTGGAGTCAGTATAATGGTGGGAGTGCAGGCAGGGCAGAGGCTGGAGTCAGTAATTGAGTAATAGAGTAGGATGTGGTGTGAGTGTTAGTCAGTATAATGGTGGGAGTGCAGGCAGGGCAGAGGCTGGAGTCAGTAATTGAGTAATAGAGTAGGATGTGGTGTGAGTGTTAGTCAGTATAATGGTGGGAGTGCAGGCAGGGCAGAGGCTGGAATCAGTAATTGAGTAATAGAGTAGGATGTGGTGTGAGTGTTAGTCAGTATAATGGTGGGAGTGCAGGCAGGGCAGAGGCTGGAATCAGTAATTGAGTAATAGAGTAGGATGTGTGTGTGTTAGAGTGGATTTGGATGTGAGTGTTAGTCAGTATAATGGTGGGAGTGCAGGCAGGGCAGAGGCTGGAATCAGTAATTGAGTAATAGAGTAGGATGTGGTGTGAGTGTTAGTCAGTATAATGGTGGGAGTGCAGGCAGGGCAGAGGCTGGAGTCAGTAATTGAGTAATAGAGTAGGATGTGGTGTGAGTGTTAGTCAGTATAATGGGGGGGGAGGGCAGGCAGGGCAGAGGCTGGTATAATGGTGGGAGTGCAGGCAGGGCAGAGGCTGGAGTAATAGAGTAGGATGTGGTGTGAGTGTTAGTCAGTATAATGGTGGGAGTGCAGGCAGGGCAGAGGCTGGAGTCAGTAATTGAGTAATAGAGTAGGATGTGGTGTGAGTGTTAGTCAGTATAATGGTGGGAGTGCAGGCAGGGCAGAGGCTGGAATCAGTAATTGAGTAATAGAGTAGGATGTGGTGTGAGTGTTAGTCAGTATAATGGTGGGAGTGCAATGGCAGGGCTGGCAGGCAGGCAGAGGCTGGAGTCAGTAATTGAGTAATAGGTAGGATGTGGTGTGAGTGTTAGTCAGTATAATGGTGGGAGTGCAGGCAGGGCAGAGGCTGGAATCAGTAATTGAGTAATAGAGTAGGAGGATGTGGTGTGAGTGTTAGTCAGTATAATGGTGGGAGTGCAGGCAGGGCAGAGGCTGGAATCAGTAATTGAGTAATAGAGTGCAGGCAGGATGGTGGTGTGAGTGTTGGTGTGAGTTATAATGGTGGGAGTGCAGGCAGGGCAGAGGCTGGAATCAGTGAATTGAGTAATAGAGTAGGATGTGGTGTGAGTGTTAGTCAGTATAATGGTGGGAGTGCAGGCAGGGCAGAGGCTGGAATCAGGAATTGAGTAATAGAGTAGGATGTGGTGTGAGTGTTAGTCAGTATAATGGTGGGAGTGCAGGCAGGGCAGAGGCTGGAATCAGTAGGATGTGGTGTGAGTAATAGAGTAGGATAGGATGTGGGTGAGTGTTAGTCAGTATAATGGTGGGAGTGCAGGCAGGGCAGAGGTATCAGTAATTGAGTAATAAGTAGGATGGGTGAGTGTTAGTCAGTGATATAAGTGCAGGGCAGAGGCTGGCAGAGGATGGCTGGAGTGTTAGTCAGTAATTGAGTAATATTGAGTAATAGAGGATGTGGTGTGAGTGTTAGTCAGTATAATGGTGGGAGTGCAGGCAGGGCAGAGGCTGGAATCAGTAATTGAGTAATAGAGTAGGATGTGGTGTGAGTGTTAGTCAGTATAATGGTGGGAGTGCAGGCAGGGCAGAGGCTGGAATCAGTAATTGAGTAATAGAGTAGGATGTGTGTGAGTGTTAGTCAGTATAATGGTGGGAGTGCAGGCAGGGCAGAGGCAGAGGCTGGAATCAGTAATTGAGTAATAGAGTAGGATGTGGTGTGAGTGTTAGTCAGTATAATGGTGGGAGTGCAGGCAGGGCAGAGGCTGGAATCAGTAATTGAGTAATAGAGTAGGATGTGGTGTGAGTGTTAGTCAGTATAATGGTGGGAGTGCAGGCAGGGCAGAGGCTGGAATCAGTAATTGAGTAATAGAGTAGGATGTGGTGTGAGTGTTAGTCAGTATAATGGTGGGAGTGCAGGCAGGGCAGAGGCTGGAATCAGTAATTGAGTAATAGTAGGATGTGGTGTGAGTGTTAGTCAGTATAATGGTGGGAGTGCAGGCAGGGCAGAGGCTGGAATCAGTAATTGAGTAATAGAGTAGGATGTGGTGTGAGTGTTAGTCAGTATAATGGTGGGAGGCAGGCAGGCAGAGGCTGGAATCAGTAATTGAGTAATAGAGTAGGATGTGGTGTGAGTGTTAGTCAGTATAATGGTGGGAGTGCAGGCAGGGCAGAGGCTGGAATGAGTAATAGAGTAATAGAGTAGGATGTGGTGAGGTGTTAGTCAGTATAATGGTGGGAGTGCAGGCAGGGCAGAGGCTGGAATCAGTAATTGAGTAATAGAGTAGGATGTGGTGTGAGTGTTAGTCAGTATAATGGTGGGAGTGCAGGCAGGGCAGAGGCTGGAATCAGTAATTCAGTAATAGAGTAGGATGTGGTGTGAGTGTTAGTCAGTATAATGGTGGGAGTGCAGGCAGGGCAGAGGCTGGAATCAGTAATTGAGTAATAGAGTAGGATGTGGTGTGAGTGTTAGTCAGTATAATGGTGGGAGTGCAGGCAGGGCAGAGGCTGGAATCAGTAATTGAGTAATAGAGTAGGATGTGGTGTGAGTGTTAGTCAGTATAATGGTGGGAGTGCAGGCAGGGCAGAGGCTGGAATCAGTAATTGAGTAATAGAGTAGGATGTGATGAGTGTTAGTCAGTATAATGGTGGGAGTGCAGGCAGGGCAGAGGCTGGAATCAGTAATTGAGGAATTGAGTCAGTATGGGATGTG
Organism: Gymnothorax javanicus; assembly: GCA_029692085.1. Taxonomy (NCBI): domain Eukaryota; kingdom Metazoa; phylum Chordata; class Actinopteri; order Anguilliformes; family Muraenidae; genus Gymnothorax; species Gymnothorax javanicus. Next base: position 29,191,811 of record CM056202.1, read on the forward strand.
GTGTGAGTGTTAGTCAGTATAATGGTGGGAGTGCAGGCAGGGCAGAGGCTGGAATCAGTAATTGAGTAATAGAGTAGGATGAGGTGTGCAGAGTGTTAGTCAGTATAATGGTGGGAGTGCAGGCAGGGCAGAGGCTGGAATCAGTAATTGAGTAATAGAGTAGGATGTGGTGTGAGTGTTAGTCAGTATAATGGTGGGAGTGCAGGCAGGGCAGAGGCTGGAATCAGTAATTGAGTAATAGAGTAGGATGTGGTGTGAGTGTTAGTCAGTATAATGGTGGGAGTGCAGGCAGGGCAGAGGCTGGAATCAGTAATTGAGTAATAGAGTAGGATGTGGGGCAGGGGCAGAGTGTTAGTAATAGAGTAGGATAATGGTGGGTATAATGGTGCAGGCAGGGCAGAGGCTGGAATCAGTAATTGAGTAATAGAGTAGGATGTGGTGTGAGTGTTAGTCAGTATAATGGTGGGAGTGCAGGCAGGGCAGAGGCTGGAATCAGTAATTGAGTAATAGAGTAGGGATGTGGTGTGAGTGTTAGTCAGTATAATGGTGGGAGTGCAGGCAGGGCAGAGGCTGGAATCAGTAATTGAGTAATAGAGTAGGGATAGGATGGGTGTGAGTGTTAGTCAGTATAATGGTGGGAGTGCAGGCAGGGCAGAGGCTGGGTCAGTAATTGAGAATCAGTAGGATGTGGTGTGAGTGTTAGTAATAAGAGTAGGATGCAGGCAGTGTTGGGGAGGGGTGAGTGTTAGTCAGTATAATGGTGGGAGTGCAGGCAGGGCAGAGGCTGGAATCAGTAATTGAGTAATAGAGTAGGGATGGTGTGAGTGTTAGTCAGTATAATGGTGGGAGTGCAGGCAGGGCAGAGGCTGGAATCAGTAATTGAGTAATAGAGTAGGATGTGGTGTGAGTGTTAGTCAGTATAATGGTGGGAGTGCAGGCAGGGCAGAGGCTGGAATCAGTAATTGAGTAATAGAGTAGGATGTGGTGTGAGTGTTAGTCAGTATAATGGTGGGAGTGCAGGCAGGGCAGAGGCTGGAATCAGTAATTGAGTAATAGAGTAGGATGTGGGTGAGTGTTAGTCAGTATAATGGTGGGAGTGCAGGCAGGGCAGAGGCTGGAATCAGTATAATGGTTGAGTAATAGAGGCTGGGATGTGGTGTGAGTGTTAGTCAGTATAATGGTGGGAGTGCAGGCAGGCAGAGGCTGGAGTCAGTAATTGAGTAATAGAGTAGGATGTGGTGTGAGTGTTAGTCAGTATAATGGTGGGAGTGCAGGCAGGGCAGAGGCTGGAATCAGTAATTGAGTAATAGAGTAGGATGTGGTGTGAGTGTTAGTCAGTATAATGTTGGGAGTGCAGGCAGGGCAGAGGCTGGAATCAGTAATTGAGTAATAGAGTAGGATGTGGTGTGAGTGTTAGTCAGTATAATGGTGGAAGTGCAGGCAGGGCAGAGGCTGGAATCAGTATTGAGTAATAGAGTAGGATGTGGTGTGAGTGTTAGTCAGTATAATGGTGGAGTGCAGGCAGGCAGAGGCTGGAATCAGTAATTGAGTAATAGAGTAGGATGTGGTGTGAGTGTTAGTCAGTATAATGGTGGGAGTGCAGGCAGGGCAGAGGCTGGAATCAGTAATTGAGTAATAGAGTAGGATGTGATGTGAGTGTTAGTCAGTATAATGGTGGGACTGGAATCAGTATTGAGAGAGAGGATGTGGAGTGTAGCATAATGGTGGGGGAGTGCAGGGAGATGGCAGAGGTTGGAGTCGTATTAATGGTAACAGAGCTGGAGTGAGTACAGGGCAGTACATTATGGTGGGATAACGTTGATTCTAAAATTCCTTAAATCTGGCGTCAGATGAATGATAAGTCATCCTACCTAATCCAGTGAGAACAAGCATCTTTCTTCAGGGTGTGGGCCTCTCGGGGAGTGAACCTTTAATAACATGAAAATGACTGAGAACAGGTCCAGGACTAATGGTGTTTAAAACTGGATGTTTTGTCACCCCAATTTTTCAGTTCTACTGGATTTGCCCATGATTTCCTCAGCTGTTAGAATCTCGCATGCTGGAGAGAAACCGTGTCTTCCGATTTTAATTACATTAATTTGGGAAAACGCGTCAGTAAAGGAAAATGATTACCCAAACTAATGGGATATCCTAATTGTGTAAAGGGACATGTCTCTACTGCCCCCAATTCCCGGTTCTAGAACCGCCACTGGAAACATATGGTAATGGGATAAGTTTAACCACAAGGGACACCATTAGAATTACTGTCAAAGGCGCTCATTTAGTTTATATAGAATAGGTAGTAAGGAGAAGACGATAGACGATTTCACAGCGCAACACGCTTTACTTTGAATGGATGATCAACCAGCTTATTGCTTTTGTAAATGATAAAATATGAAAACTGTCAGAAGTTCCTGCAGATGGACAGGAATCAGTGACTGGATCTTAGATCTTAAGCTTCTTCTCTTTGACATTTCATCTTTGATCTTTCAAATTTATGGCTTTGCAATATGCGTATGTTTCGGCTCCAACGAATGGAAGAGAATAAGTTCAGATTTAGAAAATTCCTCATAGCATTTTTGTTCACGGTAGAGCTCAAATTCAATTCATTTCGTATGGACGTCGCCTCATACGTCGAGATTACAATCGATAAACTCGTGCCATGCGGGTTGTGTTGCTGTGTGAGGTGTGGTGGAAATTGAGACACGTCGAGAATGTTTATAAGAGGTGACGAGTCGACATCGATCATTTGATCCGTAAACATAATTCAGACATCGTCATTAATGTTGAAATGAAATTACCAACTCATACTTCGTTTATTCATTTCATTCTTCGATATTTAGTGAACAGGCACTATCTCAGTTGGCAACATGCAGTAAAGCTCATGCATTATCTGGTGACTTCAGGTACGTATTTCTGCCTCATGCTTTGTTGAACACTATGGCAAATACATGTCTGGTAGTCCATAGCTGGAACGATTATCTACATTAACAGAGACTAACCATATACGCTGAAACACTAGCGACTCATTAATGATCAGTCAACTTGAAACCAGCTCTACGAAATGACTGATTTAGTTGATACTATCATTACCTCTTTTATTAACTTTAATCTGCTTTGTATCCGTGGTTTTATATCATTTTTTGTAGTTAAAAAAAAAAAAGTTAAAAGACAACGTACACAGATGTGTTGTTATATTTAAGATATGTGTGTTAAAATAGGTGTGATGTATGTGACACTTGTTTCAGAGCGTAGTACACGCTTACGACCAATGTATTTTCCTTCTAAATGTTGATTTACGAACAAATTATTTACAGTTAGCTGGTATATGCCCAATCTGGGTTCTAACATGGGCAGATGCCCTAAATAGTAGACTTGTTATGCTGGCTTTGGTGTGTCTGTCATATTCCAAGATGCACAGTCTGCGAATATGGATATGGATTATACTGTACTGAAAAGGTAATGAGTAAGAGATCATTTGGCGCGCACTATTGGTGCAGCCCCAAAATTGAAAACACTGAATAAATGACTAAAAGAGATCAGCTACTGAAGGTAATTTTAACACAAAACAAAAGGCTTTCTGCATTATACATAGTGTACTTGTCTTGGTAAGAACAGTGTAATTTCTCTACTCAGATTTTGTTTTACAAGGGCTGCCTCCGGGCGGCAAACTTTAGAACCAGAAGCAGTGCTCTCCCGAATAGAATCACACTAACATTATTTGCCTTCAGAAGATTTAATTGAAGGTTTATAAGTATGATCTTGTTGTATTTCGCCATACGTCCACCATAAAAATAGTTAAACAAATTTTTCCTCTTACAATGTGCATTACTCGATCAAATTAAATTTTTTCCAGCATTTTTAATTCTGATAATAATAAAAGCGGCTTATTTTTGCGATTAAAACAAATTATAATCGTAGCAGCTGGCGGACATCTTTTGGGCATTCATTTTTTAAAATTTTATGGGTGGAGATCTTCTGAAGAATCAAGCTGCAAAGAGCACTGTTCTCTGTTGATATAAGTAAGACTGAGCTCTACAGTAAAGTACACTCCGCACAAGGTCTAATACCAAATTGCACTTTGTGGACTGTCTGCGGTAATTGTTGTCAATTGATCAATCAATCAATCACTCCATTCTTCAGTCTCCTTGCTAATTATCGCTGCAGGCTGTCATATGAAATATAATACCGGTTCCTCTGGCGTACCGGTTCAAAGCTGGTTTGCTGGGATATATCCGACCAAGCCACGTGCTACAGGGGACCCTGAGTCAAGGTAATACCTTTACCTTGCACAGTGGAACATGTCTTCAGCACCAGTTTTCTTGTGATTTCCAGGAATAATTATTATGGTGAGGTCACGATCAAATATGACCAGGTGACTGAATTGAATAGGATTTATACGGTTCAATAGATTGCAATAGCTACTTATAGATCTTTGCGAAATTAGTTATCTTTCAGCAATGGCGAAAATCACTGGTTTCAAGTACAACAGAACACCATCATTGTTTTTTTTCCTTAGTACCACTTACTTTTCAAGCGCATTTTATCCTCCCAACTTTTTATGAGATGTGTTTTTGCCATCAAATTCCAAAATGAGCTTATATTTTTCTAAAATGGCAAAAATGTCTCTCATGAAATTTGCAAAATCATTCTGGATTTCATTGTTTATCCGACTTTTTTGAGTTTGAGATTTGTAAATCAAAATATTCTAAACTCAGGATGCCATATTTTTATGGGCTGACATTACATCAAATAAATATCTTGAGCTTTTGCACCATTCTACACACATTTTCTATGATGGCAGAACATACTTTGGTCTTTGAATCTTGGAATCTTCTCTAGAAATTTAAAATGACTTATGATGAACTGATGGACTACGGAGTTGAAGGTTAATTTGCCAAGCTTACAGATATTGCTCGTGTTCTGAATATCTTCCTCTGAAATGGAACACTATGCTAAACTTCAGGGGACTTTGGTTCAGTACCACTGAACAAGTAATAAAATGAAACTCTCAGGTCTTTTGTTCTTCAGTATCTTTCTTCTACAAAAATTGATCTTTTAGAAATCATTGATCTTCGACATTATTACTGTAGAAACTCTCAAGTACTCTTGGCGGAACTCCTTACTATATGTCTCCAGAATTTGGGACAACCAACCCTGCAATAATAAGAGTTACTGTTGGTGATAATGGAAATGCGTTTTAAAGATCATTTAGTCAACTGTGATTTGAAGATAGATCCATTTAATTTCTGTCCTTCAGTAATTTAAGGTAACTCCCCATCCAAGCATTACGGGATTGAGAAAAATTTGATTTTTATTGCCAATTCTAACCCTGACTCTGCAATTCAGAAACATCAACAGTAGCAACCGTGATTTTGTGGCGCCATAAATTATTAATAATTTTAACAGATTCTATTGGTATCAATTTAGCAATGTGATGTTGCATTTTCGAGAAGAGTTTTTTAACTCTGAATGATGGTGTAAATGTTTAATTTTCCCCATTTGTTGCAGTGATGTTTTCCTAAACAAAATTCTGAGCTCTACCCTACTTTTCAGTACCAGCCCTGCCTTCATACATGCACATCTGTGGCTATTTATTGTTTTATTTACATTTATTTACAATCATGAACTCTTATTTGGCTGGCTGTAGTATGGGCACATTCAGCTGCCATTTGCTGGTTAGGGTAACACCATTAAAAGTCTGGCTGCTGACATAATTCAGTGTCTTACTTTCACCTTTGTCCTGACATTCATGTTTTTGACCATGATAGGCTTCTACATATTGCTGTAACCATTATTAGCCTTAACTGTATTTATTGTTTCCCGACGACAAGTTAGGATACTATCAGATCAGCTATAAATCGCGTTGGAATCCGCCTAGACATTTCTTCTTGGCTCTACAGGTCCTGAAATTTCAACCAATTTGTTTTTATATTTAATTAGAGCCTTGTGTGTAGTGAATCCTAAAGCCTATAGATTTTTCAAGTGACTGCTTGAGGGAGTCGGGGATATTTATCAACCAGCAGGCGAACGACTTTCTAGTTCTAACAAAGCGATGCATTTGCTTTTCCAGTTATTTACTAGGCACAGACAAATCTGTCAATTAGAAAAATGTACAATGCAACCCTTTTATACTTTAAAGGCTGGACCATGGGCAGGTAAGAAAATAAAATTATGTATACTTGTTTGGCCTCTTTTCTGCTAAACAAATTAAGTCCATAAATGGCGACAACAATTAGACCAGTCCACCATTTAAAACCAATAAATGAGTCTCTCAGCTTGGTGATGAAGGACTCATTCAGCTGTTAGATCTGTTTACTCTCCTTTGTCTCACACAGTTCCAAGCCTTGAGTTGGAAGAATCTCATCTTGAAGATTGTGTCGAGGTGCCTACCCCTTTGCAGTCACCTGCCTACGAGCTCCCACTACACTCATCAAGCACATGTTCAGGACCAACCCGAGATCGGCCGTCAATCACTTCATCCTCTCCTCCCACCGTGTGTCCAGACTCCTCTTGACACCACACCCCTGAGCAGTCCTTCACATTACCACGAGAGTCTACTTCCATTAATCCTCTGTCTTCTCAAATGCTGTCATATGAGCCCCAGTTCCAAAAACTTCTCTGAACTTAATGCGGTCAGGGGTTGTAGAATGGGTTCCTTTTTTTGGCTGTTGTCCCTATTTCAGTTAGTCTAACATAACATGGTGATCATCTCCTCAAAATTTCCACAGTGTATGATGTTACATTGCAATCCGTGACCTCCATAAAAATTTTGGCCATACCAAAAAGCGTGTTGTATGTCGAGACTGGCTTGCCTGAGTGAAGTTGCTCTGTGACGCCCTTAATGACTGATATGATTTTGCAGTGCCAAATGTGATTAAGTCTCGATTGTTTCCTACTTAACTACAGAAGAAGCTCGAACAGATGGAGAAGCAAAGAGGAAGGAAAAAGGGTTGCCATATTGGCAGACAGAAAGGCCTCATCCGACGTCAGTTGGAAGTATAATAAGCGCTATCTTCCTGTATCAACATTTGTCCTTAGCCTTTGGCTTTGACCACAATATTGACATTTATTTCCCTAAGCAATGAAGCTTTCTATTTACTAACTCAGATTAGTGTTTGTCAGACTTAAACAAATCGACTGTTTTGATTATCGAAGTTATGGACAAAATGAAAGTTGACTCACAGGAAATGTTTACCTTCAAATCCACTTATGCTTGCAGCTCAGCTAGAAGACCATAAGTCAGTTATCTGTCAGAAATTGAAAACCCTAGCTTCAGATGTTGAACCTAACTCCTGCCAGATTCAATTTCTTCTGGCTCGTTGTATGTATATTTTCCCATCAATATGCAGATGGGTTTGGGATCTATGCAAGACTCAGGAAAATGAGCAGGGTATTCACACGCTTTAAAAATGGGCACAAGGCCCACCGACACGGTGATGCACTGCACCTGGCGTGACCTCATTCCTCCTCCAGTATGGCCCCTGGAAGAGTAGCTCGGAAGTAGAAACATAGCCGCCTTCCCCTGGATCAAGGAACTTTAGTGGAACTATTTTTTAACTGAAACTCAAACAACTCAATATTTAATTCTCATGAAAGTACTCTTTGCATCCACTTATCCCTCTGGAATTTCATAATAAGCCAACTGACATATGTTGAAAAAGAACACATGAGCATTTTTGCCCAAAGGGCCTTGGCGACACAATTATAACCTCCTTGGGGGGTTATTTTTCATCCCGTTTGTTTTATTTGTCTGGCTGTGCTGTTAACAGGATAACACAAAAAAAAGTTAGAGAATGGGTTTGGCGTTAAATTTGGGTCAGAGGATAGATGGTAGTCAGAAAGAGTTTATTTAATTTTGGAAGTGATCTGGGCATACCATGACCAAAGAACAGATTTATGGCGTGGTGGAGGTATCGCTCTACAGTGCCTCCTAGTTTGCTGTATTTTAGCCTGGTGGGTCTTGAACCTCTCCATGAATCGCACCAGGGAGTTCAGGTATTTTGCATTCACATGAGGTCTCCTGAAATACCTAATGGACCCATAAATGGATAGCAGTGCTTAAGGTGGACCACAACATTTGCAGTCTGGCTGGTCATGCTTAGAGGGAGGTTTGGAAACACTATGGCTGTACCAGCAGCCATACCACACTATTCTAGATCTGCTCCCGCGTGGCTGAAGCTAGCGGGTGTGGGCTTGGTTGGTACTTGGATGAGACCACCTGGGAAAAACCAAGTTTTGCAGGAAGAGGTGTTGGTAGTAGGTTGCGATCTTCCCTCTGGTGGAATAATCACATGCCCCAGTGCAGTGATGAGGGACACTGTGCTGAAAAGAGGCGCGTCTTTAGGATAGAGGCAATCAGCAGGGTCTGACTCATTGAGGTCATTTACAGATTCTGCCTCTCACGATAAGAGTAGGGGTTCCTGGTGTGATGACCAGGTTAACCTGGCTCTGCACACCATTAAATGTCCCCTGATCCAGTGACACGTACCAAAATTCCTCTCCTCCCCATCCTTAACTCCAGACTCCTTATAAAAAAAGTTTTAAATCCTATTTGGGACTTCCTAGTTAATCAAGTTCATCATCAATATTTAATAGTTTTTTTTTTTTTTGTGGAAAAGTTCTCTCTAAGTTAAGATTTAATGTAGCATCATAATAAATTAACAATTTGGAATTCTCTAAATACTTGAGGAAAATTCACTCATCTTCTTATCTGCTAGCTTTTGGGGTACACTGAACCATCTAACTTAAAAGAAGAGGAAATTACGCTGCCCCACAATTTACTGTCTGACAGCAATATTTAAACAATGATAAATAAGCCAAATGTGAACCAGCGATTAACAAAAAGTGTGATCCATTTTGCCCATTATTAATCATTTAGTTCTCTTAATAACGCGGCTGTCTTCCTAAACCCTTATAGTTCGACTTACACACTTTCCTTTATCAAAGTGTTTCCGTAAAGGTTAAAAGAAAAAGTGGGTTCGGAGATGAAGCGACAGGGCGTGGTACTGACTATCACGAACACACGCCTTCCTTCCTAAGAAAGATCCTGGTAAATTCTGTATTGATCTGTAATTGCACTGTATCCACCTGAGGCACTCTTCCTGGCACTGAGAAGGGCCGTCACCTGAGCAGTGGAGAAACTCTGAGGCTCTGACCTGCTGGACAAAGCCTCAAGCATGGCTTGAAGAACATACACTGTGCACAAAAGGGTAAGTATCTGGCCATGTGTGTTTGTTTGTCTATGCATGTTCCCAGCAGTGTCTTGCACTGCTGCTATACACAAGCTTAGTGGACGAATGAAGTGATCTTTTTGCATGGTCTTGGTCTATTCTTCTTCCTGATAAATCATTCATCATCATTTCTTGACTTTTTTTACTGTTGATAAAAATGCAGATAAATATTTCTTATCTTTGCATCATTAAAAGATGTATTTCACCTTCTTTGTCTGATTACTGCTGTGAGGCATATCTGGTAGGATACATTGTACTTGAGCGGGAATGCTGAGACCATTGGCGGGGTCCTGAGAAGATGTGATGGAGGCAGGTCAGGCTGGGCCTGGCTCCGTGATGACCACGTGGTCGCGTGGCACCTACCGTACATCGAAAGGTTGTGCATTAAGGTTCGCTTGGCGGTTTCTGTTGGAGATGGACCTCCTGGGTACAGAATTTTACTATTTGGGAAAGGTTCCGCCTGGTAAAAAGTTTCTGCTCAGTGTAGTTCATGGGGATCAAACTTTGTGATGGTAAAGGTTCCTGTGAAAAGTGATTGGGAAAGGTATACAGGAATGGTTCAGCAGGACAAAGTTTTTGATGAGACAGTTTCACCAGTGAGTTTTTAGGCGGAAAGGATTCCATGGGTTAGATTCTAGTGGGTAAAGGTTCTGAAGATTTGGTTCTATTGGGAAAGGTTCCATGGGGAAAAAGTTTTGCTGGGAAAGATCCTGCAGAACTGAAGATTTGATTGGGAAGAGTTCATGGAGAAAGTACAGATTCTATTGAGAAAAATGTGGGGTAAAAAAGTTTCTACTAGGGAAAGATAGCTTTCAGGTTAAGGCTTAACTGAGAATGGCTCTCATCAGGTAAAGAAAGATGTCGCCGGTTCCAGATTGATAAAGGTTCTTCCAGGAACAGGATCGCATCCAGTAGAACTCTCTTTAAAACTCACCACTGAGCAGTGGTTTGTTTAAAAATATACTAAATGTTGCCAAGAAAAATGAACCCTATAGCACTTATTTTTGTCCTTTTATACAGCTCAGTTTACAGTGCTATTGATTTCCTTTTAGTCTTGAAATCTGATTTGACCTTTCAAAGTGCATCAATTCAGGTGTGAGTGTCAATACAAAGCGCGTAATAGAGTTCCTATCATAATAGTAAACATCTGTCTATCTGCATGGTTTGAGTTCTAAATGTACATTAACCTTGACCCCTCGGACATTTCTTTGGAATACTTGGCTACATCATCATGGAAGCCGGAATTGAAAGAATCTGTTTGAACAAGTTTATGAATGCAGTGAACTTAAGAAGGGGGTTTTGCTAATAAACAATTTTATTTCAATGACCTTGACCTTCGAATCCCAAAAGAACAAAATCAGGTCATCTGGATATTGCCCTACTGTGAAAGTTTGAAGGTTGGCTCACCAAATCAATGATATTTTGTCCACACATCACCAAACTTGGTGGATATTTCAATTGACTTTAAAACCTCGGACCATTACTTTGATACTGAAAGTCAATCAGTGGAACCATGTAGATGCTTGATTGTTAACACGGATACACAAGCAGACAAAACAAACAAACTACACACTGATTCTGAAACCCCGTCACTGGCTCTGTATTATGGGTGAATATAAAAATAAAAATGCAAACGATTAAATGTACATTATTTCAAACCATTTAACTTTCGATTTGATCATTCCTTGCTGCGTTTGGATAATGAACGTCTGGTAAGGAGACCAACATAAAATTCCAGCCCGGAATTTATCTACAGTAACAGATAAAGTTCATTATATCTTTATCATCGGGGATTTTGAAGAAGAGGAATGCCCCGTAATATTAACTTGAAGTGAAGATGGAAAGAATATAGTGGAAGCGGACGTCCCATACTAAATGGCATTCCGGGTCATAGGGCCTCTGCATGAGAGAGGCACTCTTGGTAAAAAAGGCATCATCATAGCACCATTTCACGCCCAGATTAGGAATTTGTAAAATGCTAAACTTGATTTAAAAACTTTTTGTTATTGGCTGGTGCACTTTCAAGTTGAGCCGAATTTTTTTAGTTTACAACTTAAAATTACTACATTGACATACCCTGATTTTATTGTTCATGCATCTTTGTGAAATAGTTTATATATTTGTTTAATCAACGCAGTTTTTATGGGAGCCCCCAGTACATTCAATACTCAAATAGCATCACTCCTTTTCATACAGTTATTCACTAATAGGTAGGAGATGAGCAGGTTAATTTTATTTGTGTGTTTTAGACGCACCCTAAGTATTTTATTAATCAAAGGTGCTCAGGGATCTTGGCTTGATGAGTGTTAACTTGCTTGAAGTTATGCCAGAACTTAAGTGTTTTTTGAATTCATTTCTGTTGGATGTGATTTGCTAAAAAGTTTATTTATTTCAAACTTTTTTATTATATTTAAGCCCGGTGTATACAAGGCATATTTTTTACTTGGAAGTGCATTGAAATACATTTGTATTATTATTATTATTGTGTGTGTGTGTGTTTGTTTGTTTGTTTTTATCACAAAATTTTAGTAAGATTTTTTGAATTTGTTCTGTCAAATAAAATAAATATTTTTTTGTTATTATTTGTGGAGTTAATCCTTGGGATTCTCCAGAAAATACTGTGGAACATTCTTATTTACACGTTTTACATAATTAAATGGTTGCTGTGCTTGATGCATTTCGCATTTTATTTATTTGTCTGTATACAACCCCCATTCGAAAATAAATTTGGGGCCAAGTGTAAATTGAGAATGAAATCAAATACAATGACTTTCCAGATCCATTAGCCAGTATGTTATTTACAATTGAACGTGATAACATTTCAAATGTTGAAACTGAGACATTTTACATTTTTTATCAAAAAAATGAGCTTATTTCAAATTTTCTGGCTGCAACAGGTCTCAAAAAATTGGGGACTGGCAAAAAAAGGCTGGAAAAAGCCATTAATATATAAAGAATCAGCTGAAGAACATTTAGCAAGTAATTACATTAACTGGCATCAGGTGTGTAACATGATTGGCTATAAAGGGATGTCTCAACCTGTGAAGGTTCAAGTAAAGATGGCCAATACTTTCCAAAAGCAATGTTCGTAAGGTGTGGAATACTTTAAAAACAATGTTCCTCAACAAGGCTTTGCAAGTGCATCATCGACAGTGCATAACATCATCAAAGATTCCAGAAAACTGGAAAAATCTCTGCAGCGTGAGGGACAAGGCCGTTTACTGGATGCCCGTGTTCTTGGGCCCTCAGGCGCCCTGCATCACTCACGGCATGATTCTGTCATTGACATTAATAAAATGGGCCCAAATACTTCAAACCACTGTCTCTAAAACATAGTCTGCCGTGCCATCCCAGATGCCACCTAAAAACTATCATGCAAAAAAAGAAGCCATTGTTGGCATATGATCCGAAAAGCACCGCCATGTTTCTGTGGGCCAAGAGCTCATTTAAAATGGACTGTAACAAAGTGGCAAATTGTCCTGTGGTCAGACCAGTCCAAATTTGACATTCTTGTTGGAAATCATGGGCGTTGTGTCCTCCAGGCTAAAGGAGAAAAGACCACCCCTCCTGTTATCAGCGTTCAGTTCAAAATTTGACATTTTAAAGGTTTTATTGTCCCCCGTATAAAGTGTCTGGTACTGCTCATTCTGTCTGATCACTCTGGGCCACACCCATGTACTGGGTAAAAACACTGCATCACTGACAAAAGCTCACTGACAGAAAGATGGATTAAAAAAGGACACAAATCAAAAAAAATCCTTTGCAAGTAAAAGTCTACCTCCCTTTGAGGGTTTCCATGTATCAATATTTGACATAGGGGGTGGGACTTGTCGGGGGGTTAAGTGGCGGGATGGATGGGGCGATTTCGTCTCCGCCCACAAAACCCCAAGCGATAAAATCCGATATTAACATTCACTGACAGAAGTTTGGGGGAATTCACCACAGACCCTTGCATATAAATCTGACTGGTAAATAAAATTTGCATTTTTTAAAATTTTCCTTTTTTTTTGGACAGTCTTCGTGGCTTCAAAATCCAAAATGGCAGCTAGCAGCTATATTTCTATTATAGAATGTTGAGGCCATCTAATTTTGTTATGGAATACTTGACTAATAGCCTTATCACTGATCCTTACGACAAATGTTGTCATTTTCATACAAAGTTTATTTTCAGCAAAATAAAATATTTTGTCATATCTTTTCTTCTTTTATTATTAACTTAAAGACATGTTTGTGTGTTGAAATGATGTACTTGAGAATCCTTCTTGATCCTCAACCTTCTTTGAGGTTTAATTTCTTACTTACTTTTATCATTTTCTTTGTGAGAAATAAGCAATTTTGAGCATTTAGGATTTTTATGAAGATAGTGCCTTGGTTAACAAAGTCACAAATGTAGGCCTTAATTGCCTTAATTTCACTTTTCTGCAAACTGTTCTATAATATTTTCTAATTTGATATATGGATAGCCCACAAAAATGGATGGATGCCATTCAGAATATACAGTACCAAATCCACAAAAGAAATGTTATTCCTGATTTCTTATTTTTTCCATCTTTTTTTACACACTTAAATGTTCGATATCAAACAAATTTTTATAAGACAAAGATATCCCAAAATAAATAAAAAATGCAGTTTGTAAATGATGATTTTCTTTATTAAGGAAAAAAAGCTACTCCAAACAACACCCTGGCCCTCATGGAAGAAAACAAATTTAAATCTATGAATTAATTGTGATGTGCCACATTTTTTGAGTCCATTCACTAACCACACCCAAGATAGTACCACCGAACCTGTTGAATCAGAAATCACTTCAATAGAACCTGCCTCACAAAGTGAAGTAATTACAAATATCAAAAAGCAACACATCATAGCTATTTAAAAATTCAAGAACAGATAAGAAACAAAGTCATTGACATGTCAATCTGGAAAGGGTTACAAAGCCATTTCTAGGCTTTAGGACTCCAGTGAACCATGGTGAGCAGCCCTACAAATAGGAAAACTTGGGGCCAGTGGTGAACCTTCCCAGGAGTGGCCAGCCCTGCAAGAATTACTCCAGAGTGCGTGACAACTCATCAGGAGGTCAAAAAAGAACCCAGCATAACATCTAAGAACTTCTGACACTCACTTTGCACTCAGCTAAAGTCAGTGTTCATGATTCAACAATAAGAAAGAGACTGAGCAAGAAAATGTCTCATCCATGGGAGGATTCAAGGCGAAAATCACTGCTGACCAAAAGAGCCACAAGCCATCATTTGCCAAAAACATCTTGATGATCCCAAAGACTTTTGGAAAAAAATATTCTGTGGACTAATGAGACAAAAGTTGAACTTTTATGGAAAGTCACGTGTCCCATTACATCTTACATTACATAAAAAACATCATGCCAAAAAATTCTAAAACGTGGTGGTAGTGTGATGGTTTGGAGCTGCTTTGTTGCTTTAGGACCTATGGATGACATAGTAATTAGTGGAACAATGAATTCTGCTTCCACGGGAAAATCCTGAAGGCTTCAACCATCAGTTCATGACGTCAAGCTCAAAGCGCATGGGTTATGCAGCAGGACAATGATCCGAAACACATTAGCAAGTCCACCTCTAGATAAGCACAAAAAAAAAAACAAAGCAAGATTTTTGGGAGTGGCCTAGACTTAAATCAGCGAGATGCAGTAACTTGACCTTTAAAAGGTATACATGGGTGCAAGACATCCGTCCAACAGGCAGTTCCGTCAATAATGAATTCTTGGTTCGTCAAAGTCCGTTATTCAGGGCTGTGCAGGTGCGCGAAATTTGTGGAAGAAAAAAAATGACCTGCCAAACTCCCTTTGGGGTCTCCCGGAACCTCCCCCGTTTTCCCCCCTTGGAGCACCTTTTTTTTTGCCACTAGGGCAGTATTTTGAGGGTGGAAGTGGTTTGTATTGTGGACACTAATGAGGGAAACGAAAAACGAAACCTTTTTTGGTCAAGGGAAAAAGTGGGCTAGTGTGGAATTTAATCACATATCACCAAAACCCCTTTTTTAATTTTTTAAAATGCTTTTTGAAATTTTGCTATGCATTGGTGTATAACAGTAAAAATAATGTCCTTCTTTTGATAAAAAACTCCCCAACCGTTTTTTTTTTTAGAAAAACCCCCGTTTATGAAAATTCCCTATACATGAATATCATGTGATGTTTATTTGGATCAATTTTTAATCTTGGGGTTAACAACATGTTCGAAGACCTTAGTAGTTTTTTGTTGGGAGACTGTAGCATAGTTTTAATCCCAAAAGCTGACCAGCAGCACCCCCGTTTTTTTAAGGGGTGTTTGTGCAAAATAAAAAACGTATAAAAAATCCCAAACCCAAAGGGGTAGTTCCTTTTTTTTTAAGTGGGGTTGTATGGGCTACAGATTGCCACTACTTACATTAGTTGGAGAAAACTCTCTGATCTTCTCCGGGGAATCCCGGCGCATAGTGCTGGGTGGAATTTGGAATAAAGTTGTGAATGGGACCACGGAACAGCGTATTTTGCAACCTAAAAAAGGTCC
>CM056202.1:29207664-29620164 GCA_029692085.1 Gymnothorax javanicus
TTGTGTGAGTGAATGCAAGGGAGGCCAGTGAACAACACGCCCAGTACAGACAGACAAGAACCAAAACTAGAGACAGTAGGGTTAGGGGAAAACATGGACACAGAAGGAAGATGGACTTGGTAACCCAGTCCCAAGGAATGTAACAGTTTACTACAAAATCAACACATGTACTGAGTGACTGTTTCTATGTTTGCCTGGCAATTTAGATGTATCTGTCATTCGTGCACTGTCAGAAGATGGTATCTGTTTTTGCCAGCCAATCAGAGCAGAGCTCATTATCATAGCAGGGATGCTCTATCAAAACAGCCCGTAGAGTGGAGAGAATGACAGGCAGCAATCGGCCAAGATGTTTGGAATTTCACGGGGTTTCTTTTTGACAAAAATTTCATCAACCACCCTGTCAGACAAACAAGACTATAATTACTTTTCAAAAAAAAAAAAGAGCAGCACTATACTGGAACTTTAAGCTGAAACTTTGCACTCAATAGCACTCAAATCGATAGGGATAATGAGTAAATTATTCTGTCATTGTTTTTAACAGACTAAGTTAAAGTTTATCTCGGGTGCTTCTGATATTTTGTCCGGTATCTGCTTGTGACTGCAATCTCTATCGTCAGAGATGCTGAAAGAGGAAATTTGTTTAGCACGTAGACAATGAAAAATATCTATCTCAGTAAATGTTTTTGTCTTACTCTGAAACTCAAAAAATCCTACCCAAATCTAGCCATAAAGTAGTAAATACTACCTAGTGTTCAGTTACTGTTTGCTTGAATTCTCTTAAAAAAAAAAAATGATCACATCTCATTGAAAGATTGTTTTTCTCATTGAGAAAAAAGCCTAAAGTCTTTGAACACTTAAAACACTTGGGTTTGCTGTGGACATAGACCAGGCTATAATTGGTGTTGTCAGTGGGAATCCAGAAAGAGGGCAGGGCATTGTTTCACACGAATAGTTATTTGTGACTCGAGAGTGTGCACGTTTGCGTGTGCGTGTATTTATGTGTTTGCACACTTGCGAGTGAGAGACTGTGCACGAGTGTATTTATGTGTGACCACACGTGTGAGTGAGTGCATGAGTATGTGGGTGTGTGTGAAGGTGTTTGTGCATACGTGAGGGAGACGGTGTGTGGGTGTGTGTGTGAGGGTGTTTGTGCATGTGAGGGTGAGACAGTGTGTGAGTGTGTGTATGTGTGTGAGGGTGTTTGTGCACACATGAGCGAGACAGTGTGCGTGTGTGTGTGTGTGTGTCTGTGTGTGAGGGTGTGGGGGGGTGGGGGGGGCAGGGGGGGGGTTAATATTGTCACAAACCCTTTTTGCACTTGTGAGCTTTCCAGTAACATACACAGGTTCTTTGTTTGTTGACACAGATAGAAGCACTCTTTAGCCCATGGATGAGAATGAAACGTTCTTTATTGCAGAATGGAATGTGGATCGTCGATGACCTCGGCCAACTCTTCACCGAACGCATTTAAACGGTATGCAAAATAAACGCGAATTAAAAACTGGATATTAGCCACACTAGCTAACAAGAATACACAGCCGGGCCAAGACACCTTACTTCCAGTAAAAACCACAGCAAATTCCTGCTGTCCAAACGAGCCCCATCTACTTTGCTGATACTTGCATACAGATGTAACAAAACATGACTTTTTCTCGGCCAGGGCATTTATACCCAAATGTATCCAATTAAAGTGTTCTCTTTTAGGTCCGCTAAAGGCCGTCAATGAGCTGTGTTTTCTCGCCCGTATTTTTACATACAAAATCGCAGATAACATCACACATACAATACAGATACCCTCATAAACTTATTAGTTACAAACTAATGTAAAATCCTCAACACTGTATGCTGCAAAGAAAATCCAACGAAACATTACAGTGGAGTAATATGCATTTATATTTGCAAAACTTCATGTTTTCCACAGGGAGACAGACCTTGTGCCAGTGCATTTGCTAGCACCCCCAGATGGATCACCCAAAAGAAACAGGCATGACCATAAACAGCCCTGTCACAATATCATAGGGAGGTGGATTGTTCGTGCTCAAGCATCAAAAACATTCACTGAAAGGGCAGAGCTGACATCAAGAGTAGCTTTTGAAGTTTGCTTTTTTTTCCAGCTGGATTATTTTACGGAAGTCTGTTGAATTATAAACTCATTCAACAGGACAAAGTCTATTCAGCAAGCCCTCCAAATGCAGGACACATTTCCATCCTCCACATCAATGCGCTGAATGCTGAAATCAAATACCCTGCTCAGTCCAATTCAATGTTTAGCGTGGTATTGAATATCAACGGTTTGGTGTGCAAACAGCAGTCCTCTACATCCATACTGACCTACATCCATCCATCCATTATCTATACCGCTTCTTTCTCACTAGGGTCATGGAGGAGCTGGATCCTATCCCAGTTGACTACAGGTAAAAGGCAGGGACACACCCTGGTGTCATCACCACAGCTCATCAATCCTGTCATGGTTCTGGGCCTGTAAGTTGCAAGTTAATACGTGAGGTTGCTGGTGCGTTGATTTGCTTATTAGCAGCAGGTGACCCCTGTTCTCGTTACACGCTCCGCCCCGAGAATTTAGTATTTAAGCTCTGCAGCCCCTTCAGTCTATGCTTCAGTGTCACTTGTTAAGCAGTCAAGCCCTTAAGGTATGGAATGGTACGGAAGGTATTGCAGAACTAACTAAGAAGAATTGTATTTTGTTCTGCATCCGATTAGTCACCCTATTTCCTGATGTAGTTCGGTGTGGGCGGTATCGCAGAACTGGGAGAAAAGAATTGTAAACGTTCTGCGCCCACTTAACTTCTTTTTTCTTTTCCTGGTGTAGTTCGGTGTGGGCGGTATCGCAGAACTGGGAGAAAAGAATTGTAAACGTTCTGCGCCCACTTAGCTTCTTTTTTCTTTTCCTGGTGTAGTTTGGTGTGGGCGGTATCGCAGAACTGGGAGAAAAGAATAGTTACCGTTCTGCGCCCACTTAGCTTCTTTTTTCTTTTCCTGGTGTAGTTTGGTGTGGGCGGTATCGCAGAACTGGGAGAAAAGAATTGTAAACGTTCTATGCCTACTTAGCTTCTTCTTTTCCTGGTGTAGTTCGGTTTGGGCGGTATCGCAGAACTGGGAGAAAAGAATTGTAAACGTTCTGCACCCACTTAGCTTCTTTTTTCTTTTCCTGGTGTAGTTCGGTATGGGCGGTATCGTAGAAATGGGGGAAAAGAATTGTAATCCTTCCGCGCCCACTTAGATTTCATTTCGGAATACGTTTGGAGCTCTAATAAAAGAGAGGAGTATTATTTCACCTTTTTGTATCCACGACCGCGATTTGGATTTTCCAGGAACTCCCTCTGCCCCCATATAGCTCCCGCTGAACTAAGACGGGACACTTTAAGTCCCCGTTTTTTTTCTTTTTATTCGTTTGTTAGGGTTACAGCCCAGCGGGATTTATTTTCAAGTAAAAGGGTCTACTCCCGGGTAGTATCCAGTGGGGATCTGTTCTCTGGGTTTTTGGTCAGCCGGGGTTTTGCTCTTCTTCTCCTACCTGAGCTATTTTCAATATACACTTGTAGTCTTCAGTGGCCTCCAGAGGTCTGCAGCATATTCTCCAGGGGTATCTTTTAAGTTTAAATCGTTATTTCCCTGAGCAGTTCTGCTTTCGTAGGGGCCCCCTTTTACACTGCAGCTCCTTGCATTCAAGCTGTGTCTCCAACTAAGTCAGAGAGATATTTTCGTTACGGTCTTTTAGGAGCAAACCTATTCTAATATATTTATCAAAGTCTTGCCCTTGTTTTTAAGGGTTGTTTTTGGTTCTATTCCTACTCCCTATTTTTGCAGTCCTTTTTGGACCCAGTGGTCAGGGTTCCCTTGACTTTTAGACATCCCCCATCTCTGCGGCGTTTGGTTCTCCAAATCCCTACATCCCCTACAGTACACTGAAGCCACTATGAAGATACCAGTGACAGAAACTGGGGTTGGGATGGAGGCTAACCCTCTCGAAAGGGCTATACTAGCACAACAGGCGGCTATCGCAGATCAAGGGAAAGGGATGCAATTACTATAGGCACAGCAGGTGGCCACCTACGATCAGCAGGCAGTTATTTTTCAAAGACAGGAAGAGATCCTGGAACGCCTGCAGCGCCAGCAGGACACACTTCTGGGGCTTGCTGACAGTATTCGTCAGCTAGGGGTACAGCCATTACTCTCAGTTCCACAAGCACCTTCCACTCCCACTCTACCCCAATTAACCACTGTCAGTATACGGGAGCCCAAGTTGCAACTCCCACTACGTTATGGAGGCGAGGCAGGGAAATGTCGAGGGTTTTTGTCCCAGTGCCTCATTTGTTTTAAATCCCTGCCCTCTCGCTTCTCTACAGATGACTCTCGGCTTGCTTTTATTCTTTCGCTCCGACAGGAACGGCACTAGAATGGGCCGATCCCCTGATTCGGGCACAGGCTCCAATAATGAATGATTCACAGGCTCTGATGAATGAAATGGCCATAGTTTTTGACCATGATATAACTGGTAGAGAAGCGGCTACCTGCCTTACCAGAGTTAGACAGGGGAACCAAAGTGTTGCTGAGTTTCGGTCACGTTTAGAGCATTAGCCAGCGAGACAGGATGGTCAGAGGAGCCACTCGTGACCCTATTTACCAACGCCCTCTCTGACCCAGTGAAAGATACTCTGTCCACACTCAAACCACCTGCTACCTTGGGCGCTCTAATATCAACTGCCATTCGTATTGACATCAGAGTAAGAGAACGTGAGAGGGAGAAGGCAGAACAAAGGAGCCGGCCTGCTTCATCAAAGTTTATCCCTCCAGTCAAGGCAGCCAGTTCAGCCCCCTCCCACTCTGCTCCCAGAGGGGAGGAGCCTATGCAACTTGGCAGTTCACTCGTTAGCCACACACAGAGGAGGAGCCCGGGAGTCCTTTGTTTCTACTGTAAATGAAAAAGGCATATGGTTAAAAAATGCCCTAAATTGTCAGCAAAAGATCAGTCTCACTAGTGAAGTGAAAGCCCCTCGTGAGACCAATATCTAAACTAGCCTTTCGCACTTTTGTTTCTGTGAAACTGGCATGGGGTGAGTCGGTCATAGAAAGTGACGCTTTTGTAGATTCTGGGGCCATAGAGAATTTTGTTGATGCCAGTTGGGCTGAAGAGGAGTTACCTGTTTTGCCGCTTTCTCAGCCACAACTTATTACGGCCTTGGATGGTCGTCCGTTGGGTCCTGGGGTGGTGGGACAGGTCACTGATACTATGACGATGCGGGTTCCATTCAGGGGGCATTCTGAACCAATTCGGTTTAATTTGGTAAAGTCTCCAGCTTACCTTATTATTCTGGGACACTCTTGATTAGTTAAGCACTAACCTCATATTAAATGGGGCAGGGGCGTAAAATTCCATTTTACGGTGGGGTCCTTCGTGTGATGCTCATTGCAAACAGGCGCACACTTACGATTGTATAGGTGAGTCCAATATGTGCTCGGATTGTAATGAGGAGGTAGAGCCAACAGACAGCCCGGGGATACCATCTCCAGCTTTTGACGATCAGCAGGAGAGTTTAGTTTAGGATCCGGTTTGTGATTGGGATCCTCTGACTGATGCTTGGGAGGATAGTGAAATTTCATACCCAGGGATTGATTTGGCCTCGGAGCACAGCAATGGCTTAAATAGCACACATCTTCTAGCGGCTGCTTCGTTTCCACTCTTGCTTAATGTTCCCGAAGATTATAGACATTTAGTGGAACTCTTTAGTAAATAGAGAGCCACTACCTTACCTCCACACCGACCTTACGATTGTGCGATTGACCTCTATCACGGTACGGTTCCACCTAGGGGCTCACTCTACTCCCTGTCTGCTCCTGAAAGTGAGGCTATGAGGAAGTACAAAGAAGAGGTGCTAGCTTGTGGCTTCATCAGGCCTTCTATGTCACCCGCTGGGGCGGGGGTTTTTTTTTGGGAAAAAAGATGGAGGCCTTAGGCCCTGTATCGACTACAGAGGACTTAATAACATCACCATAAAAAATCGATACATCTTACCCTTAATGAACTCGGCTTTTGAGCGCTTTCAATCAAATTGCAATTTTCGTGAAGCTCGATCTTCGAAGTGCGTACAATCTTGTATGCATTCAAGAAGGTGACAAATGGAAAATCGCTATTAATACGCACAACAGTCACTGGGAATATTTAGTAATGCCCTTTGGCTTGTCTAATGCACCATCAGTATTTCAAGCATCCGTCAACGATGTACTCCGTGAGTATCTGCAAAAGTTTGTATTCGTCTATTTAGATGAGATCCTCATTTTTTCCACCAACCTTGCTGAACACATCCAACATGTAAGGAAGGTCTTAACGAGCTTGCTGAAGGCTCGTCTTTTCGTTAAAGCCGAGAAGTGCGCGTTCCACGCAGATTTAGTTTCGTTCCTTGGGTTTGTGGTCTCAGCAGGGAAGGTCCAGATGGATCCTGTGAAGGTCTCAGCAGTTAAAAATTGGCCTACCCCTGAATCAGTGAAGCAAGTGTAGCGCTTCCTTGGTTTTGCCAATTTTTACAGATGTTTATCCGTAATTTTAGTACTATTGTCGCACCCATCATTTCCCTCACTAAAAAGTCTGCTCCCACTCCATTCCAATGGAACACACGAGCAGAGGCAGCGTTTGCGGAACTGAAAAAAAGATTTTGTTCCGAACCTATTTTAGTTGCACCTAATCTGTCTCTTCCATTCGTTGTTGAGGAGGACGCATCGGAACTAGGCGTAGGTGCATTCTTTCTCAGCGATCACCTGTGGATCAGAAAATGCATCCCTGTGCATATTTCTCTCGGTCACTGTCTCCTGCCAAGAGAAATTGTGACGTAGGGGATTGGGAACTAGCTTTAGAAGAGTGGTGTCATTAGTTGGAGGGTGCCGAGCATCCCTTTACAGTTTGGACCGACCACAAAAATCTAGAGTACATCCAGAATGCAAAGAGACGCAACTCAAGGCAGGCACGATGGGCATTATTTTTTTTGTGTTTTAAATTTCTAATGACTTATTGGCCCGGCTCGAAGAACACAAAACCAGACGCTCTGTCCCGTATTTTTGACAAGTCAGATGAGGATCGTCCTCTCGAGTCCATTATCCCTGTGGCGCAGATTCTTGCTCCCATTTTGTGGGGTATTGAATCAGTAGTTCGGGAGGTTTGAGGGGGGCACCAATCGTCTTTTTGTGCCCGCTAGTGTTCGCACGCAAGTGCTTAAATGGGGACACTCTTCGAAGCTCACATGTCACCCGGGGTTTCATAGAACTAAGGATTTTTTGGCCAGACGGTTTTGGTGGCCTAATATGGATAGAGATGTTCGGGAATTTGTTTTAGCCTGTTCAGTTTGCGCCCTTAACAAGGTAGTGCAACGTTCACCATCCAGACTATTGAGGCCTCTGCCTGTTCCCAGTCGACCATGGAGTGATATTGCATTAAACTTCATTATGGGTTTGCCAGTTTTCGACGATCACACAGTTATCTTGGTCATTGTGGATAGGTTCTCCAAAGCTGCACATTTTATTTCACTTCCGAAACTGCCATCCGCTCCGGAGACTGCTAAGCTGATGGTGACACATATCTTTCGGTTGCATGGTCTGCCCACAGACATCGTGTCTGATCGGGGCCCACAGTTTGCGGCTCGTTTTTGGAAAACGTTTTGTTCTCTTTTGGGTGCGTCAGTAAGTCTCTCATCTGGGTTTCACCCAGAGTCTAACGGACAAACCGAATGCACTAACCAAACCCTGGAGAATACACTGCGGTGCATAGCTGAATCCAGACCTACCTCTAGGAGTAGGTACCTTGCTTGGGCTGAATACGCCTTTAACACTTGCGTAATGCATCCACAGGTATCTCCCCGTTTGAGGCCCAGATGGGATATTAATCTTCTCTTTTTCCGGAGCTAGAACAAAATATTGAGGTTCCCACCGTGGGGGCATTCATTTGACGTTGGAAGAAAGTCCGCTCCTCGGTTTTGCGTGCCACTGCTCATCAGAAGGAAGTGGCTGATAGACGGCGCAGTCCAGCACCCTTTTATCATGTGGGTCAGCGGGTATGGCTATGGACCCGAGATCTTCCACTAAGGGTGGAGTCTCGCAAGCTTGCTCCCCGATACGTGGGGCCTTTTAAAATTGTTCATAAGATTAGCCCAGTTACGGTTCGCCTGCAACTCTCGCGGTCAATGACAATACATCCCACATTCCATGTCTCCCGTTTGAAGCCGGTTGTCACTAGTGTATTGTCATCAGCAGACAATCCTCCCCCTCCTACAACGTGTTTAATTGCAGTTACTCAGATTCACACAGAGAGGTGGGATAGATAAGCTCAAATGGTCTCAACTAACCTTTAGCAGTGATGTTAGAACTGCCAATGGTGCATTAGTCTGTTCACAGCCAGATGAATCGCATGAGGATCCATGTTCTTTGCGTGCTCAGTATGAACATCTCACACTGAACCCAAATGCTGGTATCTGTCAAGACTGGGTCAGGGAGTCAGGTGCAGACAGCAGGTGCAAAAAAAAAAAAAACACACAAACACAAAATTTTCTCAACTCGTTTCATAACTTTCAGATGACACGCCCACTTGTGTAAGATCCTCTATGTATAAATGCAGTGTTCATTCATTCATTCATTTAATCAGTTACAAAACTGTGGGGAAAAAAAGCCATTCTCATTATTTTGACAGAATTGGGAAAGAGCAGACTCTTGCGCTTATTTGATGCTCCAAATAATTGCAGGCAATAATATTTATTGATTCATGAAAATGTTCAGGGGGAAAAACAGTTAACCAGGTTCATTATCAGGTTCTGATAAATATCAATGAGGTAGAAACTCTAACGTCATCCTTCCAGGACTCAATAAATAAATCTTTTGTTATTTGTTTGGGAGCATTAAGCAAGATTTGAGTCCTAGCTCTTCCAATTGAAGAGTTTCTTCCCGTTTTACTCATTTTGATTAAATCCGCTTTTTCTGTGTTGGCACTCATAATATTTTACGGAAAAACACAAACTTTGACCATGAGGAAAAATACCTCATAGTATGAATTTTTAAAAATGGATTTTTGCACCATGTGTAAGAAGCACAGGGCTATCGCTCTACGGTATTATTTCAATTGTTGTAATTTTGTAATTTTTTAAAACTCTTCAGTTATTTCTAACCACAGACTAACATATCTCCAATACTTTTCAGTAACAGATATCAGATATCACGGATGCTTTTTCGTTATAGACATGGATGTCTCTGGTTCTGTTTAGTCAAAGACGTGGATATCTCTGATCTGCCCACAAGGGCACCGCGTGACCCTAATGCACTTACCACATGCAAAGAAAGCCTCTCGGTTCTCTGTTCAAATGTCACGCTCCAGAAGCCCGCAGCTTTGCATGTGCATAAACTCATCCTCCACGCAGCCTCTTCAGCCTTGCACTCATGCCGCACACGTGAGCGCTTACCCAACACCATCACATAGGTGTTTGGCTCCTTTTTAAATTATAATGCTGTAATCACCCAAACAGTCCTGATCATAAGTTTACATACCCTTGAATGTTTGACCTTCTTATATAGACACAAGGTGACACACTCAGGTTTAAATGGCTATTAAGGGTTCGACACCTGTGGCTTTTTAAATTGTGACTAGCGTCTGTGTAAAGTCATTGAGTTTTTTAGCTCCCGAGTGGATGCACTGATCTGGCTAGATTCAGAGCCATGGGGAGCGGAAAAGAACTGTCTCAGTACCTTTGTAACAAGGTTGTTCAACTTAAAAAAAAAAAAAAAAAGATATCCTAAGACTTGAAAATGCCAGTCAGTACTGCTCAGTCCGTGATTACGAGGTGGAAAATTAAGGAATATGTTGATACCAAGCCAAGGTCAGGAGGGACAAGAAAGATTTCAGCACAAACTACCAAGAGAATTGTTTGGGATGCAAAGAAAAATCCACAGGCTACCTCAAGAGAAATACAGGATGCTCTGGAAAAAGATGGTGTGGTCGTTTCAAGGAGCACAATAAGGAGGTACTTAAACAACAATGAGCTGCATGGTCAAGTTCCTAGAAGGAAGCCATTATTGTGCCAATTCCACAAAAAAAAAAAAAAAGCCTGCCTGAAATATGCCAGAGAACACCTTGACACATCTCACATCTGACGAGACCAAAATAGAACTTTATGGTCACAACCATAAGCACTATGTTTGAAGAGCAGTCAACAAGCCCCATGGTGAAAAATATACCATTCCCACTGTAAAGCCTGGTGGTGGCTCTCTGATGTTTTGGGGGTGTGTGGGCTCTAAAGGCGCATGGAATCTCGTGAAAATTGATGGCAAGATGAATGCAGCATGCTATCAGAAAATACTGCGAAACAATTTCCATTCTTCAGCACGAAAGCTGCGCATGAGACGTACTTGGACTTTTCCAGCATGACTATGATCCAAAGCACAAGGCCAAGTTGACCCTCCAGTGGTTACAGAAGAGAAACATGAAGGTTCTGCAGTGGCCATCCTGACCTCAATATCATCGAGCCACTTTGGGTAGATCTCAAACATGCAGCTCATGCAAGACGAACAAAGAATTTGCCGGAGCTGGAGGCATTTTGTAAGGAAGAATGGGCAGTTGTACCACCTGAGAGAATTAGGGGCTTCATTGACAACTATCACAAAAGGCTGCACGCTGTTATTGATGTTAAAGGGAGCAACACACAGTATTAAGAACTAAGGGTATTCTCACTTTTGAACAGGGTTAATTTCATTTTTTCCCTTTTTTGCCATGTTTTATTTGATTATTGTGCCATTCTACATGACCTACAGTTGGATATAAATCCAATAAGAAATAAAAGAAATGCGTTTTGCCTGGCCATTCACATTTTCTTTAAAAATGTTACCTATGTTACAAATTCAGCCAGGGTATGCAAACTTTTTAGCACAACTGTGTGGCAGCAGGATGGGTTGTATCTTGCGCATTTACGCTTTAGAATTATGAAAATGTACATGAATGAAAAAAAAAAAAAAAAAAAAATTAGATGCTATGTTTTGTTTTTGAGGTGTTCACCGTAAGTTTACAAGACTGAAAAGCAATGAGGACTGAGTCCGAATGAACCTAATAGCATATATTCTTCGGATTAGGAAATGTATCACAAAAAGTCTTTACAGTCAAATGCAATAAGAAAGCATTTTGTTGCTTTAGATTCAATTAACTAGCAAGGGAAATTTCAGTTTTCATTTAAATGGTTACTTTTAAGAAGAAACCATTAGCCTTTGCTGATAACGCTGAATATAGTGGGATATTGCGCAGTGTGGCAATCATTTTTCAAATTTCTATTGCATGAAATGTCTTTCAATTGGTTTGCGCCAATTTTATTCTGTGGACAGCTCGAGGACACGTTTGGCTGTTATATCCTGATGAGCCAAAACATTAAAGCCACTCACAGATGCAGTGAATATTGTTGATTATCTCATAATGACGGGACATGTCAGGTCTGCAGACAGATATTAGACGGTAAGCCAGCAATATTATTGCGTGCTTATGTATTACGTGAATCAGCTGCAGGGATCCAATGAAACTTTGTCGGTCTGTGGAAGGCAGCGAGAATGTAGTTTGCCTATTATGAAGAGTCCAGGGCAAGCACAACTAAAGAAGAATAAAGTAGAATTTAAGTGTTTGAAGTTTTTTATGATTCCATTCGATTGTATGACTAGGAAAACTTTCTTATTTCAAAGGTCTATTCATATCGAATGGACTGGACCTGCATTGTTTATCTTCACACATTTGCACAAAATATAAGTTTTACAGCCCTAGTGTTCCTAAGTGTTTTAGTTTTCACAACTTTTCTTCATTTTTTGATGGGGGGGGGGATTTTAGTCTCAGGGTCCCCTGTGTCCATGTCATTGTCCCTCCAAAAGAAAATGTTCTTATGGGGTACCACATCAAGAATTAAAAAGGTGAATAGAACCCCTGTTGGCACAAGAGTATGAGAACAGATGTTCAATGGTAAAGGTTCATGACATCCATCTAAATCCATGCAGCCTCTATCCAGCAACAATTTGTAATCATTTCCTGTAAGAAGGGCCTGAAAGTCTAGCCTAACTATTATTTTTTTTTCGAATAAATAAATTAATTTCTCCAACCTGACAACAATCGTCATCATATCAGGTCCGAACTTGACTGAAAGCCGGTGGAGTCTACAAATGGTATGAATTATGTGTACCTATTGTTTGATGACCTCGCGTCCGGTTTTTTTGTACAACACAAACGTGGAAATTTTCAAATTCCCTAAATGCAAATAAAATTTAACTCTTGTGAAAAACTACCCAAATGTAATAATTTTCACAACAAACGTTTAATCCAATCAACGTCTTCTAAACAGCAAATTCCAAACACCCAAAACCAATAACATAGCCTATCCGTAAAAAACTAAGGTTTTTTTTCGTCAGTAATTTGCCTGTTAATAAAACCTTGCCTTCAGAATGATAAACTTTACAGGAAAATTAAAAATATTAAAATAATTATAAATTTAATTTAAAATATAAATAAGATTTCATTTTATTTTATTCTTTAGCTAATTTTATTTTTATTTATTTTTTTGTTTTTATCAATTTGGAGATAGGAGGTTTTATCAGCAGGCCAAATATTCAATTTTTTTATTGTTCATGAAGTATATGTTCAAAAAAATCATTTGATTTTTAAATGCTCTTTGAATTTAGATATTAGGTTATTTAGTTATTTAACAGGTTAGGTTAGGGAATTTCTTTAACATTCCTTATTAAAGGGCATAGAAATCGCTCGCAGTAACATAGCGGAACAGGAGCGTTATCTATCATAGATAAAAAGTGCAGGTGATTCCTCTCAGAGTTTTTGGCGGCTCAGGGGCTTATTCAGGTGCTACCTGAAACATCCCTCTTTCCAAATTTTAACCCATTTTTTGACATGCCTGTTTATAGACAAACTTGAAGTTCATATTTCATTAAAGAGCTATAAAACCTATAGAGGAGACCGGGGATGATAGTTAAAAGTTTTTGTTTGAGCATCTGTAAAAATCGGATTATAATTTGGGGAATAATTAAACTTTTTAGCATAGTTTCCATTTTTGATGATTTTTAAATAGGGAGTCCGTAGAATCTATAACACAATCACAGAACGTGAGAATCAGCATCAAATACTTAAGATCCACCGCTTCACCTCAGAATTTGACTCCGGAGTTTGAATGACCGGAATTGTTGCATAACGTAACACTGAGGGTAACATCCCCTGAAATAAAATATTCTAAATTCAATTTCCTCCAAGATTTATTGAAGTAAAACAACTTAACATTAACAAAAAGATTAACCATTTTACGAAGGTCTATAAATTTCAGCCAAAAATTTTTAATTCAAGCTAAAAACTTTGCTTGAAGTATGTTTGCATGGTGCCTATTTGCATGAATGTTTGTAAGCTCAGAAATATGTGTGTGTGTTTGTGTGTGTTGTATGTATTTATCAGTGTGTGAATTCTGTATGTGTGTCCAGGACTATTCTTTTACTCACTGTTTCAGGCGCTCCACTAAAAATGAAGGTGGCTGCCCCTGGGATGCAGGTTTTGTGGGCTCAAACAGACAGTGTTACAACCTTGATACCCACCCCAGGCAAACATTACATAGCTAAACTTTTATCATGTGGGTTTAAAGTTAGCATGAATGCAAAGTCCTGATTAAACCATAGAAACTGCTGTTTTGGGTATAATAAATCAAATAATTGTATTTAAACACAATGATCACAAGACAAAAATAATCTTCATGAAAAATTTTACTTTCAACCTGAAAATCAGTTTTTGGTCATAAAATCCACAAAGTTGCATACAGATTCAGTGTCCAAACAGAAGGCTAATTAATTTCACTGGGTAGTCCTAAATTGATGACATCACTGCATCTATTTCATCCGAAAAAGACAGTGTTTTTATGCAGTGTTACAACACTGTCGGTCTCCCCTACCCTGTTGTAATAGAACTGCTTCATTCATGTAATTTTCAGAAATCTGTTATTGAAGTTGAACCAGTTTCTATCATCTGATAGAAAATATTTTTATGTCAAATACCTGGAGAATGTCTTACGATCTTCAGTTGTGAAAAAAGTGTGTTCCTATAAATAATAAAATGAATCCCCATGAATAATTGTTTTAATTATTTTCATGTGTATAATACGTCCACTACAGGCCCCTCCCCCCATTCTGATGTGCTTCCAGGAAGCCCCTGATAATATTTCAACCGCTGACCATTATCTAACGCCTAAGCACAAGACCCCCCAAAGATGTTTGGCAAATTCAGACAATTGAATTCGGTCTGTGTTTTAACCCTAAACCTGTAAACCCAAAACTCCCCGATGTATAATTGCGCACAAGTGGCGGACTGGAATTCACCCATCACCCATCTGTCTTACGGACTGGAATTCACCCATCACCCATCTGTCTTAATGTAGCGCAAATCTTATCCCAGCGTAATTCAATTATGAACGATTCTTAATCTAAAGTTAACCAGTTTTCTCCATTAAAGACATTTTAAATTTATGATCATTGGTACAGTTTTGTAGCTTTCCTCAAATTGCTGAACTGTTATCCACTGATTTCTTTCTTCTATTTTTTAATTTCCATGTCCTTCATTTGCATCATCGTTTGACATTAGATAGTAAAAATTTCCAATTGAGCAAATAAACTGATGGAAAAAAATGCAATCAAAATTGTAGGCCTGCTAATTATCCACAAATGGCAAATTAATATCTAAAATTCATTGGAGTGAAAAAAACTTGATCTAGATTTGATAATTAAAAAGAGATGCTCGAGGCTCCAAATGGGTGTCGCACTGTTTTCGTGAATTTGCGAAGCTTTTGATTCAGCGACACCAGATACATTCAAATCAAAATGTGTTCCGATTGCAACCTTATTTTCTGCAATGCATGAATAAAACCTCGTAAAATTTAAAACAAAAACTCATATGTCCACTGTTCTTACATGCAAAATGAAACTTTTTATTTTAAATTATATTTATATGTTTATATTATTTTATTTTATTCTTTAATTTTATATTTATTTTTTTAGTTTCCTGATGAGTTTACCATTTTGAAGTTTATCATATATAAGCTTAAAATAAACTTAGTCAGGTCAGGGAAGGAGCTGCGCGGACTGCTGATAAAACCTCCTATCTCCAAATTGATAAGAAATTGAAAACTTTCTTGTCCACTATTCTTACAACAAAATGCTGTAATTATATTATTTATATGTAATTTATATTATTTATATGTAATTATATTATATATTAATTATAATGTAATTATATTATTTTATTATTTTTATTTTCTTGTAAAGTTTATCATTCTGAAGTGAGCGGGAAGACCACTAGTGCGGGAAGTATTCTGCAGCCCCCCTGATTATATCTGCAGGCTCGTCAGTTTTGATGTCACAGTAATTTTAACGGTGAAAATTTTAACAGAAAAATAAACACATAGGGGCTTAAAACCCGTTTATACAGTTAGTCAAATTCCTGTGTTTTAAAAATCTGGGTTATTAATATTTTCGTTAGAAATTATAACATTTAGAGGAAACGCTTTCTTTTGCGTTAATTTTTATTAAACGTTTAGGGGAGTTTTACGTTTTGCAGAGATGTTGTCTTATTCTTTTTACAGGAACAAACAATGTCGAGAAGAAAATATCTGACTTTTTTCACTAAAAGCCCCAAAACAACCAGATTTGAGGCTGAGGAAGAGAATGATGGAAGCAACAATACTATCACCGCAATCGCTATCACCCAGGACTAGCTAGCTTGTTGCTCCGGTAGAGAGGATCAGCAGCGGGTCACTCACTTTAGCGCTGCTGTGCACTCTGGATCGTTTCAACAGAATATCGTATTTCCTGGAGGCAAATTCGGCACAGTGTGATTAGACAGATCGTTTCAATGAGGTTTGTTTGAAAATGGCGATGGTTGCATTGTGTTAAAGAAACCAACCTCATTCTTTGCTTTATCTGCACAACCTCAGTGACAATTTGTTTGCTAAAGGGGGATTTAGCAACTGGGAAAAGGCAAAAGAAAGAACTTGGTCAGCATGGGTTGTCAGACCTGCACTCTGATTCATTACGTGTGTTAGTGATGCTTTAATTAACTCCAGTCAATGCTATGTTTTGGGAGTTTGCAGCTAGGAATCAACATGCTGCAAGGACAGTGTTGTTTATTCAGTGTTATAAATGTTTATAACATTTATTCAGATCCGTTAAACTCCTGGGCCATGAAGGAATACCGCTCAGTGGGCACAGTCATCACGACACGTACCGCGGCAGCTTGTGTGAGAGAATGCTCTCATTACCGAAAACTTGAGAATGGCTTTCACGCACCTGCTGAAAAAAGATGTTAAAAAAAAAAAATCGCCAGTTTGGGAGAATTTTAAGAATTCTGATTATGATCCCAAAGAGAACGATTATTTTCGCCTTTTATGGGATTAGTCTGCTGCCTGGATGCATTTATGTTGGTGAAACTGACAAGCTGCATTCATTAAGGATAGTTGATTGAATTAAAAATTACGTCATTTAATGCAATGAATCACTTTATTCAAATGGAGGATTTTGTCCAAGGATAATTTGTTTATTTTTGGGGCTGACGACCTTCTGTAGCACATAAAACGGCGCATAATAGCTCGGCTTACAAAGTGAAGTCCTTCTGCGCCAATGTTTTCCAGGGCGCGACAGGAAAATGTTTCTGTTTTAAATGTAAAAAATGCTGAAACAGGAGATGGAATTCAGAGAAAGGGAAATAATTCCGTATCCAACCTCAACTTTTTTAGGCTTTTTATTTTCCAGAACAATTTTAAAAGGGGGCTCACCATTATATTTTGGAGGGTTTTATTTGTGAGAAGGGGGCTACTTGTCATCCCTATAATTACGTGCGCGTTTTCAGTGTAGTGTCGGTGGTTTCTTGGTCATTTCCTCATTAATAATTTCTTAATCATTATACGATTATGTTTTGGTCTTGTTAATTCAAATAATAAATTGTTTCATTGTGTATCAGGCGATATCAAACTGGGAGGCGTTGTGAGCCATCATGTGTGAGACAGGCAAATCCCTTAAAGGCAGCATTACTAGGAGTTGGGGTTGAAGAGGTTGAAACAAATAAGGCAACAAGCATGATAGCTTTTTAAATGACACATGTGTACAAAACAAAGGAACTTATTGGGATAAAACATAGAAAAAAATACAGGCCCCAGGACAACAAAACAATTATAAATCATCATTTTTTTGTAATCAGTTATGATTTATATGGCGAGTATTCTTTTATTCCAGAACTCGTTTGCACCCTTAGTTGCTATGACTGCTGTTGCAAAGACCAACATTGTCATGGCAGCCCCCCATTCAAACATCTTCCCGCGCGCCTGGGGAAGACTCAGTAATTGGATGATTGAAAGGAATGTTGATTGCGTGAGTGAATGCAAGGGAAGCCAGTGAACAACACGTCCAGCACAGACAGACACGAACCAAAACTAGAGACAGTAGGGTTGGGGGGAAACATGGACACAGAAGGAATGTAATAAATTTTGATCTATTGCTGAGGTGAAGATATCATACAAGAACTGAAGTCATTCAATATTACATTTTTTCGGGTTTTGATGATGAAAACAGCACTTGGTCATATTTTTTCACATCATACTCAGAAACAGTTGCCTGGAATTTATTTATGTGTTGTCTGCTTGCCTATGTGTGTGTGTGTGTGTGTGTGTGTGTGTGTGTACGTGCGTGCATGCGTGCGTGCGCGCGGGCGCACGTGTGTGTGTGTATGCATGTGTGTGTGTGTCTGTCTGTTTTTGCGTGTGTGCATGTGTGTCTTCACTGACAGCGTGAAATTCAAGATTTACGTCACAGACTGCGTCTCTGCTAATTTGGTTCCTCTCGGTTCTAGCAGTTTTACGGGTTGATCCTGTTAATTCGTAGTTTGTTTTGTTATTCCCTTCATGTGACAGGCTGTTGCCACTCTGATTGTTTTGTATATGCAGTTGGCTGTTTTTTTCTCAGTCGGGGCTGGATCGTCTTAGGCTTAAGGCTTACTCTAATGGTTTACACTAAATTTTAGTTCACATCAGGGAACTACATTATTAGTGAGCAATTTATAAGGTACAGCGGGTTCACTATGCCTTCTTCCACCTCTCACTTCCTTCTCATGTTCTATACGCCATAAAGGCTCCTCGCCTATCCTGCGCCATAGGGGCTCCTCGCCTATCCTGCGCCATAGGGGCTCCTCTCCAGTCCTGCGTCATAGGGGCTCCTTGCCGGTCCTGCGCCATAGGGGCTCCTCGCCGGTCCTGCGCCATAGGGGCTCCTCGCCGGTCCTGCGTCATAGGGGCTCCTCGCCGGTCCTGCGCCATAGGGTCTCTTTGCCGGTCGTGCGCCATGGGGGCTCCTCGCCGATCCTGCGCCATGGGGGCTCCTCACCGATCCTGCGCCATAGGGGCTCCTCGCTGGTCCTACGCCATAGGGGCTCCTCACCGATCCTGTGCCATAGGGGCTCCTCACCGATCCTGCGTCATAGGGGCTCCTCGCCGGTCCTGCGTCATAGGGGCTCCTCGCCGATCCTGCGCCGTAGGGGCTCCTCGCCGATCCTGCGCCATAGGGGCTCCTCGCCGATCCTGCGCCGATCCTGCGCCATAGGGGCTGCTCGCCGATCCTGCGCCATCGGGGCTCCTCGCCAATCCTGCGCCGGCTCCTCGCCAATCCTGCACCGTAGGGGCTCCTTGCCGATCCTGAGCCATAGAGGCTCCTCGCCGGTCCTGCGCCATAGGGTCTCTTTGCCGGTCCTGCACCATAGGGGCTCCTCGCCGATCCTGCACCATAGGGGCTCCTCGCCGATCCTGCAACTGGCTCCCTCTCTGCCCAGTTCATACCAGATTTACTAAAAATGTGTCAAGTGGTTATACATAAATGTTTTGCGTAACTTTCAATTGAATGCTAACATTTGGGCGCAAATTTAATCTACAAATTGATTGGAAGTTACTTAACTTAGATGTGTGCAACCATTTAACATAATTTTTAGTAAACTGGCATTTCACTTTTATCAGTGATGAGGGTGTGCGCGTGTCTGTGTGTGTCTGTGTGTGTGTTCTCTGAAAAACTGTCTGTAAAGATGATATTGATCACTGATCATGACAGTCGTTATGACCTAATATAAACAAGAAAATGCCAGTAATATATGACAGAAAACTGAATTTTGGAGAGATGCCATGCTCATGCTGAGATCACTTAACTTTTTACACCTTAATTTTCCAAGGAGCTGAAAAACTTTGATAAAGCGCTCAAAGTCAAATCCTTATAATCCTATTAGCTCAGCGATCAAAACGCACCATTCAGCACACTTTTACTATTCTATAAAAGCCAGTCCTTCATGCGTTAATATCAAGGGCTGACAGTGCATGGGAAATTGACTCACAAAATGAAATTAAATCTTACTTTTAGAGTATTTTTTTATCACTTTTTTATCTCTAGTTCTGGCAAAGCTGAATACAGTTTGGGCCTTTTGGCTTTCTGTGTGCTGATACACCAAGTGCCAAGAAAAAATAATTTGAAGAAAGACTGGAAGCGGGAGAGCAACTAAAAAACACAAATAGGTCATGGGAAATGAACAAACTCTTGCTTTTGGGAATTAAAGCCACATTGCTGGATTTGTTTTGCTTTTATTCTCTTTTGTAAAAAAACAAAAACAAAAAAAAAAACACCTTTCATTTCTTAGTTTTAGTTTTAAGCACCAGCATTATAATGCTTCATATTTGACATACTTTAACTGTTACTCTTACCTTTAGGCTACATCATATCTTCACTTGGAGAGACTCCAAAGAAAAGTGTTGAGGGTTGTACTATGAAGCAAGTTCAATATTAGCCAGACTCTCTTTGAGTGAGCTGGCTCGGCAAACCATTCACTCCCAATCTGAGATAACATTAGTTACCATGGCAAGTTTAAAGATACCATGGCAACCTTCATAACTGTCACAATCCTCATGTGAATGCCTTCCGTGTCGCCTCCCTCTCAGCATCTTGCCTGTCTTTTAGAAGTAATGTCTCCTTTGACAAGTTGCATCTTGAATGTTCCCTGATGCTCGGCTGTGTCTTGTTTCATAGTTACCCCACCTTGCGTGAGTGTGACGAATTTATACCCCCCTCCTTTGAGTTCGCGAGTAGCTGGATTGTCACCTGCTTTATTTACTTTAACACCAATCAGTACTACCTATTAAAACCTTTTGTCTTTGAAAATTAAAATGTAATCTTTAATGATAGTAAAATACAAAAGTTATCTTCCTGGTTTAATTAATGGGAAACCTGGGGCCGGTTGCATAAAATTAGACCCAGTCCTAGACTTAAATGTAATTTTAAGTCAGACTTGCTATTGACACTTAAATAAGCCTGTTGCATAAAACCTGTCTGAGTGACTTATTTAAGACTAACTTAGATAGCCTGTCGCGCTATGTATCATGGGTAAAATAAGACACTAAACAGAGGAGAAAAACATGGCGGACACAACAGCGACGCTCGGTGGCAGCGGGAGATCACCGCACTTAAGCGCAACAGAAAACCTTTGCTTGCTGGATGAATATAATGCCGATAAAAGTATTTTATTCAATAGTTTTAATCAAGCGGACGGAAGTTTGACACGTCATCAAGTTAGGGGAGAAAATTACAGAAAAGGCGAACAGTATCAACGGTCGTGAGAAACGCGTGTATTCGCGTCTTTGCATTGACTTTTAATGTAATCTGTCGTGCGAAAAATTCGTTTCGCGTCTGGTGTGAAAGCAGCTTAAGACGGAAATATGGAAGACAAAAAATCCAGTCACCGAAGGGGGTCCTCCTCTGGTGGCTAGATTTTTTTTCTCTTCCATATTTCCCAAGTTTTTTTTCTCTTCCATATTTCCCAAGTTTTTCTCACTGTCTACATTCCTGTTAATCCTCTAGTAGTCTGTTCCCCTGTCCACTTTATTAGGTACAAGCTCCCAAGTCTTCTACGGTCATCAGGACTGGGACTGTGTTCCTCCTAAGCTTCTCTGTCCTGTCCAGTTCGGCTCTGGTGGAGTGTGCACTGGCTGCACTCTATTTGGCTTGAAAGCCACTGGCCGTGCTTTGGCAACACCCACACTGCTTTGCCTGTAATATCTGAAATGAACTGTGCCTTTCTCCTCTGGGCTCCATCCCACTATATACCGTATCACTATCATAGACTGTATGAAAAGACGGACGCAGCACCCGGGTCTGAAAAGTGAAGTCCATGCGGAAGTCTCTGAAACTTGCATTCTATTTA
The DNA here is from genome assembly GCA_029692085.1 of Gymnothorax javanicus. NCBI lineage: Eukaryota > Metazoa > Chordata > Actinopteri > Anguilliformes > Muraenidae > Gymnothorax > Gymnothorax javanicus. Next base: position 29,228,936 of record CM056202.1, read on the forward strand.
ATCATCAGCAGATGGTGACGTCGGTGGTTGCAGAAAGAAGTTCAATGCTATAGAAGTCTATGAGAAAATGACCCTGCTTTCCCACCTGATATATTATTTCAATAATGATTTACCACATTATTTTATGGTATTTATCGCAAGTTTCAAGTCTCCACGGTTATATCATGATGTTCATTTTTGTAAATTATGGTCCCAAATAGACTAGAATAAAGGATAAAGCCAGATATGCTTCATGGGGCGTGGCTATCCTCTGGTCCTCGCCAGATGGGGCCGGATCCACACATGGATGCACCACTCACTCCTCCCCGGATCTTAATTCTCGCTCTCGTCCAATAGAAATCACATCTGGTTTCAAAATGACAACATGGCGCAATTCAAATTGCCAAAATCAAGGCGTCCTTTATGGTATGCTGAAACCAATGAGTGACGTCATAGTAGCTTCGTCCATCTTTTTATACAGTCTATGATCACTATCAATAAACCCCAACTTTAGGCTCAATCAATTTACCTCGCTAACCCACTAATCTTGATTTGTAGTATACCCCTCTGCCAAAAATAAAGGTTTTATGATTATAATTAATCTATCTATTCATCTATCCATACTCTATGTAACATATTTCTGGTCAAGGCCGAGGGGCCACTGGGGCCTGTGCTACCACACAATGGGGGAGAGGCAGGAACACACCCAGGACAGTTTGCCTGTCGATCACAGGAACCACAAACTTTTGATTTGCAAACTCATAACAACTGCCAATTCGCAGTCTGCAATTAGCCTCACATGCATGTTTTAGACTGAGGGAGGAAACCAAAGTAGGCCTGACCAGAGAAACCCTCGCAAACATGTCGTTAGCCGAATAGCATAATTGCCTGAGTCATATTTGAACGTTTTCGGAAAACAAGAAAAAACACAATTTTTAGTAAGCACATTGGTATTTTTTTTTATGTTGCAACAGTAAGCCAAAAAATGACTTAGGCAATTATGCTATGAGGCTAACGATGTGAAGAACGCAAATATCCCACTCTGAAGGCGCCAGCCTGGATTCACATCGAACGCGTCGCTACGAGGCATCAGTGCTACCCACTGCGACACACTCCCAAAAGTCTGAAGTTAAAGGTGCACTGTGCAAGTTTGTTTACTTTCTGCGCGATCATATCTTTGTCTCAATTCGCCGACATCTCTCCACGATCCGGTAGCTGCCTGCCCCTAAATTCACTGTAAAAAAAAAAAAAAAAAAAAAAAACAAAAAAAACCCGGGCTCTTGAGACCGCACAGGCGTCACAAACTGCAAATAAACACAAGGGGTACAGGCTGTGCCCCATAACATAACAAACTGTCCCGGCCAATCACCGACAAGAGTTGACAGTTATGGAAGCATGGGAGGGAGAGAACTATGGCAGGGAGGGGCGGGCTACCTCTGTTTTGTTTGAGTTCAAATGTCAACAGAAGTGAAAGTAAACAAACTTGCATAGTGCACCTTTAAGCGTGATAGAATCGAACTCCGAGGTCCCGTGTCTTGATCTGTTCGCAGGTATGTTCCCAGATAGCAAGCACCTCTGCTCCGGATCTGCTCCGGCTCCGAGCCGGATCAGCTGGAGTCGGCACAGAGCCGGGGCAGATCCGGAGCAGAAATGCTTGCTATCTGGGTTGGGATTCTTCTGCTCTGACTGCAGAATCGAATCCCGCCAGCTGGGGCGGTACAGACATCACACATGAGTAGGGGAGTCCGGGCTAGGACTCGGGCAGGTATGTGGGATTGCCCATGTCCTTCAAAAATAAAGTGGAGCGACCATAACGTCAGGACCATCAATGTTGTCATCATTGTCAGTAGATCACCGTCTGAAATCAATAAGAACACAACCTTAATAAAGGAATAAGAGTTGCAGGCAGAGGGATGGGGGTTAATATTGTGTGGCATTTAGTATGTTTTGGTACTACAGGGGAATTATGGATACACATTTTCTTTGAGAAGGTCATGTGCCATACTCCCTCCACGCACACTTTACGCACTGAGGTCCTAAACGTGGGCAGAACACATGTATAATATGCTCAGCCAACACAATAGAAGTGGACTTAGATCCTAAAATGATGTTAAAGACATCTTTGTGACTGAGCCAAATGTAAACCTGGCTGACAGTGACGCTCCCTAACTGCTGAAGTTTGAACCTCCCCATGAGCAGTGAAATCTTAATTTTTTAACTTCATTTGCGCTGAACAAACAGTTTTCCCTAATGTATGAAATCAAAATATAAAAGCGCTTCTAATGTTCGAATTTGCCAAATCCTTTCAGGTCTTAACGGACCAGTGTATTTAATCTCGCTTAATATTCACAATTTTGTTCTTTCTTGCTGAACTGAAATATTGGACATAACCTTGTCATATAATTTTGAAATTAATCATTATTCATTTGTGAGGGGTCTTGAAATGAAAGCAAAATCTTGTCCTTGTTATCCTAGTCAAAATTAGAAGAAAATTAAAGCCCGCCCACGCCTGGTACTTCATTGGTCGTAGTCATTCCACTACCCGCACGCTATTTGCCTGCTATCAGACATCTACACGACTCTCCCAAAGCGAGTTCACTCATGTGCAGCCTGTCTCTTTAAAAATAGTGTAGTCGTGCGTTCTGCGTGAGAGTAAAGCAAGGCTGGGGTGAAAAGGTGTCTTGTAGAGGCGCAATCGGACGTGAACAATGGTAAGCTTTCGTTTTGTTTCCGTTTCAATTCCTCGCAATTTGTTGTGATCTGTGGTTTTCAATGGGTACTAGGTGGTTTATCCAGTGCTCACCATTGTCTGCATGCCAGCTTGTTATTCGCTGCCGGAGTATTCATTATGCTGTAAACAGGGGTAACATCAAGGTCTCGTGTCACGTTGCACCGCAACTCATTTCGAGTAAGCGGTGTGCAAGCTGATACTCTGCGAAACCGATGCTCGGCTGCAGATCTGTGTATAAATGTAATATAGACGGCATAATTTAGTAATACATATCAATTGTAAAGTTCTCATGGGTCATAGTAAGCATTCTCAATTGTCACGTTGAGCATTTGTTTACGCCCAAAGTTCTTGGGCGAGCATGGAACTCTAGCAAGGCAGTCTACTTCTCTGTTGTTTTTCAGTGTAATACAGATGCAGTTCATTTGTTAGTTACGAGTATGAGGAATATTTTGAATCAGTTGTTAGTTGCACTGTTAGCTTTATCGTCCAAAATTGTAAACATTGGAGTAAATACTTGTCTTTATCGTTATTACAATGACATGTCAATACACTACAGTTTTTTTTTTTAAGTTTTGGCCAGTCTAGTCTAGACTACTGCGATGGAATCACTGCACCAATTGAGTCATGAAAATGTTCTTACTCTTGACACACCCCAAGAAAGATATTTTCACCCCGACCCATGGAAGGTAAAGTGCAGCCCGTGGGTATTGTCATTATTGGTCTCAACCTGTGCCAGTAGTTTTCTCCAGCTCCGAGCAATGGAGGCGGCCAGTGAGCATCTTCATGCCAGGCATGGCTCCATCATTTTCGCCGCTGCCTGGCCTGGGAAAACATCTCTTGAGCGGTTGAGGATATTCACTGGCGTTATAGAAAGCTTTTTTTTTTTTTTTTTTTTTTAGTTTTATCTGGTTATTTTTCTCTTTTTCGTTCTATTTAACGGTTTCTTTTTTATTATTCTTTTTTGATCTACATCCCCACGTTACTGTCATTTTACACAAAACACAAAAACTGCAAAAGCCTTGCGTTTTTTTTTATAAATTGTCCAACTTACAACCCCAAACTTTGGTTATACCCACTTACAGATAAAGGCTTGTGCCTATTTTGCATTTATATTGTCATTGATTGTGTTTATGAAATGGAAGCAAAAAAAAGCACATGATTTTTAGCACGATGTTTCATTTCAAAAGTAATTGACTGTTGTGGATTTGTGCACTGAGTTTTGAGGACTGACGTTAGTTTTAAAAGATCATGCCTAATCACTTGAGAAAACCTGTAATTTTTTTTGCCTTCAGGGTAATTGTGAGTGGAAAGATTTTTTTTTTTTTAATTTCATGGCCCATTTTACATCCAGGGATTTACTGCTTCCCAAACAGGTTTGATCACATATTCTTCTGGGTGAAATATAGCAATTTCATTATAAACAAACCACATCAATTACAATACCTCGCCACGCTGACTCTGCCGGGGGCGAGGTATTGTAATTGATGTGGTTTGTTTGTTTGTTTGTTTGTTTTTGTCTGTCTCTGTGCCCGTGTGTTAACAATCTAGCGTCTACACAGTTGCACTGATTGACTTCAGACTTTCACAGTAGATGGGTAATGGGTTTTTGCAATAATTTCCTTCAAATTCATCACATTGACTTCAAACCAAAATCAAAATGTGCATCTTTCAATTCTGCTTCTGCATGATTCTGCATGATGGGGTAGCATCGGTAGTCTTCGTAGCGGTTGGGGGTTAAATGTCAGGCAGGTCAAGGTCATCGGTGAAAATAATGTTTTCCATTATAACTCAAAAATGGTTGCAGATAGACAGATGTTTACTATTATGACCATTTAGGAACTCCTATATGGACTTTAATTTGACACCATGACCTTTCACTTTCAGTGACCTTGAAAGGTCAAACCGAAGGTCACGGATTTTCAAAGGACTATACTTTGAAAACGGTTGAGGTCACACTTGTTAAACTGAGTCATTATGAAAAGCATTAAAATAAGCGCTGGCTGGCGAGGTTTGTTTTGCCTGGCAACACTTCTTTAAATATGTACCGGAGAAGCTATTCACTTTTTTTCTTAGCTGTGTGATACAAAAGGCCATGAATATGCTGCAGTATTGCCTGCCTATCATAACACTAGTGAATAGGAGGAAAGTTTTTAGTTTTGCCGACAGTGTTAGCTGGACACAGTAACCTGTTTCATAATCGAAACTCCTGGATTGGCAGGGTTATCCACAGAGGCTTTGTTATCATGGGCTGATGGGTCGCTGTTCGTATTATGGTTACTCATTACCCATCCTTGCCCTGGGAGAAAACTGCTGAGCTGTGTGACCGACACCTGTCGCTCTGGTGCTCCACTGAACTACAGAAGTAACCGCTCTCCCACCATGCAGAGCGGTAATTAAATTCTCCGCCAGATGTCATGGTCAGAAGGATCAGACACATGAATCTGTGCGCTTATGTCACCCAGAGGAACTGCATTATTCGAGAAAATGGAAGTTGTCTGTGTAATGAAATTGATCTAGACCTATGACCAATCTTTTGATGCCAGAATCTAAAATGGCCTATATTTGTCATATTCTTATTAGCTAGGCTTACTGTTAATTTATTTTGAGCTTAAAATAGCTAAACATGAATTAGTAGTACAATAATGTCACTTTATTGGTAATTCTGTAGAGGATTATTTATGGTCCCTGTAATGTTAGTTCTTGCAGTCAAAGCGATATTTTAATCTGTGGCATGAAAGGCAGCCTCTTTGGGTTGTTAGAGTGCAGCTGGTTGACTGGTTATCAGGAAAGAGGAACTCCTGCGATTACGGTTTCCAGTAAAGGAGTTTACTGTCTTTGTGGTCTTTGGGTGTTTTTCTACAGAGGAAATGGTGACTGTGGGGCTGGGGGGTACGTCACCGTGGCAGCAGTGACGTGAGGGTTGCAAAACCTAGGATGGGGAGATTCCCTCTTCAACCAGCGAGAGAACATTCCGGGGGTGGGGGGGTGTTCCAGTTCCAGTCCAGTTCTTTTTCCAGTTCACTAGCGCCAAAACCCAGGATGTTGTTGGCCGAATCGGACATCTGTAAATAAAATCAAAGTCAATTCAAATGTGTTGCATAACGCATTTCACAATCATGTTTTACTAAAAATCCTGGCAGGAACTTCCCCACCATCCCCATAAGTACAAGGCTGGAGCGATAGTGGGAAGGAACCGCCCCCCTCCCCCGATAAAGTTCTGGGGTCGTGTTTAGCAAGAGGAGCGCCCCCTGTTGTTAAAGATCCTGAATTCAAAGGCCCATATTTTGAAGCTCCTCAAACCAGTTACCCTGGTCAGTCTCCTCAGTGCATGCTCAGTGGAAAAGCCATAACTGATCAGGGTTCAGTTTTCAAATTTAGAAAAATTAGTATGAATATGGGCCAAGAAGGTTTATTTATTTACTTAGATGTTTTTTTAAATTAGCTTAACTTGAAGCTGATATTAGATTGTCATGCCAGGCTCTATTTGAAGGAGATGCTATGGTCATTTATCGCAGGTTAACCATAGATGCCCTGTAGTTGTTTATGAAGGACATTTAAGAGATGCTTTGAGTGCCGATAAACTTTGGTTGCGTTCTTACTGGCCCTGGGGATTTGGGTTAGGCGGAGGCGTGCGTCAGAAGTTCCAGGATTCAAACCCGCAGCTCCAGTAAAGAGTGCTGTGCTCTGTGCAGCTGTGGTGATTTCAGTGGCTCACAGAGGGAGTGATGGGCCTCAGGGCGGGGCCTGCAGTCGACTCCGTAATTAGCCTGCAGACTGGTTTGCGTAGGTCATCATCAGTCAGGGCAGCGCCCCTCATTATCGCTGCACTTGCGGGAAATGTCATGCAAGCGCCAGTCTTTTTAATTGTAACATCAGTGCCTGTCGACTCGGATCCGGGTCTCGAGAAAAAAGTTGGTTAGTGCTGACGTTACATTGGGGGGGTGTCAAAGTGGGGACTGTGTTGTGGAGTGAGCTTGGGTCGATCACCAGTAAAAATCACGGGGAAGTGCAGAGCGTAGGCTGTGGCAGCAGTGACATAACTGTTAAATTAATGTCTTTTGCAGTGCGGGGCGGGGGTTAAAATCCGTCTCGGACCTGGCCAGCCTGTGATTTGTTTGACAAAGCTGTCTGCATGGGTTAGCCAGGCGAGCACATGCAGCGGGACTCCTCAGACTGCAGTGGAGTGTGAAGAGTCTGGAATCTCTTACTTTTGCCTGGCAGTTACAGTGCCAGTCTTGGACTTAGAAGGCTGGAGGCTGAAGCCCAGTTTAGCCACAGTAAGATCAGTGCAGCTGTTGAACCTTGATTTAGGCCCATTATCCCACATTACTACTGAAGGACTCAGCCCTGATTGGTCTCATCATTGGTAAGTTTAAAAAAAAAAAAATTTTCTATCATATTAATGGATGAAAGTTTCTTCTTGGTGATGATGGGGAAATGCTTATTGCTGCTGCAAGTGCCGAGAGTATTTTAACTCTGTTTATCTTCTTATGTTTTGGCTCAGTACAACAGTAAACTGAGACCAACCCATGAATAGGAGGTGAAAGTTCAGTGTTTAATTTGAGAGTACTTACAGCCAGTTTGGATGATCTTAAGCCGCATTCCAACCAAAATTACCAGGAACTTGTAAATCCAGGTAATTCTCTTTAAAGAAATAAAAGATCCAGTGGCCCATTGTTAGTTAAATTCATCTGCAGCCTGAAGTCTTGGGTCAATATTGCAAATCAGGCCAATGATGTATGGAAAAGCAATCAAAGTAACCGCAATAAACCGCCAGTTCGGTAGGTGGAGGTAAGAAGAAAACAAAGGCCATAATGATAACTCCATACAATGCGACGGACAGGCAGGCATCATCATTTTCTGCGAGTGGAGCAAATCCATGGAGTATTTTGAAGCTTTATTTTTGCTCATTGTGCTTTATCATGTTGCAAATGGATTCATCGAATGCACCCTGGCAAGGAGGCGAGCACTTGCTGCAAAGCAGATTCAAAACGCCCGAAATGCTCGACTTAAAGCTCAAACATGGATTTTACATTCATCTTGAAGCACGGGGAAAATTCAAAGCACAATGAAAAAGTAAACAGTAGTGACCACACAGCTGCAGAGTTTTAAACATAGCGGGTGAAATATGATGCTGCGGGTACTCGGCCAATCAGAAATTTTCAGCACTGCTGGCCGCAATCCCAAAGTTCCTGGGCCATTGGAAAGTGCGACCCCCCAAGCAGGGACTATTTCGGGGGTGAATCAATCACCCAGGAACTTAATTTCTACCCTGGTTCCTACAGTCGGAACACACAGGGTTTCTCGAAAGGTTCCTGGTCCCTGAGGAAAGTTTCTGCAGTCTGAAAGTGGCTTTATAAATTGCAGCAGTTTTATATGCAGTAGGCTTCCAAGTACTTATGGACACTGACAGCACTTTAAGTTTCAACATGGCGAGTGTAGTCAGCTGAGTTATTGTCATGTAATGTTATGTAATGAGATTGGACTCATAATATGAACTAAAATATTGTGTAATGGGATTGGGCTTGTGGCCTGAAGGTTGTAGGTAGGTTTGATTCCCAGGTCAGATTCAGTCTTTTTACCCTGGAACGAACCGTTTAACCTCAATTGGTACAATAAATTTCCGGCTATGTTTATATACCCGTAATCTGGCCTCATATCTCATATTGCATCAGAAGTAATTTGCCAGAGTAATTGTCTCTCACCTCCTCTTACTTTTGCATTCTCTCTCCCTCACACTCACCCTCCCTCCCTCTCTCTCTCTCTCTCCCCCTCTTCCTCCCTCCTTCTCTGTCTCTCCTCCCACTTCTCTTTCTTGCTTTGCTCTCTTCTCTGTCTTACCTCTCTCTCTTGCTCTTTCTGCCCCCCGTTCTTCCTTGTGTTTTTTCTTTTCTTTCCTTGTCATTCTATCCTTCCCCACTCCATCTCTTCCTCTGGCATCCCTCCGCCCATCCTGTCTCCCTGTTGCCCCCTCTCACCCTCCCTTTCCCACCCCTCCTTACCATGACATCCCTCCCTCTCCCTCTCTCTCTCCCTGTCTCTGCAGCCCTTCCTCTCACTCTGTCACTCCCCTCTCTCTCTTTCTCTCTCCCTCCGTCTCCCCTTGGGTTCTTCCGTTCCCTCTTGGGTGTTCAGTGTTTTCCATAGGGCTAATCTTAAGAGCACTTCCTGGTAGGGACATGACGGGGCGGTTGGTGATAAGTCGTTGTAGGTGTGATGAGCCCAAAGGTTTGAGAGTGCGCTGTTCTCCCTCACTGTCTCTGCAAACTTTTCACATTTCTCAGACACCCATGAGCTCTGCTCTCCTGAGGAGCTGGGGTTTTTGTGCTCCAGTTTTTAAAAAGTGAGTCATTTCCTGTTGTTTCCAAGACCGGTTCATGTTCACATATGAGGCTATTAAATGCGTATCAATGGCCGTGCAAGCCGCAAGAACCGCAGATTAGATTACAGTTTTATAACTGGGTCGATATCATCTTTCCTATCCTTTCTTCACCGTTATGTCTCGTTTACAGCTGAAGAAGAAATGGTGGGCGCAGGGTGTGTGCAGTGGAAGTGCTGCATAAAAATCAAATAGAAAAATTAAATATGAAATATTCTTTTTAAATTGGATCCCACCCTAAACCTATCGGAGTGTTCCTGTAAGGAAAGGTGTTTTTTAGCCACGTTTGTGGCGCAGTAGGAGACTAGGTGATGGAGTATGACCTTCTTGTGTATAATGCTTTGACGGCTCAATTTCTATGCCTATATTGTGTAAAATGTACTAATGTGGAATATGAATCCTTCAAAGCGGGTGAGACAATGGGCCTCATCCAGCAATATTCTCTTTAATTTTTCTTATATTTTCTCTTTTTTTGTTGCTAAGAGAAAAAATAAGAGAAATAAACTCTGGACGCATCAAATGCTCCTACCGTCCAAATCTGCTCTTACCCATGTGTGCTGAATGTTGAATCCCACTTGATTGTAAATTGGAAGCGCTTGGCCGGTTGTTTTAAATTAGCATATATGACACCCATTAAACACCATATAAGGGCAGGTGACGTGCCGTGTGCAAAGAGCCGACTGCTCGTGGCAATCTGGGGCGCTTTCACTCTAGGTATGATTGTTCCACACCGTGCCGCAATACGATTGTCCCCCCTCCCCTCTCCCCCCGCTGGTCAGCTTTCATACTAGTAATATCGTACCGTAACTGAGTAATCTTGCATACATGCCAAAATTCCAATACAGCGCGTTGCAGTATGCACCTAGGTGGTTATAAATGGGGAACGATTTTAAAACAAGGCGCCAATATATTTCAGGGGGTTTTATTATTGAGAAGGGGGTTTAGAATATTAATATTGAATATTAATTTCGCGAATGCATATGCTGTGCGTGCCCTAGCAACCCGGTGTGTCATCTGTAACATGGATTACCATGTATAGCAGCACGAAAAATTAAACTCAAAATTTTTTTGACTGAATGCTTGATGTTTTTACACATCCGAATCTTTCTCTAGGTATCCAAACATCAAGGTAAGCCGAAAAAGTACTGATTACATTAGATATTGGTGGATGTTGCATACGGAATTCTTTCGCCCTTGCGTTTTGGCCGATTATGTTGTCCACTGCCTCATACCACAAAAATTTATCTCATAACTTGAGCTGCCAGACTTTTGCACCATGTCCCGCACTTTGAAATATCGCAGCCGCATTTTCTTTAGTTTGTCACGGCACTGATCTATTATCCTGTGATAACCACGGGAATGTAACTACTCACAAATTATTTCATGAATGTCTGAGTTTTTGCGTGTATTATCCAGTTGTGATTGTAAGTTTTCGTCTGCCTTCATTTCGAGCAAGCATTTAATTCTTTGTTTGAATGGAGATATCTTTTCGCCGCTGCATTTGTTAGAACAAGAGAGCCGTAACACATAAACAGTAATCTTCCGTGCTCAAGTACAGTTGCTTTCACATTTAGTACGAGTAGCCATTCATCTGTCTCAGCAAACAGATTCACACGATTTCTGAAAAATTCGCTCTCTGCGCAAGGCCTGGATGGCCAAAGCGTCCAACAGCAGTAGGCAAGCCATTCAGAAGCAGAACACATACAAGTATCTAAGAGTTTTTATAGCTTAGTCCTGCTTAGGATCAGCTGGCCAAACTCTTTAGCCCAAGAATTAAATAATCAAATTATTATAATTTCTCAAAAATATAAAAAAAAACTAACTTTGATTATATGATGCATTTTTAATGTTTAGGTTTTAAAACTTGTGTTTCTGTGCATTTGACAAGCAATTAGTGGACAGAGATGACAGTTTTCGGTTTTTTCTTATCTAAGTAAGAGTGCTCTTGAAAAATTTTTATAAGAGAAAAAGCAAAAATAAGAAAACATTGTGCATCCCAGAAATCAATGGGTAAGAACAAAATAAGAAAAAAATCGGGATACGAACAAAAATAAGAAAATTTGTCCTTATATCGCTTCTTGCATGAGGCCCATTGAGCGTAATTGATTTTTTTTTATTTAATCAGCTGCTACAATCAGTCACTGATGCCATTGGTGGCATATGCACGCCCTCACACGGGGGTACAAATGCAAAATCGTACTCAAGACACTTGAAAACAGTAAAGCAACCACTGTGTGCCAGTGCAGATTGTGGCCACCGTCAAGTAATTGTCTTTGCGCAGCTGAGGAATATGGGGGGGATCCTGTTGGTTGGGTGAGTGTTGTTAGTTGCTTGAGCACCTCCTACTGGTTATTCGGTTTCCTCTCAGTTGCTCTGTGAACAGTGAGATGTTTGGGCTTCCTCCACATTAATTCTGTACATGCTGTGAACCTGATCGCAGTGTGAACAGAAGGGCTGGCTCTTGGGGGCGTGTTGTGAACAGGAACTGGGAACTGTCTGTGCACTCCTGAGCTGGCTGCATGTGTCGCATATTAGCTTGTTTATACATAGTTTGCTTATTGGACGCTCCAAATTTGGTTGGTATTGAATATTCCAGTTATGATTATAAAAAGCAGGTAACATACTGTGTGCGCACAGTAAGAATGCAAACCTCTTCAAGGCTGTGCAATCTTCAGTTTGTCAACACCCCTGCAGAGGATTCCCTGATTTTTTTTTTTTGTTCTTTTTTTGTGTCGCACGGACCGTGATCTGTTATTACTCTACTGAATCTACATCAAGCAATAATTCAGTGGTGGATGAAAGTTTCTTCCTCTGTTATCACCTCCGCCAATGACATCATGTTTTCACTCGTGTTTGTCTTTCTGTTAACAGGATAACTCAAAAAGTTATGAACGGATTGGCACGAAATTTGGTGGGATGGTGGGTGGTAGTCTGAGGATCTGAGGATGAGTTGTTTCAATTTTGGATGTGATCCGGAGCATACTCTGGAATCTAGATCTGGAAGAAGTTAAAATATACCTTAATAGAATGATTCTCCCCAATGTAATGAGCAGATTTTCATAAAATTTCAGCGTTAAATAAATCTACACTTATGTAGAATTGATTATAGTTGTTGGTGATCTGGATAATATTCTTGTGGATCAAGAACCAATAATACTGACAAATGGCATGGTGGAGGTATGTGCTTTACTGAGTGCCCTTCTAGTTTACTTTACAATGGTGAGATATGTGTACTCACCCCGATTTTGCATGAGGTCAGTCCTTGGATCCAGAGGGATGTTCGGATCCAGATCAGTTTATGATTTTTTTTTTTTTTGACATAGTTGAGATAATGCCCTCCATTTTAAAAAAAAAAAAAAAAAAAAAAAGTCAAAATGTCAACTTTTGCCCTCTCTCACAATGGTGAAGAATTTTTCAAAAAAAAAAAAAATCCTGGATCCTGATCTGGTTTCACTCCTAAAATTTAATCACCTCTAAGATGGGCCAAGATCCACCTGTGGTAAAGATTTCCATGCAAATCTGTCCATTATTTTTGAGTGATCCTGCTAATTAATCAACGATCAAACAATAAATCGATCGCATAACCAAACTGGCAGAGGCGATATACAAACACAGAAAGCATACTCTCAAATTTTGTATTTCCCTCCGGTGCATTTTTATCTGCCACAGCTAACCTGCCTGATTACTGCTAAAAGTGTCAGACTCTTTGAGGCAGGACTGTTGTTGGGCCTACAACTGGGGTGCTTTTCATTACGCTAACATGTCTCCTTGCTTCCGTCACTTGCGTCTCTTCGTCGCGTCTTAGCTCCTCCCACTGAGGATCAGTGAGAGAGATGTGAGGAAGAGCCTTCGTTCCGTTTAGCAACGTCACATGTGGAGTATGGAGGGTATTTTTGGTCATAATCCAAATGAAAATTAAAACTAAAATAATCAGGCCAAAATTAAATGTTAAAAATAAAAAGCAAATTGAAAAACCTAATGAAACGTAAAATGATAATGCGAAACTACAAAACGAAAATGAAACAAGTAAAATTTCAAATGCAAATACGTAAATGGATAAAACGACAATGAAACGTTAAATTTAAAATGCTAATATGTAAATAGAAATGGTCAAACAGAAAACTTAAATTGTAAAGATGAAATTGAAAATGAAAATTTAAATAGCAATAGGGAAACATCAAATGTAAAACTCAAAATGGGAAATGGAAAGGCTTAAATGGAAATGCTTAAATCAAAAGCTTAAATGGAAAAGATAAAATTATCATTTAATTTTTTATTTATGTTTGCATTTTTCCGTTACCATTTTACATTTGGCATTTTGCATTTGCCATTTGCCATTTTCCAGTTTGATTTTCCATTTTCCATTTGGCTTCTCCATTTGGATTTCTCATTTGGCGTTTCCATTTTCCATTTGCCTTTTCCATTTTCCTTTTGGCTTTTCAACCTGTATGCAAATAAGGAGGCGCGGCCCAGAGGTAGGGGGGGACGGTCTGAACCGGCCGAGTGCAGTGGCATCTTGTGGACAGCAGGGGGCTCCTGACTGCTGAGCCAACCTACAGTCTATGATATAAACTGGCAAAGCTGTATATATGTCTATGCTGTCCCATGCACACAACAGTGGAACAATGGCGTGGCCAGAGCTTGCCTCTTTACTGAGACAGGCCCTGGAGGTCCTGGACAAAGACCGGGGCTACTTCCACCGCCAGCTCATCCTCCACCTTACACTGCAAGACCCAGGCACATCGCTTCTCCCTCTCCTGATCCATCAAGGGCCTTTACAGTGGCCCGACAGACTGTTCAAAGTAAGTAACGTTAAAACGTTGCGAGCAGTATTCCGTTTTCAAGGCAAAGTTCAGGTAACGTTACAGCTAAATGAGCTTAGAGAGCTGTCGGTGTTTAGTGACATTTTATCCAACGTTAACAGTCTCAGGTTTTGTGCACACTACACTTGTAGTTCGAGCCGAGTAAGTTACACAGGTAAGTAGATTATGTAGGCAGCTATACAATGTATATATAGTGCTAGCTAACGTTGGTTACTGACAGGATACCACAGCACCATTTTTCCTGACACAACCTCAACCGTAATTAAACACTAATATCACGTATAAGGTATTCTGTCATGGCTAACATTAATACAGAGAATGTGCACAATTTCTTCTTCTTTTTTGCCAGTGTTTGCATCTAGTCTGTTTCAGTCAGCAGATGTAAGCTAACGCTAGCTTATGGGATGTAAGCAGGAACCAGACATGTTATCAACAACAGGCAGTACAGATCTGTATGTTAGTGGCAGAAACCTGCATGTTTAACTGTATTATCAGTTAGAAACCAGCAACAGACCGCATGCTGAGTCACAGTCAGCCAACACTTCAGGTGAATGATACCAGGTAATGTGACAGAAGGTGAGAGAGAAACCTTAGACCAGTTACTTTCGGTTGGATGAATTTAGGACCTGGAACCATAAGTGAATTGAGCCCGAAAGCCTTTTCTTTGTTATTTAGAGTGAACTACAAGGAGCCACGGACGGTGTGGTTGTCTGCAGTCATCTGATCAGATCATCTACAGGTGCTGGACAGATTCCTTCATCTGCTACAGTGAGAGACATCAGGATCTAACCAGGATCAGCAGGTAACACAATACCACAGAAAAGCGAAGTTTTGCAGAAGTGATGAGAACAGCCCTTTGACAAGAAAATAAGCCATCAAAATTACAAGACCTGATTATTACCTGATTTTCAGCTCAGCCAAGTCATGTTTGTTGTGCTGTCATTACTTACTCAGTGCATTGACATAGATTTGAACACTGCCCCATAAATTTACTGCAACTTTGATGCAGTAAACTTAAAACCAATCCAGCTATTAAAACATGTTTGAACTTTGCCCTGCTTGTAACACTGTCTGATATCCTTATTTGTCTGATGTCCGTAGCTGAAAACCAGAGCCTGAAGCAGTTCCCTGACATCTGTAACCACTGTGACCTTCCTTCAAGGACAGGTTGACACCAACAGCAAACGATAGACATGTAGAGGGCATCAGCGCTGGTTCTGCTTTGATGGCTGAAATTTGTCACTTTTTAAAGTTTATCACAATCTATACATCTGCATATTCAAGCAAGAGACCAAAGTGGCTTTTTGTGTGTTTGAGGTTTGAGAATAATTTTTGCACTGCAGTCTGTGGTGGCAAGTGTCCTTTTCTATGCTGCAGTCTGCTGGGGAGGCATTATAAAACATAAGGATGCAAGGCGACTGGATAAACTGGTGAAAAGAGCTGGTTCTGTGATTGGAGCCAGGTTTGACTCACTGGAGGCTGTAATGGAGAGATGCACACAGAAGGTAGAGGCCATTCTAAACTACACGGATCATCCACTGCACAACATCCTCATGGACCAAAGAAACAGCAGTGGTGGACGGCTCCTCTCTCTTCATTGCAGGACTGAGAGATACAGAAGATCTTTTATACCCACAGCCATCAGGCTTTATAATTCTTCAGCCAATGGCAGGTGAGCTCCCAGACAGTGGAATTGAATTTCCCTTCGGGGATAAAGTTTATTCCATGTCCTATTCGGAAAGTGCTTCATTCGGAATAAAGTCTAATTCAGAAAATCTAAGCGGAATACCGAAGAAACTTTTGTACACTGCGCTTTGGTACAAATTATGAAGTCCATCACTCCCCCCCAAAAAAAACTGTAAAACTTATTAAACCTATCTCCTCTCTCAATTTTTGCTCAATTGACCAGGGTTTTCCCAGCTGTTCATCATGAGCCTGTGAAGCTGACATGTAGCTGAACGCCATTTAGTCTGTCTGAGAACAGATTTTCATATTTTTCAAGAGTCAACACTGAACATACCGGGTACAATACACATATTGTTCACTCCCTGAGCATTATCATGGCTGTAATTCCTTTCAAAAGTTGACAGAATCTCCAATTTTACATTTCATGAGTCAAAATCTGCCCATTTTCTGTTGTGCATTAAATGTGGATGCACAGAGATCAAGAGAAAGGCCACACACAGTAGGTGGAACCACTGCACTAATGATTTAAAGAGATGCAAAAAAGCTATATTCACTGCTGATACAGCTACGGTTGGGCGATATGGACATTAATATCACAGTGATTGTTTGAAATGTTGATGCTGTTATGGAACTATTCCTGTTAAAATATACAAAATAAACACATGCCTGTTGATACAAAACATTCTGTATATTTCAGATCTGGTTTTGTGGGTGATGAGTATTTGCTTACAATAAATCAAACTCATTCATCACAATATGATTCTTTTGAAGGACGTAAGTTTAACAATACTATTGAAAACCTACCCAGACCTAGAGGCAACTGCAAACCTGCTTGTTGCTAGTGTGACGCTCTCCCAACAGTTTTTCTATTACAGCGCCCTCCATAATTATTGGCACCCCTGGTTAAGATGTGTTCTTTAGCTTCTAATAAATTCAGTATTTTTCTAAATAATATAGGACCACAATGAAAAAAAGAAGAAAATCCAACCTTTAATTCAAAAGCGCATTTATTCAGTGGGAAAAAATCCACATTAAGAAATAATTCTTTTTACATCAAATCATGTGTGCCACAATTATTAGCACCCCTGATGTTAATACTTTGTACAACCCCCTTTTGCCAACAAAACAGCACCTAATCTTCTCCTATAATGTTTCACAAGATGGGAGAATACAGAAAGAGGGATCTTCGACCATTCCTCTTTGCACAATCTCTCTAAATCATCCAGCGACCTGGGTCCTCTCCTCTGCACTCTCCTCTTCAGCTCACTCCACAGGTTTTCAATGGGGTTTAGGTCTGGGGACTGAGATGGCCATGGGAGGAGCTTGATTCTGTGTGTGGTGAACCATTTCTGTGTAGATTTGGCCACATGTTTAGGGTCATTATCTTGCTGAAAGACCCAGTGACGACCCATCTTCAGCTTTCGGGCAGACGCCACCAGATTTTTATTTAAAATGTCCTGGTATTTCAAAGCGTTCATGATGCCATGCACCCTAACAAGGTTCCCAGGGCCTCTGGAAGAGAAACAGGCCCACAGCATCACCAATCCTCCCCCATACTTCACAGTGGGCATGAGGTGCTTTTCTGCATACTCATCTTTTGTGTTCCGCCAGACCCACTTAGAGTGTTTGTTGCCAAAAAGCTCTATCTTGGTCTCATCTGACCAAAGCACACGGTCCCAGTTGAAGTCCCAGTACCACTTAGCGAACTCCAGACGTTTGCGTTTATGATTGTGAGTGAGAAAAGGTTTTTTCCGTGCATGCCTCCCAAACAGCTTGTTGGTATGTAGATAGCGCCTGATGGTTGTTTTGGAGACTTTGTGACCCCAAGATGCTACCATTTGTTGCAATTTTTTTTTTAACAGTGAGCTTTGGAGAACTTTTTTATTTCTCTTACCATCCTCCTCACTGTGCGTGGTGGCAAAATAACCTTAAGTCCTCGTACAGGCTTGTTTACCACTGTTCCAGTTGTTTTAAACTTCTTAATGATTCCTCTGACAGTAGATATGGGCAGGTGCAGGCGAGTGGCTATTTTCTTGTAGCCATTGCCTGACTTGTGAAGGTCGACACACATCTGCCTTACTTGAATGGTGTGTTCCTTTGTCTTTCCCATGTTGAAGAGTGGATAAGAGAAATGGCCTCTGTGTCACATCATATTTATACCCCAGGGAAACAGGAAGTGATGAATTACTAATTAAATGTTCCTAGATACTCTGATCAACTTTGTAAACTACTGTAGAAATGACAGAAATACTTCAATTACATTTATTTCCTAGGAATTGTTAGGGGTGCCAATAATTGTGGAACAGGTGATTTTATGAAAAATAATTATTTCTTAGTCAGGGATTTTTTTTTAAAATTCCTTAAAGGTTATTTTTCACAATTTTCAGTGTGAGAGTATGCTTCTGCAATAAAAATTTAATTTAAGGCTTTTAACACATCTTAACCAGGGGTGCCAATAATTATGGAGGGCGCTGTATATGTTCAAAAATTTCCAGTTGGTCCTAGCATGGTGTCCTTTTCAACCTTTTGCCTAGTTTAAAAATACTACTGAAATACAAAAAAAGGCAACTTTTTCCATAAAGATGTTACAATGATGTAAGCTAAGGTTTCTGAGTGTGTTCATCTTTAATCTTTCCACTATCATAAAATTAACTCTTTTTTTTTTTTTTTTTTTTTTTTGGGCTGCTAGTCAGAGTAAGAAAGCAATTCAACCTCTGATGTCATTACTTGTGATACTTTCAGAGTAAGAGATAAATTAAATTCACCAAAACATAATATACAGAATAATCAACAATGAAAATACTCATTGAAGTCATGGATACAATCCTGTCTCACACTTATTAACCCACATATGCACAAATGCACAAGCACATAAACTCATATGGACACACACACACACACACACACACTGTATAGACAGAGTTTGTCCCTCCTCCTTCACTCTGGTGCTGAAGGAGAACACTAAGCAGGTGGGCCAATATGGTGGCATCATGGCAGACAGCTCTGTCCTTCCACAAGTCACTGACAGCATCTCCAGCCGGCTTGGCGCAGTAAGATGGCTCTGGTTTTCAGCTACGGGCATCAGACAAATAAGGATATCAGACAGTGTTACAAGCAGGGCAAAGTTCAGACATGTTTTAATAGCTGGATTGGTTTTAAGTTTACTACATCAAAGTTGCAGTAAATTTATGGGGCAGTGTTCAAATCTATGTCAATGCACTGAGTAAGTAATGACAGCACAACAAACATGACTTGGCTGAGCTGAAAATCAGGTAATAATCAGGTCTTGTCATTTTGATGGCTTATTTTCTTGTCAAAGGGCTGTTCTCATCACTTCTGCAAAACTTCGCTTTTCTGTGGTATTGTGTTACCTGCTGATCCTGGTTAGATCCTGATGTCTCTCACTGTAGCAGATGACGGAATCTGTCCAGCACCTGTAGATGATCTGATCAGATGACTGCAGACAACCACACCGTCCGTGGCTCCTTGTAGTTCACTCTAAATAACACAGAAAAAGGCTTTCGGCTCAATTCACTTAAGGTTTCAGGTCCTAAATTCATCCAACCGAAAGTAACTGGTCTAAGGTTTCTCTCTCACCTTCTGTCACATTACCTGGTATCATTCACCTGAAGTGTTGGCTGACTGACTCAGCATGGGGTCTGTTGCTGGTTTCTAACAGATAATACAGTTAAACATGCAGGTTGCTGCCACTAACATACAGATCTGTACCGCCTGTTGTTGATAACATGTCTGGTCCCTGCTTACATCCCATAAGCTAGCGTTAGCTTACATCTGCTGACTGAAACAGACTAGATGCAAACACTAGCAAAGAAGAAGAAGAAATTGTGCACATTCTCTGTATTAATGTTAGCCATGACAGAATACCTTATACGTGATATTAGTGTTTAATTACGGTTGAGGTTGTGTCGGGAAAAACGGTGCTGTGGTATCCTGTCAGTAACCAATGTTAGCTAGCGCTATATGTACATTGTATAGCTGCCTACATTATCTACTTACCTGTGTAACTTACTCGGCTCGAACTACAAGTGTAGTGCGCACAAAACCTGAGCCTGTTAACGTTGGATAAAATGTCACTAAACACCGACAGCTCTCTAAGCTCATTTAGCTCTAACGTTACCTGAACTTTGCCTTGAAAACGGAATACTGCTCGCAACGTTTTAACGTTACTTACCTTGAACAGTCTGTCGGGCCACTGTAAAGGCCCTCGATGGATCAGGAGAGGGAGAAGCGATGTGCCCGGGTCTTGCAGTGTAAGGTGGAGGATGAGCTGGCGGTGGAAGTAGCCCCGCAGTCTTTGTCCAGGACCTCCAGGGCCTGTCTCAGTAAAGAGGCAAGCTCTGGCCACACCATTGTTCCACTGTTGTGTGCATGGGACAGCATAAACATATATACTGCTTTGCCAGTTTATATCATAGACTGTAGGTTGGCTCAGCAGTCAGGAGCCCCCTGCTGTTCACAAGATGCCACTGCACTCGGCTGGTTCAGACCGTCCCCCTGACCTCTGGGCCACACCTCCTTATTTGCATACAGGTTGAAAAGCCAAATGGAAAATGGAAAAGGCAAATGGAAAATGGAAACGCCAAATGAGAAATCCAAATGGAGAAGCCAAATGGAAATTGGAAAATGGCAAATGCAAAATGCCAAATGTAAAATGGTAACGGAAAAATGCAAACATTAAATGATAATTTTATCTTTTCCATTTAAGCTTTTGATTTAAGCATTTCCGTTTAAGCCTTTCCATTTCCCATTTTGAGTTTTGACATTTGATGTTTCCCTATTGCTATTTAAATTTTCATTCTCAATTTCATCTTTACAATTTAAGTTTTCCATTTGACCATTTCTATTTACATATTAGCATTTTAAATTTAACGTTTCATTGTCGTTTTATCCATTTACGTACTTGCATTTGAAATTTTACTTGTTTCATTTTCGTTTTGTAGTTTCACATTATCATTTTACATGTTTCATTAGGTTTTTCAATTTGCTTTTTATTTTTAACATTTAATTTTGGCCTGATTATTTTAATTTTAATTTTCATTTGGATTATGACCAAGAATACCCTCCATAGTGGAGGTGTGACATGTGAATATCATGCCACAAGATAGAAGGTTTCCATGGAGGATACATCTGTGTTTCCTGGCTATAAGCTCCTTCAGAAGCATCCTCTTTCCCCGCTCTGTGTCTCCTCGATGTGCAGTTAAGGGATTGGGAGATCCTCCATGGTGACGGAGCTGAAATGCTTTCTGGGTCATAGAAGAGGAGAAGACGCGAGGAAGCAGAAGTTGGCATAATGAAAAGCGCTCAGTGGGGCCATGGTCGAGATGTGGCTGAGCTCAGGGATCCCAGGGTCTGGCTGTTGTATCGTACAGACACTTACATCCTATCTTTGATTTGAGCTAACTTACGCCTGGAACAGCAGCTTCCTTATCCAGAGATGGTCAATGTGGGTGCAGGCTTTCATTCCAGCCATGTAGTTACACTCCTGATTCTACTAATCAAGGAATTTGGCAAAGACTCTTGGGGCTTATTGAAGAATCCAGTATCTAACTGTACGGCGGGAATGAAAGCCAGCCCTTGAATCGGCCATGTCTGGGGTATGTTTCCCAAAAGCTTCGTTGTTGACTATGTTGACAATGCCATGCTATGCTAACTGTGTTAGCAACTTACTTAGTTTGAATCAGAGCCATGTGGAGAAAAGTATGTACTGTAAATTGCTACTATGGTTGACGGCAACTACTTTTGTATGTTTTTGGGAGATATAGCCCTAGACAGGGCCGGCGCTAGACTGTGGCGCGAGAACTGAAAATTTTGGGGAAAATATCCATCTCTTTATTGACTACAATTAGCCCTGGCTAATTCTAGATGGTTTTCCTTTATGAACACGTTTTCCAATTCAAGAATAATCAGGCAATTGAAGACACGGCTTCTCTCCCCCATGCGATCTAACGGCAACAAAATAATGGGCTACATTCAGTACAGAAAAATAATTTAATTATAAATAGGTCTATGTACTGGCACTCAGCAACGGTTATTTTTTTTTTTCTAGCGAGAGCGGCATTTCAGAACTCTTCTGCGAATGAAGGTAATTTCGGCGACAAGTACGCACACCTGTTTTTGCAGCTCGGTCACGCAACTTGCCGTAGAAAATTGACAGCTGTCCGATTGGAAAATGTAAACGGACGAAACCACGTACTTGTCTCCAGAATTACCTTCATTCGCTGAAGAGTTCTGAAATGCCGCTCTCGCTGGAAAAAAAGTTACGTCGCTGAGTGCCAGTGCATAGACCTAATTATGATTAATTATTTTTCTGAACTGAATGTAGCCCATTTGCCGCTGTTAGATCGCATAGGGGGAGAGAAGCCGTGTCTTCAGTTGCCACTTGATTATTCTTAAATTGGAAAACGTGTTAATAAAGGAAAACCATTGAGAACAAGCCAGGACTAATTGTTGCCAATAAAGGGATGGATTTTTGCCTAGGCAATTGTCTAGGCGAGCGCCGGCCCTGGCCCTAGATAAGAATGAGAACTCCTGGCTGAGAATATTCTGCAGATGTTTAAATTGAATGGTGATGGTGGTTGCTGCCGGACTTTGGCCCCCTGAACTGCTGCCTTATTTGCCCAAGAAAAGGAGGTGAATGGGTTGAAGGGTAGATGCGGTCTAAGATGCTGACAGAACCTCAACAGGAAGAGTGTGAGATCTAAAGAGCCTGAAGGTACTTCAGTGTTGTGCAGATGGTCAGTGAGGTTATATTAACCCCCTGAGTGGACCTGTTGGTCAAAGCCTGAGCAGGCTTTCCTCTACTGCTGTGCTGGAGCTATTGAGTTCTCATGTGCTTACGATGTCAGTCATTGTTGTGCTCTGGTTTATGGGTTTATAGGCTTTTTTTCCGGATAGGACAGGCAGGAGCCTCGTCAAAAGATCGGGGGTCAAGGGGTCGAGAGCTGGGATTAGTTTGGGGCCAGAAGTCCTGCCATAGACAATGGATGAGGATTACGGGTGATGCACTGCTGTGTTTCGCCAATGCTACGCATAGTTGTGTTTGTATATACCACAGTTCGGGGGCTTCTAGCGGTCAGTGGTAGCTTTCGTGGGCCAAGTTGGGTTTGTCTGAAGCTTGTGAACGCTGGGGTCGGCCTCATGTCGGGATCGTTTGGATGCCGAATTCAGCCAGGCCCTGCTGAGGACTGGGGGGAGTCGGGGCCGTTTGTCTTGGGGAAGAACGCGAGAGATTCAGAGAATGTGAAGGAGGGGGCTTTCAAACCACCAAAAACAGGCAGGATTTAGGAGGGAAAAATAATTCCTGACATGGCACAGGCAAGCATACAATCCCCCCTGCTGAAAATTCCATGTTTTAACCACTCTGGGCTGGTTCAAGCTGTGTTTTCAAGGGTTCTCCTTGGCTTTGGCTTGCTGACCAGCTGTTCCCCAGCTGAGCATCTTGTAGTCGGCTAATCCACCATTTGGCTACCAGTTTAACATACTGTGACTTGCCACAACTTTGCTAGGACCTGAAACTGCAATAGCGACTTACTGGACCAATTCTCCTTCTCCTGTGATGGATGAATATTCTCTGCAAGCTGCATAAAGGATAATGACGGCGCTGGAGCGGGAAGAAAAAAAGAGATTATGCGTCTTCTGTTTGTTATTGTTCTTGTGACAAAGTAGTTTAAATTTTGAAAACACTATCACACATCACACACCTAAAAATCATCACTGTGCTCGTACTACTCTGTGGATGGATGATAAAAGTGCGGACACAGCCCGTACTTCCAAGTGCAGTTTTGTATGAAAGGCTTTCAAGTGTGCACCAGATGGGCTGTACATTGAGTGAGTATCATAATTCACTGGACAGGGAATTATTTTTCATTTCTTTGGTTCCGCTGGTCGAGTCAATCACCGGATCTGAATCCAATTTAACATGAATTTTACATGCTTACGTGACACATTATGATGAATAGTCCAATATATTTTGAAGTGAAATGGTTCATCCAATATGGGTGAAAATGTCCTCAAATTTAAGCTGATCCTCTGTATTTCAAACTCAGTTATTGTATCATTTTGAACTCAAAGTGCTAGAAAACAACACCAAAGTAAAAAATGAATTTTGTCACTGTCCAATGAATTCAGATGATCATTGAATAAATGACCTGAAGTCAACAGGAAGATAAGTTGAGAATATAGGACCTAAACTTGATGTAGCAAAGTAGAGTACCCGCATACAATTTAATTGAATTTCTCAGTCTGTTTACAGCGGTTAATTTACATTTCTGTAGATGTGCCAGAGTTAGCAGCTGGGGAGACCCGTGTCCTCCTGCCTACCTTGAGAAGCTTGACTTTGTTTTATCATAGTTGCTGATGACTTTGAAGAGTTTTGAGCTTCTACTGTGGATGGGGAAAACATGCCATCTGTGAAGTGCAGCAGAGCATTACTTTCACCCTTCTTCTCCTGTGACTGTAACCTTGACGACCTGCAGGAGTGTTAAAGGGGCGTTTCCTTCCACAGACAGCCCCCCCCTTGTTTTGGAATGTCTGAAGTATAGAGGAAGAGAGGGGGCGGGGTCTATAAAATTTCCTCCCAAACATGAATGAAAACAGGGTGGAATGCACACATCCACAGGCAATCTCTCTCTCTCTCTCTCTCTCTCTCTCTCTCTCTCTCTCTCTCTCTCTCCCTCTCTCTCTCCTCCCCCCTCCCCAGCTCTCTGACATGCACTCATACACAGACACGAAATTTGATCTGGCTGTTTCTCTTTCCTGTTTCTCTAATCTGTGTTGGGACGAGTTGTGAGACTCGAGGCTACGTTGTAAAGACTTGTTCTCAGGGTAGTGACTCCTCAGTTGTTCCCAGACCGAGCTGCAGTTTGGAGATCTGGTGGCACTGGCTGGTGTAGGGAGGAACAGTTTTATTTCTTTTTATTGTAAAGTTTACATTTTTTTTTTTTGTGAACAAGTTCCTGAGGATGTCCCTTGTCTGTTCACGACACTGAGTGCACAGCGAGTTTAATTAGCACAACGGGAAAATGGAAAAGATGGAGCCAACGGAAGCTGCAGATGTGTGGAGGCTCTAGTCTGAGAATTCTTCAAACGTTTTATCATTAAATTGTTAATTATTATTTGATTATCAATTCATTTTGGTCGGTGGAGGTGTTTGAGGGATGACCTTGTTCCCAGTGGTGGTTTGCGGGGAATCCGGTCTTGGGATTTGCTGATACCCCTGAGTTTTTGGGGGGGGCCTCGTGTCCCATATGGAGACGCTGAGGGAATCTTTTTTGCACCTGGCCTTTCAGATGTCCTCGTACAAACGGGCCACGCTGGACGAGGACGACCTCATTGGCTCCACTGCGGATGAGATCTACCCAACCACCATGGAGGTAAGATCTACCCCAGAAACGTGCAGGTAACCACCTTCTCCAAAATCATTATGTACCCCAGAGGTCTGCAAACCTTGTTCAGAATGAGCCGGTATGGGAGCAGGGTTTAGTTCCAGCAATGTACAACCCCAATTCCGATATAGTTGGGACGAAGCATAAATTGTGAATAAAATCAAAATGGAATGACTTTCAGATCACATGAGCCAATATGTTATTTACAATAGAACATATATAATATTTCAAATGTTGAAACTGAGACATTTTACATTTTTATCCACAAAATGAACTTATTTAAAATTTTCTGGCTGCAACAGATCTCAAAAAAGTTGGGACACAAGGGCTGAAAAAGCAATTAATATATAAGAGAATCAGCTGAAAGATCATTTAGCAAGTAATTAAGTTAACTGGCATCAGATGTGTTACTTGATTGGCTATAAAAGGGACGTCTTAGAGAGGCTGAGTCTCTCAGAAGTAAAGATGGCCAGAGGCTCTCCAACCTGTGAAGGCTTGCGTAAAAAAATTGTGGAATACTTTAAAAACAATGTCCCTCAATGTCAAATTGCAAAGGCTTTGAAGGTCTCATCATTGACAGTGCATAGCATCATCAAAAGATTCAGAGAAACTGGAAAAATCTCTGCATAAGGGACAAGGCCGAAGACCTTTACTGGATGCCCATGATCTTCGGGCCCTCAGACGCCACTGCATCACTCACCGGCATGATTCAGTCATTGACATTACTAAATGGGCCTAGGAATACTTCAAGAAAGCACAGTCTGTAAACACAGTGCGCCGTGCCATCCACAGGTGCCACCTAAAACTCTATCACGCAAAAAGGAAGCCATTGTTGAGCATGATCCAGAAGCGCTGCCGTGTTCTGTGGGCCAAGGCTAATTTAAAATGGACTGTAGCAAAGTGGCAAAGTGTCCTGTGGTCAGACAAGTCCAAATTTGACAATCTTGTTGGAAATCATGGGCGTTGTGTCCTCCGGGCTAAACAGGAGAAAGACCACCCCTCCTGTTATCAGCGTTCAGTTCAAAAGCCAGCATCTCTGATGGTATGGGGATGCATTAGTGCATATGGTGTGGGAAACCTTCATGTTTTAAAAAGCACCATGAATGCTGAAAGGTAAATAAAGGTTTTAGAGCAACATATGCTCCCCTACAGACGACATCTATTCCAGGGAAGGCCTTGTGTATTTCAGCAGGACAATGCAAAACCACATACTGAAGTTATTACAACGGCATGGCTTCGTAGTAGAAGAGTTTGTGTGCTGAACTGGCCTGCCTGCAGTCCTGATCTTTCACTGATTGAGAACATTTGGCACATAATTAACCGAAAAGTCCGTCAAAGGAGACTCAAAACTCCGCAGCAGCTGGAAGCCTGTATTAAACAGGAGTGGGATCTAATTCCAATGGTTAAACTCAAGAAACTTGTCTCCTCAATGCCCAGATGCTTCCATTCTGTGTTAAAAAGAGGCGATGCAACACCATGGTAAACAGGCCCCTGTCCAAACTTTTTTGAGACCTGTAGCAGCCATCAAATTTGAAATGAGCTCATTTTGTGGATAAAATTGTAAAATTTCTGTTTCAACATTTGCTAAGTTATCTCTGTTCTACTGTGAATAAAATACTGGCTAATGTGTGATTTGAAAGTCATTGCGTTTTGATTTTATTTACAATTTACACTTTGTCCCAACTATTTCGGAATTGGGGTTGTAGTTTCACACCTGATTCTACTAATCAAACCCCACAGTCCCAGCTCAAGGGCTTGATTAGCAGAATTGAGTGTGTAACGGTTTTCCTGGAAGGAAAGCCTCCACCACTGGGATTCCTGGAAAAGGTTGAGAGGCCCTGCTGTGGCACTTTAAGTAGATCTTCTGGAGTGTGGGGCATTGGTTTACCTATGATGGAAGGTTTCTCTCTTAAAAATGACTGCATTAACTAGTTTTTCAGACTTGTAATGAGATTTCTGTCAAGTTGCATGAATTGCTTGGTTTGGATTTTGCTTACGGGGGAAATTTAACTGTCCTCTTGGTAAATCTTCAACCAAGTCAAACTTTCTCTCCTTGGTGGTATAGTGTATTGTCTTTTAAAGGTAAAAATTAAGTCTTTCACGAGAAGACTAAAATACTTTTTGAGGCTTTTTTGGTTTTGTTTTTGCAGTATATCCTCTCCTAATGGGTTGGGTGCTTTCTGTGCAGTCATACTGTGCAGCGTACGGATATTTACATGGCGGCTTATATTTGCATGGCGTCACTGTAGTGCAAGGCGACCTGCAATTCCCATGTAGTTCACAAATATTTTTATTTTATTTGGTTTATTTGTACAGGGACAGCGCACATTAACAACATTTATGTAAATGTAAATGAGCCAGTTTTAGCTAAGTAGCTAATTTTCAACTGTAGTCCCCGGGCAAGGTGTTGATTGCCAGATAAAAAACATACAAATATGGAGTGCATCATCACAGTAAGGACATACATAACATTTAAGAGGAAATAAGTCGCAAAATTAGCACATTAAAATAAGAAAGAGACTTCGGCTAGTAAGCAAGCTGCATGAGGCCACAGACACACAGACATAGTAGCCATACAACATATCGGCAAAACACCATAAAATATAAAACAAAATATTCTACACGAATGTACACTTAGCCACAAGTAGGCAAGCAAGACAGACAAGCAGACAGGTATATAAGCAGGCAACATCGGCGAGGAGGCAAGCAAGCATATAGACAGAATTCGATTGAGATGGATGAAATCCAAGACTACTGATCGTGATCACAGGTCTGATTATCTTTTAACCATGTTTTCAAAGTAAGTTTGAATGCTCTGTGCGTTTCAATTCTACGGATGTGTGGTGGTATAGTGTTCCAAAACTGGGCCGCTCGCACTGAGAAGGCTGACTGACTGAAGGAACTTTTTCTCAGTGGTACGATAAGATTACCTGTGGTAACCGATCTAGTAAGTCTGCTGCCCAGTGTAAAAAAATCAGCAAGTGGTGGTGGGGCCAAACCATGGAGAATTTTAAAGACTAAATTTGCATCATGAAATTTTACAATATTATCCCAGCTTAAAAGAACATGCTTGTTCAGGATACTGCAGTGATGATATCGGAAAGATTTCTTGTCTAAGACTTTTAGGGCTTGCTTATAAACAGAATGAATTGGTTTTAATGTTGTTCTACCGGCCTGGGTCCAGCTGGTAAGACAGTATATTAAATGGGCCATTATCATTGCATTAAAGTATAATTTTGCAGCTTCAGAGTTTAAGCAATTTCTTATATATCTGAAGTTTACCAAGTTGTGCTTAATTGTTTGCGTGACTTTCTTCACCTGTTTTTTGAATGTAAGATTTGAGTCTAGAATAATTCCAAGATACTTGAATTCTGTCACCACTTGAAGCCTCTCACCTGCAACATACACATTTGGGTCAGATGTATTTGACGTTTTCTTTGAGAAAAACATACACACAGTTTTTTTTACATTAAGGTGAAGACAGGAATCGTGGAGCCATTTAGATACCTGCACCATAGTTGTTGAAAGTTTTTTTGCTACTTCTGCTTTATTCTTACCATGTACATAAATTACAGTATCGTCTGCGTACATTTGAATTTCAGAACCAGTACAAACGGAAGGCAAATCATTAATATATACACTAAACAGTAGGGGGCCTAAAATCGATCCCTGGGGCACCCCCACATCGTATTTTAGATAAGGTGATAATTCACCATTAACTCTGACAGATTGTTTTCTGCCTTCCAGATATGATTTAAACCATTTTAAGGCATCGGGGGAAAAATTGAACAGAGATAGCTTTGTAACTAGCACATTGTGGCTAATGGTGTCAAATGCCTTCCTCAGGTCTAGAAACACAGCTCCAATCACACCCCCCTTATCCATTTTTGATTTAATGGTCTCAATGAAAAAACAAGTTGCAGTTTCGGTGGAGTGGTTGGTTCTAAAACCAAACTGCATAGGATGTAATATAAATGGCGTATTGTTAAGGTGGGTAGTTAACTGCTCTGCTACACACCTCTCAGCAACCTTTGACACTATTGGAAGGATGCTGATGGGCCTGTAGTTTTCAATCTCATTTGCCTTTCCTGACTTAAAAATGGGTGTGACTACAGCTGGTTTCCAGACCTGTGGATACTGAGCCTGCCTAAAAGATGCATTAATCATATTTGTAATAGGACCAGAAAGTGACTCTTTATGATTTTTCAAAAATATAGCGTCCAGCCCAAAGGCATCCTTGGATTTGGAGTTTTTTAAAGAACTTATTATTTTTTCCACTCTTGACTTTGTGACCTCGCTTATAGAGAACACAGGTTGTGTTTCGTTCACTGGTACTAAGTTTAAGGAATCTATAGATGGGCTAAATGTTAAAAATTTAACAGAATCAACAAAATATGTGTTGAAAGTTGTTGCAATTTGTAATGGGTTTTGTGTTTGACAACCATTTATATTTAGTACTAATCTTCGTTCAGGGCTCTCACGATCTTTTCCTGTTAATTTCTTCAAATTATCCCAAATCAATTTACAGTTTCCTTTTGTTTCACTAATTATATTTATGAAGAAGGATGCCTTGGCCTGTCTTAGTTCTTTAATTACTTTATTTCTCAAAGTTGTGAATCTACGCTTGTCATGTTCTAGTTTGGACTTTATTGCTGTTTTTAAGGCACGATCTCGTTCGTTCATTAATTTCCGTATATCGCCATTTAACCAGGGGAGGGTGCTCTTTTGATGCTGTTTGGGCTTCATTTCTTTTAGAAAGTTTTTTAATGTGGATTGGATTGTGGAGATAAACACATTACTATCAGTTTCCACATTTGTTCCTGATAGAATATCATCCCAGTTAATTCCATTTATTGCAGCATTAAAATCATCTTGGTCACCCTTAGGTACTCTAAAATAGCTATTCTTTCGAGTAGTGGTCAGATTAAATCGTTTCTTTGTCAGTTTCCTTGATATAAGCGTCAAGTTATGATCAGACAACCCGGTGACCATATTAAATGTTTTTGTTACCCTCTCTGGTTTATTGCTAAATACTAAATCGATTTGAGTTTTGGAGGACGATGTAATCCTCGTTGGTCCATTAATTAATTGTACAAGGTCAAATTTTGTTATCACTTGTTTTAGGGCTTTCCTACCATTTTTCATATGAATGCAAACACCATGCAAATGAAAGCCAACATTCTCTACTTTAATGACATGCTCTTTATATTCAAATCCACCGAGCTGTGGTACAGAAATGCCAAAAAAAATCTAAAATAACTAGCGTAATATTCATAATCTGAGCCATGTTCCTGTGTTGCACAGAAACTGTGGAAAACCTATGGATGAAGTCACAATGACCTCAGCCATTGATTTCTCCCATGGCTTATTGAGAATTAATTTTAGTTCAATTTCATTTGTATGGCACTTTTTACAGAAGAACTACACATTAGTTGTGGGGCAGATGGCCGGCCTTCTCATCGGGATAGATAGATAGATAGATAGATAGAATTAAAAGGACATTAAAAAGAATTGGGAAAGAGAAAAAAAAACTTGCTGCATAAAGGTGGGTAATATGGCAGAAGTGACAAGGGATGGCAAACAGAATGTGAAATAAAAATAAATGACTACATAAAGGTGAATAGGTAACAAGCAAGTGACTAGGAATGCAGACAAAGCATTAAGTAAGTAAATAAATAAAGTGGCAGTGGCAGGTTAAGAGTCATATTTATCAGAATTACCCTCAGTGTTGAGGAAAAAAACTCCCAAATGAGAAGAAGAGTGTGGAGGAACCCAGCCATAGCGGGGGAGCCCATTCTCTGCAGGCTGGCGCGGTGAATGTCGTCTGAATGTTGTCTCGGTGAATGCAATGGAAGACGGACTGTTTTAGCTACAGGAAGTCTCTTATAACTTTCTCGGTCGATACAAATGGGCGCGATCGCATAAATGACTAAAAATGAAGTGTGAGACATGAAAATAGAGGTTATACAGTTGGTGACTGTAAAGTTATGAACAGTTTTGGAAACCATAGGAGTGTATCTTTCAGCTTTAGGGTATGAAAAACATTTCAGGTCACGATAGAGCATTTTTTTTTTTATGAGGCACCATTTCGTACAGTTTGGTGCCCGAGTCTGCCTAGTTCTGCCGCCGAGTCCATGTGGCCACAAGGCGTGTTTGATCCAGTGGGGTTACGAGCTCCTGATTCATTCACAAAATATTTCTGTTGTCTCAACAACTAACAGGGACATGTTGAGGCATTCGATGAAGGACTGACTCAAATTGGATCTTGTTAATAAACAGTGCATAGGCACAGAAATGATGCATTACATAATTTTTTTTTTTTTTTTGCAGATTTCAGATTTATAAACACAAACTTTAGATTAAAAAACATGCAAAATTCATAAGTTTGTGCACATGGGGAAAATTCCAAGGTAATCCTTATTAATTGAATAAAAGTTGCATGCAGTTCCACATATCCAGAGGTTTATAAATTAGGATATTTTTCACAGTCCGCTGTTTTTTCTTTATTGAGCAAACGTAATATTTGGGTATGATTTCTCAAGCAAAACTTTCATAAATAAAGCCCAGTGAGTGTACAAAAAATTATTGTCTTTGTAATTGTGTGTTTAAGTTACGATTGACTTGGAGAGAGTGCAGGAGCCACTGAACTGTAATGGAACCAACTACTGTGGCGCTAAATGTGGTGATAAAGGTCTCCAATGAGACTGGGAAATGAGCTTGGTGAAGGGAGCTGGAGGTGAGGTGTCCCTCCATGGCTGTAGACCCCTGTACGCTCGGAGATTAGGCCGCGTCAGAGGCTGAAGTCTCCGCCATGCTGGAGTGTTTTCACTGTCCTCATCTGAAAGAGCTGCTTTGTTTAGCCGGCTGTTCGTTCCTCCGCTGATAAGATGTGACAAGTTTCTGAAAGCAGGATTCCTTGGAAGACGGGAGGGGTGTTATGTAATATGATCAAATCAGAAAAGTGCCGCAGCCCATATGTAAATGACTGTGGTTGACTGCATTCCTCCTGGCAGACAAGAACATCAGTTTATTCAGGCTGGTCTGAATATCATCATTGTAACAACCTGGTGCCCAAGGGTGTTGAAAGGGCACCAGGAGAGTGATGGAACGTAAAGGATGCAAGTGCAGGACCACAGATTCATTAAAGAAGTGGATAAAAAACACGAATCTTCAAGGGAAATGAAAAAAGGAGTGCTCACAACAAAAGAATGTTCCGCACTGAGGCTACCTGCCCTCGAGGGGGAAAAATAAGGCTTAAATAGACAATGGAATGATAATTAACTAAGGAAAACCAGGTTTGAAGAAAAACTGAGAGAACAGAGGGGATAATTGAATAATTAAGTGAGGGCAGGTAGTCATGAGTCCAGAATTCCCCGGGGGGGGGGGGGGCATTACAATCATCTTCTTAAACCTTTAAGTTATGACATCCCAAAAGCATGAATTTCACTGCTCTTAATTTGAAAAATTTTGACGTCACAATCATTCCTGTTAACTGAAAGAGGTAAAGTTGAAGATCTTGAATTAGAATTTGAAATGACATTCCAAAAAAAAACTTCTGATGATGATTGATTTTTTGGGAGTGTGTTAATATTCATCTTGCGCACACCTTACATTTTCACAATATTGCTGTTTTCTTCTAGAAACCAACCTGGAAAGTGGTTGTAGAAAACACAAGCACTTAAGTGTCCCCACAGCGGCCATTACTGTTTTCCTCAATCGTTTTGTCACCATGGCGCCATGAACCCAGTTAGCAAAACTCTTAAGTTTACGCAACAGTTTACTTTCCCGTCTGTATTTTTTGGCAGTCTAATGACCATCAATTAGTGGCTTGTGGGTATGATTTTGAGGCAGGTTTTCATTTTGGCAAGAATATACTTGGGTCTCAAACCCGTGTTTCATGTTGACCGAGGTTTTGCGAAAACGGTTCACAGTTTTGGATTTTGAGTTTTGAGTGTCACTTTAAGAAAATGTTCCTGGACAGTTATGAAACTGATGCGAGAAGGTCTCTTGAATTTTCCGTGACTATGAAAAAAAATATTGGCCTGTGCCCATAACTGTGTGGACCACTCAAATGTATGAATTCAATAGCCATTAAATTGCCATTTAGAAAAACTACCCTTCCTTTTAATCTTTGAGAAATGGTCTGTGCTGGTAATGGGAGATATTGGGTCACTAACACTGACTAGCTGACTAGCTTTAGCGAGCCTCATCTGGTCTGCGTGGTTTCGCCAGCCTCTGTGGTTTAATGAAGGTGTGTGTCACTGCTCATTAGCCTGCCATACTTCAACATTTAACTCTTTCCCACTGCCCACATGAGTGTTAAGTCTGAGGAGTAAAGGCTCATTAAAAGCTGCCATTAGCCTGATGTTGCACTTATTGACTCGCGAACCTGTCTATCCCCATTTTCTGATCATAATTGAGTGCTACTGTATTCTTCGACTGGCTGGGAATGAAGAGGGGTTAAATGAGCTGGAGAGCGTTGAATTTTTGAGGAAACTGAGGGCTGTCAAAGATGTATAAATTGAGGAGTCGGAGCACAATGGTTATATGTCCATTATAGAGATTTTGAGAAAAAATGATTTTTAGGTTTGCAAGTGTTCTATTAAATCAGTCATTTTACAACCCCAATTCTGAAATAGTCGGGACAAAGTGTAATTGTGATTAAAATCAAAATGCAATGACTTTCAAATCACACCAGCCAGTATTTTATTCACAATAGAACAGAGATAACATAGCAAATGTTGAAACTGAGAAATTTTACAATTTTATCCACAAAATGAGCTCATTTCAAATTTGATGGCTGCTACAGGTCTCAAAAAAGTTGGGAAAGGGGCCTGTTTACCATGGTGTAGCATCCCCTCTTCTTTTTAACACAGAGTGGAGGTGTCTGGGCATTGAGGAGACAAGTTTCTTGAGTTTAGCCATTGGAATTTGATCCCACTCTTGTTTAATACAGGCTTCCAGCTGCTGGAGAGTTTTGGGTCTCCTTTGACGGACTTTTCGTTTAATTATGCGCCAAATGTTCTCAATCAGTGAGAGATCAGGACTGCAGGCAGGCCAGTTCAGCACACGGACTCTTCTACTACAAAGCCATGCTGTTGTAATAGCTGCAGTATGTGGTTTTGCATTGTCCTGCTGAAATACACAAGGCCTTCCCTGGAATAGATGTCGTCTGGAGGGGAGCATTTGTTGCTCTAAAGCCTTTATATACCTTTCAGCATTCATGGTGCTTTTTAAAACATGCAAGTGTCCCACACCATATGCACTAATGCATCCCCATACCATCAGAGATGCTGGCTTTTGAACTGAATGCTGATAACAGGAGGGGTGATCTTTCTCCTCTTTAGCCCGGAGGACACGACGCCCATGATTTCCAACAAGAATGTCAAATTTGGACTCGTCTGACCACAGGACACTTTGCTACAGTCCATTTTAAATGAGCCTTGGCCCACAGAACACGGCGGCGCTTCTGGATCATGCTCAACAATGGCTTCCTTTTTGCATGATAGAGTTTTAGGTGGCATCTGTGGATGGCACGGAGGACTGTGTTTACTGATAGTGGTTTCTTGAAGTATTCCCGGGCCCATTTAGTAATGTCAATGACAGAATCATGCCGGTGGGTGATGCAGTGGTGTCTGAGGGCCCGAAGATCACGGGCATCCAGTAAAGGTCTTCGGCCTTGTCCCTTACGCACAGAGATGTTTCCAGTTTCTCTGAATCTTTTGATGATGTTATGCACTGTCGATGATGAGACCTTCAAAGCCTTTGCAATTTGATGTTGAGGATCATTTTTTTTTAAAGTATTCCACATTTTTTTTACGCAAGCCGTCACAGGTTGGAGAGCCTCTGGCCATCTTTACTTCTGAGAGACTCAGCCTCTCTAAGACATCCCTTTTATAGCCAATCATGTTACACACCTGATGCCAGTTAATGTAATTGCTTGCCAAATGTTCTTTCAGCTGATTCTCTTATATATTAATTGCTTTTTCAGCTTTTTTTTGCCTGTGTCCCAACTTTTTTGAGACCTGTTGAAGCCAGAAAATTTGAAATAAGCTCAATTTGTGGATAAAAATGTAAAATGTTTCAGTTTCAACATTTCAAATGTTATCTATGTTCGATTGTTAATAACATATTGGCTCATGTGATCTGAAAGTCATTGCATTTTGATTTTATTCACAATTTACAGTTCGTCCCAACTATTTTGGAATTGGGGTTACATATTGTTCGTATATCAGTCACTCTTTTGCTGCTTGGTTCAGAAGTATATTGGACACAAGTTTCCATTGGTGTGATACAGCGACATCATGGCCAAAATTGCAAAAATGGACATGACCTCTGTGCTCCAACAATTTTAGCAGTTTATGTGACGTTACACAATGGTGACAGGTTGACGTTGAGTTTGTTTGCAATGGAAGATAGACAATTCTGTGATATAATTTGTGTTTATTCATCAAAATATCAATGTTTAATTTATTTAAGCAGATTTTGTTGATCATACCACAAAATAAAAATGTGAATTCTCTTAAAACTAAGTCTGATGGACATAATTATAGTTGTTGTGCTCAAGAATTATCTGATAGAAAGCTGTGAGGTAAAGATGTAAAAATCTCAAAATCACAAAATTTGGACACATCACCATTATGCTCCAAACCCTCAAAATGTGGTTTTAAAAAGACCTTTTTCCCTACAGTTTATTTAAGTTCTTTAGGGTTTTAGTAGCTGGTTAACACAAAGCTGAAATCAAAGTTCTTGCGCGTGGACTTGGCACCTGACGAATTTCGCCAAAGTATTTAAGCTGTGTCCTCAGGACGTACAACTTCAACATCATGCACATGAAAACTAGTGGGATTTTGGGGACTGTTTTAAACACTCAGTGCACCTAATTAGGTCAAATTAACGGTTTAATAAACTTGTGTGGAACGAATACTAGTATACTTAGGCATGTCCCAGAGCCTGAATCTTCCTACGGGGACCAAAAAAGGTTTTGTCTCTCTCTGTATGCATATCGACTCTCTGTCCATCAGAAAGGACACTGACTGAAACGAGATACATCCCTGAACTGGTAGATCCTGTTGCTCTGTTGGGTGTGAATCTCCTGCATTGTGTTTATACTGCGGGCGTTCTAGCTTCTGATTGTTTTTTAATACTGTGGTGGGACTGTCACCATATTCTGTGATGTGAAATGCAAGTATAATTTGCTCCTGTGGAATAGGAAATTAATGATTCAGATGGTTAAGTTTTCTGAGTCAGGACCTCATTGGGTCAAGAACGAGTGGACGGCAAAATGGCATTTCTACAGCTCTGCAAACACATGCTGCTGGGTGGCTTCTTTCACAGACCTGCTTTAGCCAGTGCTCAGCGAAGGGTAAATGGTGTGTGCTTCGGTAAATGAAATGGCTGGTAGAATATTTAATCGCCTGTTTGGGCCGGAACAGGTGGCCCTTTATTTGCACTGAGAATGGTATGTGTCTGAGTGTATCAGAGCAGACGGCGTTGACGGCCATTCAGCACAATGTGGCTCAGCTGGTGTCACGAAAATTGCATCCTCCCCCCCCCTCAGAAATCTCAGAAGTATTTGCAGACCATTCGTAGTGCCAGCAGGTCCTATCAGAAAAGAGCGTTTTTATTCATCAGTGAAGAGAAGTGCCGCTGCATGACACGGGGACAACTCTCTCCTCCCATGTCATTAAGGCATCACCATTGGAAAGGAATGTGTGTTTCAGCATTTTATTCAAGTTCAACTGCTTCAAATGCTTTTTTGAGTATATCAAGTGCTCTATAACATAATTGCCTCCAGTTACCCGTAATGATTGTTACACCAGTGTTGGGGTACTTGGGGATTCCAGTTAGGAACTCTGAACACATTTCTGCGGTCTTGCCCCTGTAAGGGTTAAAACACTTTGCTTAATATTGATTTCTATATTAAATCAATGACTCGAATGATTAGTGATATTCATCAATCCTCAAGAACAAAAAATGTCTTAAATCTTAAATTAGATTATTTTGTAAGCACTGAAGATAAGTAAAAAAGGATTAAAGGACTGTTTGTCCACTGAATGCTGTTGTCTTTATCGAATACTGTTAATTTATTAACTGATGTAATTTGCTGTTTGTTTTTAGTGTGTTAGTTTTTCATTAATGTGAAGTTTTTATTCTGTTTTTCTTAACTTATTACTGTTTTAAGTCTGTTGTTTGTTCTTTTATGTAAGACTTTCTGTGCTGCTGGCTTGAACAGGACTTCTCTGTGAAAGAGATTCTGTATCTCAATGGAATATTTCAGTGAAATAAAGTGTTATATAAAATAAAATGACATAAAAGTGTGTTTCAGTTGTGTATTCGCACTAAATATGCACGGTTTGAGGTGTGGGCTTGCAGGTAAAGGAGAAATCCTGCCTGTGATATAGAAGGCCCTCCTTAACTATGGAGCGATTGCAGTGTGATGTATAAACTCCTGCTGTTTGCCTGTGTTGCCCTGGCAGGTGTGTGAGGTGCGGAGTCCTGGGCCCAGGTGCTGGGCGAGCAGAACACACCTGGAGAAGAGGCTGATGCTGCTGTTGTGTGCGCTGTGTGTCGTTCTGTTCGTGTGTGTGCTGACGCTTGGGCTGTTCTACAGAGCGGGTGAGTGTATCACTCCCTCTCTCTCTCTCTCTCTCTCTCTCTCCCTCTCTCGCTCAGTCTTCTTCTTCTATCCCTGCCATCCTCCTTTTACCTCTCTCTCACCATTGCTCTCTCTCCCCATCTCTCTTTCTCTCTCTTCCATCTCTCTCCCTCTGTTTATCTTTCTCTTTCTCACGCTCTCTTTCTCCCTCTCTCTCTCTCTATCTGTTAATTTAATCCAGTTTACTTGTTTTTTAGATGTCATTTGCATCTTTAATCTCGGGCGAATCTGGAATGCCCAATCAACCGACTATACAAACATGCCTGTGCGTGACTCGTGCTGCCATCTCGAGAGAGTGTTGACAGTTTGCGGTTTTCCTTGGAAACAAGCACCTGCCCGCCCCCACTTGTTTTCACTTCTCAGAGTTTCAATCCTCAGAGGTTCAGAGCTGGGGCTGAGGAAACCCGAACAAGTGCTCGTAGTATTACTGACGAGCGCCCGGATGGCCAGCAGGAGGCGCTGAAACCACAAACATTGCGAACCTCAACCAACTGCGTCCCTCCCGTATCCCTGAGCAGCACAATGTCAGTTATGCGCTGCTCTTAAAAGGCTTCTGGCCACAGTCGGCCCTGGCACAGGTGTGGAGGTCACTGCTGCACTGTTGTGTTTTGTCTTTGCCAAGTGAGCCAACCAAGCAGCCATTAATTCAGTTTACTTCGCTCACATGACTGAACATTACATTTTATACTGCCAAAATCTAAAAAGCAGTGTCTAACACTGAACAATGCCAATGACTGCAAATTGAAAAATAGTTACTCCATATGAAAGCAAGAACACTCATTCTCTGAGCACTCGGCGCCATAACCAGCTTTCATCACTGTCGTGGAAATTACTTTTGAGAAACTGATAAAACGCCCTTTACAGCACATTTGAATGCATGGTGTTTCTGGGTTATTTCCATAGAATTTTCCTTTGTAATTGCTGATCTAATTCTGTCGTGGGAGGCCCAAAAAATTACTTGAATAACAGCTGAATAAAGTATCGGAACGAAAAGGCAGATTCCTGCATTTGGATGTTTAAGATTAAATTCCACGCCGTCTGAGGCACTGCTGACTGGCTGCTCGAGGAATTTTACCTTTTGTTTTCTTTCCTTTCGAATGATTAATTTCCTTGTGCTTTGAAATGGAAGCAAAAAAAAAAACATTTCCTGCTATTCAAACCACCCTCATGTACTCTGCTCATAACACTACAGCGTTTTGGAACAGCGGCCAGTCCAAGCCGCACTTTAGCATCACTGTGTCCTTTCCCTGTACCGATCTGTTATTCTTTCCCTGTCCCTGTATCCTCGTATCGGAGCAGATTAGCAGGCCGTCACACATCGCTGTGGCGTTATTTTATCTTGAGACAGAACCACAATGAGTCTCGCCCTCCACGACACTTCCTGTGCTGGCTGGACAAACATGACCTTTACCCTTCAATTAAACTCTCTATCAAACCCAGCATGAACCGCCTGCCGCTGGCCTTCCCTAATCTCGACAAATGTTTTATTTTAGGACGGGTAGTCCGTTAAAACAAATAGATGAGGAGCGAGAGAAATTCATTAGGCTGTAGTTTTTCTACACTTCAGACAGAACAGTCAAAGTATAGTGCATGTATCCACATTCGTTTGAAAACGCACTTGTAGATTTGTATTGTGGACATGTGGCTGAGAGTAAAGCAATGTTAAGGGTTTATTGTAGTGACCAGATACACGTGAAAAACATTCAGGTGTCTGTCGGCCCATTCCGGATGCGGAGGCTAGTCGAAGCCAGTGTGGGTCATGTCAGGGTCAAGTGTTTGCTTGTCATAGCGATCGGAAGCTTCTGGGATTCATGATTCTAATTCATTCCCCGGGGAGCAACAGCTTCCAACAGCACTTAAAGCTGACCGTACGGATGGAAAACAGAAAGGCCTGTGTGTGTATTTTGTGATGGGTAGATTAGACAGGACATGCTACTGTTCATCTTTGTCAGGGAAAGTAAGAGGAGTTAAAGCAGAATTATTCCTGCTCATAAGAGTTTTGGCTCTGGCACTGTGAATGTTTTTCCTTCAAGACTAGCTGTACAGCATCTCTCTCGCTCTCTCTCTCCAATTCTCTCGCTCTGTTTTTTAGGGTCACAGGTCGGAGCTTGGCAGTTTCTTGTTACGGTCTGGCAGCCGTCTCGGAAAACGACGATTTCCTTGGGCTTTTTAAACACCAGAGAGTGTTTATTTCCTCTGACATGTTTTTAAATGGAGTACTGAATTAAGTTTACAGACTTTGACGGATTTACGGTTTTTCTTGCTTTCACGCTGCATTCGAGGGCATTATATGAACAATCAAAGCAGCCGTTCACCCAACAATAAATAAAGCCGTCTCCCTTTTTCTTGGTTAGGCATCTGTGCACTATGCTTAAGTTGAAAATTTGTGCATATATACACTGCTTTTGTAGGCTTATCATTACTGTGAGGTTTTTTTTTTCACACTTTAAGGTCCTAGAGCATTCACCTCATTGAAGTCAATATGAAAGTTAGCTGGAGGGGCTCTGCTGTGAAACTTTTCAGATTTATGCAAAACTCTGTAAATTATTCTCCAGGATGGTGTATGTCTGGCTTTATTTTATTTTTGGATGTATTGTCCCTTCAATTTTTCTCAGGAGCAGGTTTTGCTGAATGAACATGTAAAAGTAAAAACTTCACTGTTTATTTACTCTGTCTCGGGTTCAGTGAGTGTTCAGTAAGATATTGAGAGTCTGCATGGAGTATTGAAGATTTATGTCAGCCATGTCTCTAATTTTTTGGCCGGCAGACCCCAGGTATATAATGCAGTCATGCGTCCTGTTTTTATATGGGAGACTGTGCGCGCTCATAGGATTATTTTTAAGTAACCATGTGTGTCTGTTTGTCTGCATTTAGGGTTCCTCGGCCTACCCATATGATAGAGATGTCTTGATTAAGAGTTGATACAGCAGGAAGAAACGTAATGTGTGTATGGCAATGTACAATGTGCCAAGCGTAGGCCTGTATCTTTGACATGAAACCGAATACAAAAGAGACTGCTCAGTTCTGACATTTTGTGAATTACTTTCTTGCTACACATGATTGAGTGTCCTTTCCATGACAGTCTTTGCGCTCTGAACCCCTTTAACTCTAATATTTGCTTGAATTTCCCCTTAACCCAGTTCCAAGTCAGAAAAAGCATTCCATATTGTTAGACAATTTCACGTTTTGTATTTGCTGGTTACAGCATATCAGTGATGCTACATCGTGCTTATATTGACTTAATTGGCCGTTTGTATCGCATGTTTACACTTCTCTTGTTATCAGCAGCACATCCGGGCACCTGTCTGTCTGGACCCTGTGTGACAGTGGCCAGCTCCGTTCTTGCGTCGCTCAACACCAGCGTGGACCCCTGTGAGGATTTTTACGACTTTGCCTGTGGAGGCTGGGTGAAGAACAACCCTCTGCCTGAGGGCAAGTCCCGCTGGGGGCCCTTCAGCAGCCTGTGGGAGCGCAACATGGCCGTCATGAAACAGCAGCTGGGTGAGTCAGCCTGCTGGGGATGGTGCATGATGGGATATGTAGTTTCTACATGCTGCAATGGGCCAATGTAGGTGTGCAAGGCAAGCGCGGATTGCGGCTTCTTATGGCATGCGAGTATGTGCGCTGCATAACTAAATGAGAAGAGATGATGTAAGATTTATAGTTAATTTAAACCAGTTTGTAACAATGTCCAATTCTCTATTAATAGTTGATCAATGTTTTAGACTTTTGTTACATAATACCATATTAGAGTCATCTGTAAAAAAAATGAATTTTAATTTATCAGAAAAATTTAAAAAATCATTGATGAAATGTATAAAAATCAGTGGGCCTAAGATTTAGCCTTGGGGCACCTCATAATCAATTCCACCAACCTTCAGTTTGCAATTATTAGCTACAGTGAATCATTCACTTCCAGTTATACAGCTCTTACACCATTGGAGAGCTACACCCCTCATACCACAATGATTCAATTTAGTTGTAATTAAAGAAATATGTGTGCTGTTGAATACTTTGGATAAATAAAAAAATAAAAATAAAAAAAACCCGAACATAACCTGTTTTCAAACTTTGCAACCCTAACGGGATGCATTTACGTCCTTCATTATCGATTTGGCCCGCTCCAATCAAAATTGATTCTTTAGATCATCTCTTACTTGTTCGACAATTCTTTTTACAAATTCATGAATAAAATCAGAGTTGCCTTCAACGAGCTTGTTGATCTGCACGTCTAGTGTTCTTTTAAGAAATAAATTGGTTCCAGATGTGGTTCTGCTGGCATACTTACTTCCAATGTTTACGCCAGCAGCATTTGTGGCAGAACATGAAACTACTTTGTTCTCTGCGATGCAAAAAATTGGATAACAAATCAGTGAGAAAGGTTGGATAAGATTCCGAAGTTTCATCATAGCGCCAGTTCAGAAGCTGTATATTAATAAGTTGGTCTAATAAACCCACATTTTCAGGTAGCTATCATGAATAATTTAAGCAAATCTCTGAGCTCACGTTCAGGCATCTTATTCCTGTGATGCCATCTTTGTCTGTTGACCAAGTGATTAGTGTATGGTAAATCTGTACTGTGTGGCAATATCTCGTGATTCATTGTGGGAAGTTTTCCGCTCTGTGAACACAGATTAGTAAAGTAATGCCTGTTGTGTGAGTCAGTGTTCTCAGCTCTGTACAGTATACTTACAGTATTTGTGAGCCACTGTTTGAGGTTGTCTGTCGCTCCCTTACAGAGAACACCTCCATGACGGGCCTGAGTGAGTCGGAGAAGAAGGCTCAGTGGTACTATAAGTCCTGCATGAACGAGTCCAAAATTGAAGACCTCGGGGCTCAGCCACTGCTGGATCTCATCAACCAGGTGTGTGTGTGTGTATGTGTTGGGGTATGCATGCGTGTATGTACAGTATCTGCTTGCGTTTGTGTGCGTGTGTGTTCATGTTATGTGTGAGATTGCGCGTGTGTGAAACTGCATGTAGTGAGCATGTGTGTCTGTGTGGGTACACATGCGTGCGTGTGTGTGAAAAAGTCGTGGCGCACATACGTGAAAGTGTTCCTTTTTGTTTGTTTTTGC
The DNA here is from genome assembly GCA_029692085.1 of Gymnothorax javanicus. Taxonomy (NCBI): domain Eukaryota; kingdom Metazoa; phylum Chordata; class Actinopteri; order Anguilliformes; family Muraenidae; genus Gymnothorax; species Gymnothorax javanicus. The sequence continues at coordinate 29,271,673 of CM056202.1, forward strand.
GTATGAGTGCGCCTGTGTACGTGTCCATATGTGCGTTTGTGTTTATGTGCGCGAGAAAGTGTATTTGTGTGCACTTGTGTTTCTGTAATGTGTGTGTGCCCGTGTGCATTCAAATGTTTATATGTGTGTCTGTCTTCATGTACGTGTGTTTATGTCTATGTGCAGGCAGGTGTGTGTGTTTGTAAAAACACACTGTCAGTGTATGTACCTTCAGTGCTCACCTGTTGGTGTATGTACCTTCAGTGCTCAGCTGTCAGTGTATGTACCGTCAGTGCTCAGCTGTCAGTGTATGTACCGTCAGTGCACAGCTGTCGGTGTATGTACCTTCAGTGCTCAGCTGTCAGTGTATATACATTCAGTGCTCAGCTGTCAGTGTATGTACATTCAGTGCTCACCTGTTGGTGTATGTACCTTCAGTGCTCGGCTGTCAGTGTATGTACCTTCAGTGCTCAGCTGTCAGTGTATGTACATTCAGTGCTCACCTGTTGGTGTATGTACCTTCAGTGCTCGGCTGTCAGTGTATGTACCTTCAGTGCTCAGCTGTCAGTGTATGTACCTTCAGTGCTCAGCTGTCAGTGTATGTACCTTCAGTGCTCACCTGTTGGTGTATGTACCTTCAGTGCTCAGCTGTCAGTATATGTACCTTCAGTGCTCACCTGTTGGTGTATGTACCTTCAGTGCTCGGCTGTCAGTGTATGTACCTTCAGTGCTCAGCTGTCAGTGTATGTACCTTCAGTGCTCACCTGTTGGTGTATGTACCTTCAGTGCTCACCTGTTGGTGTATGTACCTTCAGTGCTCACCTGTTGGTGTATGTACCTTCAGTGCTCGGCTGTCAGTGTATGTACCTTCAGTGCTCAGCTGTCGGTGTATGTACCGTCAGTGCACAGCTGTCGGTGTATGTGCCTTCAGTGCTCAGCTGTCAGTGTATGTACATTCAGTGCTCACCTGTTGGTGTATGTACCTTCAGTGCTCGGCTGTCAGTGTATGTACCTTCAGTGCTCAGCTGTCAGTGTATGTACATTCAGTGCTCACCTGTTGGTGTATGTACCTTCAGTGCTCGGCTGTCAGTGTATGTACCTTCAGTGCTCAGCTGTCGGTGTATGTACCTTCAGTGCTCAGCTGTCAGCGTATGTACCTTCAGTGCTCAGCTGTCGGTGTGTGTACCTTCAGTGCTCAGCTGTCGGTGTGTGTACCTTCAGTGATCACCTGTCAGTATGTATGTAAAATTCTTTATTCGCACTTAACAAAAATTAACTGCACGTAATAAAAATGATGTCAATTAAAATTGGGTAAGATTACGTTGTGCATAAAAATTCTATAATTTCATCACATTGCTTCAAAGACAAAAATATAAAATCACATTGATCGCGCATATCACAGACCTCAACTATTTGTGAGGCTACTCTGATGACCTCATGGTCATTACCACAGATTCTCTGCCATTCTTTGAAAATATTAGTCTCAACCATACTGTAGCGATCATTGAGATGATGATAATTACACCCAAGTATAGAGTGCAGCCCCAACTTCCCAATGTTGGAAATATACAGTACAGTCGCATTTACTGAATTCAGTGCACCATTAATGAATTTAATAAAACGTTTGGCTATCCACAGTTCAGGACTCATTACTCCAGCAATGTGAGGCAAGTGTATGTAACTTCAGTGCTCGGCTGTCAGTGTATGTACCTTCAGTGCTCAGCTGTTGGTGTATGTACATTCAGTGCTCACCTGTCGGTGTATGTACCTTCAGTGCTCGGCTGTCAGTGTATGTACCTTCAGTGCTCAGCTGTCGGTGTATGTACATTCAGTGCTCACCTGTTGGTGTATGTACCTTCAGTGCTCGGCTGTCAGTGAATGTACCTTCAGTGCTCAGCTGTCAGTGTATGTACCTTCAGTGCTCAGCTGTCAGTGTATGTACCTTCAGTGCTCACCTGTTGATGTATGTACCTTCAGTGCTCAGCTGTCGGTGTATGTACATTCAGTGCTCACCTGTTGGTGTATGTACCTTCAGTGCTCAGCTGTCGGTGTGTGTATGTACCTTCAGTGCTCGGCTGTCAGTGTATGTACCTTCAGTGCTCAGCTGTCAGTGTATGTACCTTCAGTGCTCAGCTGTTGTACATTCAGTGTCAGCTGTGTGTATGTACATTCAGTGCTCGGCTGTCAGTGTGTATGTACCTTCAGTGCCTTCAGTGCTGTCAGTGTATGTACCTTCAGTGCTCAGCTGTCAGTGTGTACCCTCAGTGCTCATGTCAGTGTATGTACCTTCAGTGCTCAGCTGTTGGTGTGTGTATGTACATTCAGTGCTCAGGTCTGTCATGTACCTTCATGCTACTGTCAGTGTATGTACCCTCAGTGCTCAGCTGTCGGTGTATGTACCTTCAGTGCTCAGCTGTCGGTGTATGTACATTCAGTGCTCACCTGTTGGTGTATGTACCTTCAGTGCTCAGCTGTCGGTGTGTGTATGTACCTTCAGTGCTCGGCTGTCAGTGTATGTACCTTCAGTGCTCAGCTGTCAGTGTATGTACCTTCAGTGCTCAGCTGTTGGTGTGTGTATGTACATTCAGTGCTCGGCTGTCGGTGTGTGTATGTACCTTCAGTGCTCGGCTGTCAGTGTATGTACCTTCAGTGCTCAGCTGTCGGTGTATGTACCTTCAGTGCTCAGCTGTCAGTGTATGTACCTTCAGTGCTCACCTGTTGGTTTATGTTTCAGACAGGAGGCTGGGGCCTTACTGAACCCTGGAATAAGTCTAATTTCCAGGAGGTTCTGCGGCTGGTCTCAGCTCAGTACCACACCTCCCCCTTTGTCACTGTGTTTGTCAGCGCCGACGCCAAGAACTCGAACAGCAACGTCATCCAGGTGGGCTCCTCTTTCCTGCTACTTTCTCTCCGACACCTGCATTTTTCACCGTCTGTGAGACGTGTGTGTGTGCATGCCAGTCAGGTTGTTAGGGTGAGCCAGCCACTTAAATTCAGATAGCCTCCTACTCACAGTATATAAGTCATTCGATTCAGTGACTTGACGTTACGTGCTGTTCACCATCCTGTTACTTGCAGTGAACAGTGAGCTGACCTGCTACTTACTGATGCATTTTGGCAGCATGTTGAGTATAACTTCCCAACATAACTGGCTAACTGTGAGATGGTCATTTACTTTGTTAACCAGCGAATTTATTTTCTTGCCCGTGAGCTACTTACAGTTGACCATGCAGACACTTAGTGAGTTAAGTAAACACTTAGTTTGTCTGCCATTTACTACCAGTGAACTTGGCAGTTGCTTGCGGTTAGCCTGCAACCTGATGCATCTTACAATCTTCTTAATTTACGACCACAAAGTACAAGCACAACTGCATGGACCTCACAATGTTATGTTGACTGTGGCTGACCCTCCGACAGGTGGACCAATCAGCACTGGGCCTGCCCTCCCGGGACTATTACCTCAACAGGACGGCTAATCAGAAGGTGAGTTTTTACCGTTGGCCTCTGGGTGCGGCTACAGGGTTCAAAGGTCACAGCTGGGCAGACAGTGGGGTAATGAGACTGAAATGAGCTGTCCTTGGCCTCCTGAAATGGGTTAGTGTTCAGAGATGGAATTCTTCCCTTTAGTTTACCTAATTGGACAATCACTGAGACTCATTTGACGTGGGACTTTAATTGGAAATAGTGCCTCAGTGCAGTGTAAAATTGGAAATGGGAAAGGCGAAGAAACAATTAGGAGGATTAGTTGAAACAAGTTCCATCTCTGTAAACTAGAATCATATAATAAGATCTAAAATTTTCCTAGAGCTACAATGGAATTCAGTGGAATCAATGCCGTACACTATGATTTCTTGTGTGCAACCTAGATCATGTGGTAAGGGAAGGTCATGCCTGACAAACCTTCTGGAATTTTTTGAAGAGGCCACCAAGACTTATGACCAGAGCAGGGCTTATGACATCATATACTTGGATTTTCAGAAAGCATTTGATACAGTACCGCATAAGAGACTAATTTTTAAAATGAGCTCCATTGGAGTTACAGAAGGTATTCTGGAGTGGATTCAAAACTGGTTACAAGACAGAACACAAAGAGTGGTGGTCAGTGGTATCTCATCTGAGCTAGGTATGGTGGTGAGTGGAGTCCCTCAGGGATCAGTGTTGGGACCCCTGCTGTTCCTCATCTACATTAATGACCTTGATAGGAATATTGAGAGCAAATTAGTTAAATTTGCAGATGATACTAAATTGGGAGGTTTGGCAAATAGTTTAGAGTCCACTAATGTGATTCAGGATGATTTGGATAGTATCCAGAATTGGGCAGAAATATGGCAAATTAAATTTAATGTTGCAAATTAGACAGGATTACTACATGCGAGGTTTAAAACTGGAATGTGCTCCACACGAAAAAGATCTGGGAGTGATTGTTGACCAAACCCTCACAGGTTCTAGTCATTGTGACGTAGCAGTTAAAAAAAGCCAATCGGATGCTGGGATACATTGCCAAAATAATTGAGTACAAATCTAAGGAGGTGACGCTTCTTTTGTACAATACATTCGTCAGAGCACATCTGGAGTATTGTGTACAGTTCTGGGGACCATACTTTTAGAAAGATATAGAGGCTCTAGAAAAAGTTCAGAGAAGAGCCACTAAGCTAATTCCAGGTATAAAAGATAAAAGCTAATGAGAACAGGCTGAAGATCCTGAATCTCTTTAGTCTTAGGAAAAGGAGACTTCGGGGTGATCTGATTGAGGTCTTTAAATATGTTAAAGGGATTAACAAAGTAAATTATGTAAGATTCCTTCGGCCAAGTGTTGTTAGTAGAACTCGGGTCACAAAGGGAAGTTGACCAAGGGTAAATTTAGCACTGATATTCGAAAATATTTCTTCACCCAAAGAGTAATTTCGATGTGGAATAGCTTGCCTGACCATATTGTTGAGGCAGAGACCTTGGGAGTTTTCAAGAGCAGGCTTGACTTAAAGCTAGATACCATTGAGTCATTGAGTATCTGAAGTGATATATTAACAATATTATAAAGAAACTGGCGAGCATAGTTGGGCTGAACGGCCTGTTCTCACCATTCATGTTATGTTATGTTATGTTATGTTATGTTAAAAAATAAGACGGTGAAATGGTGAACTGTCAGAGGCATGCTATTTTCATGTGTGAATGTGAAAGCCTGTGTGCTGTATTTATACTGACGTGTGCCCTCCTTCTCTGCCCGGGGTTTGACCTCCGCAGTATTTGGATGCGTACCTGGAGTTCCTGGTGAGTTTGGGGGTCCTGCTGGGCGGCACTGAGGAGAGGTCCCGGACCATGATGCAGGAGATCGTAGATTTTGAGACGGAGCTGGCCAACATCACCATCCCGCAAGAGCAGCGGCGAGACGAGGAGGCTATCTATCACAAGATGCAGGCCAAAGAGCTGGGGGTGAGGAGACGTTTGTTAGTTTGTTCGTTCGTTAGTCTCTCCGTTCGTTTGTTGGTTTTTTCGCTCATTTGAAACATAGTGAGAACCAGAATTTTTTTTTTTCCAGCAGGGTGAGGACATTATTAGGAAATTACAACTAAAAAGGCAAATTGTGACTTATTGGTGAAGGTAAGGTTAGAATAAGGGATTAGGTAAGGTTAGGGTAACGGTTTGGGTTAGGCAGGTGTTGGTTATGGTTAAGATTAAGGAAGGGCTGTTGGGACACACAAAAAATGGATGGAAGTCAATGTAATGTCCTCAAAAGTATAGAAGTATAAGGGTGTATGTGTGCATGTATGTGTTTAATTGCTTTGTGTGTTCTGCAGTCCCTGGACCCTGCAGTAGACAGGATGACATATCTCAGGGCTGTGTGTGTGTGTGTGTGTGTGTGTGTGTATATGCGTGTGTGTGTGTGTGCATGTGTGTAATTGCTGTGTTTGTTGTGCAGTCCCTGGCCCCTGCAGTAGACTGCATGCCCTATCTCAGGGCTGTGTGTGTGTGTGCATCTGTGTGCGTGCGTGCGTGTGCGTGTGTGTGTGTGTTTAATTGCTGTGTGTGTGTGCTGCAGACCCTGGCCCCTGCAGTAGACTGCATGCCCTATCTCAGGGCTGTGTGTGTGTGTGTGTGCGTGTGTGTGTGTGTGTTTAATAGTTGTGTGTGTCCTGCAGACCCTAGCCCCTGCAATAGACTGGATGCCGTTCCTCAGGGCAGTGCTTGCCCCAGTGGAGCTGAATGACACTGAGCCTGTAGTGGTGTACGCCATGGAGTACCTGCCTAAAGTGTCTCAGCTGATCAACGACACTGACAAGAGGTAGGGAGAACTCATCAGCACAGCGCCTTTCTCTAGAACGAAGCAGCAAACTCTGATATAAACACACACACACACACACACACACAAGCACACATAAACTCTGTGCTTTGCTACAAAACAATACTGTTCCAGCCATGTAGTACATAGTCTTCTTGTTCTTGCTGAATCACCTGTTGGGCGAAATATCTGATGGTTCATCAGATGTCTTATCAAATGGCTGTGCAAAACAGCTCTATCTGACCACTGACTGTAATGAAGAGATTTCTGTGAGCACATGCTGTCTTCCATTGGCGCCACACAAAATCTCTGTGGCCTATTAAAATGCTGTAAGCACATTACAATTGCATGTTTTAATGACAATAATTCCCTTATATACCATATACCATCATATGAAAATGGTCTCGCAGTTCTTCAGAAGAGAAGATTATTTATACCAAACTGCAAATGTGAATTGTGCATGAATGTAAAATTACTGGGCAGCAGTAATCTGTACTATGCAGCGGGTCAGCTGAGATGGCTGCACTGATCTCAACCCCCAATTCTGAGAGCTAACCAGTCGTGGTTGATCAGGCTGACTGCTCCACAGGCAAGGTGCAGTCAAGAAGAATGTTCCATCACCCGACGTGTGTGTCGGAGTTCTGGCCACGGTTGAAACGCTAGTAGCACCTAAAAACCGAGAGTGCAACTTTTTCAGAGAAATTCCTACAAAAACTTAGAATACACTGAGGTTTACTGAAGATTTGAGGCCAACTCGGTTAACCTTGGAAAAATTTTACCGAGGTATCTCAAAGTCTGTTCAGTTTACTTAAGTTTGGACAACACCTCGGTAAACCCTGGTTAAATTTTCCCGAAACACACCGAGGATTGTCTGGCCCACTGAAGCTCAGAGACCACATCGGTGTTGCTCAGGAAAATTTCACCGAGGTAGAACTCCGAAATAGTTGGGACAAAGTGTAAATTGTGAATAAAATCAAAACGCAATGACTTTCAAATCACACCAGCCAGTATTTTGTTCGCAATAGAACAGCGATAACATAGCAAATGTTGAAACTGAGAAATTTTACAATTTTATCCACAAAATGAGCTCATTTCAAATTTGATGGCTGCTACAGGTCTCAAAAAAGTTGTGACAGGGGCCTGTTTACCATGGTGTAGCATCCCCTCTTCTTTTTAACACAGAGTGGAGGTGTCTGGGCATTGAGGAGACAAGTTTCCTGAGTTTAGCCATTGGAATTTGATCCCACTCTTGTTTAATACAGGCTTCCAGCTGCTGGAGAGTTTTGGGTCTCCTTTGACGGACTTTTTCGTTTAATTATCGCCAAATGTTCTCAATCGGTGAAAAATCAGGACTGCAGGCAGGCCAGTTCAGCACTCACGGACTCTTCTACTACAAAGCCATGCTGTTGTAATAGCTGCAGTATGTGGTTTTGCATTGTCCTGCTGAAATACACAAGGCCTTCCCTGGAATAGATGTCGTCTGGAGGGGAGCATATGTTGCTCTAAAATCTTTATATACCTTTCAGCATTCATGGTGCTTTTTGAAACATGCAAGTGTCCCACACCATATGCACTAATGCGTCCCCATACCATCAGAGATGCTGGCTTTTGAACTGAATGCTGATAACAGGAGGGGTGGTCTTTCTCCTCTTTAGCCCGGAGGACACGACGCCCATGATTTCCAACAAGAATGTCAAATTTGGACTTTTCTGACCACAGGACACTTTGCCACTTTGCCACAGTCCATTTTAAATGAGCCTTGGCCCACAGAACACGGCGATGCTTCTGGATCATGCTCAACAATGACTTCCTTTTTGCATGATAGAGGTTTAGGTGGCATCTGTGGATGGCATGGCGGACTGTGTTTACAGACAGTGGTTTCTTGAAGTATTCCTGGGCCCATTTAGGAATGTCAATGACAGAATCATGCCGGTGAGTGATGCAGTGGCGTCTGAGGGCCCGAAGATCACGGGCATCCAGTAAAGGTCTTCGGCCTTGTCCCTTACGCACAGAGATTTTTCCAGTTTTTCTGAATCTTTTGATGATGTTATGCACTGTCCATGATGAGACCTTCAGAGCCTTTGCAATTTGACATTGAGGAACATTGTTTTAAAGTATTCCACAATTTTTTTTTTTACACAAGCCTTCACAGGTTGGAGAGCCTCTGGCCATCTTTACTTCTGAGAGACTCAGCCTCTCTAAGACATCCCTTTTATTGGCAATCATGTTACACACCTGATGCCAGGTAACTTAATTACTTGCTAAATGTTCTTTCAGCTGATTCTCTTATATATTAATTGCTTTTTCAGCCCTATTTTGCCTGTGTCCCAACTTTTCTGAGATCTGTTGCAGCTAGAAATTTTGAAATAAGCTCATTTTGTTGATAAAAATGTAAAATGTCTATGTTTCAACATTTGAAATGTTATCTATGTTCTATTGTAAATAACATATTGGCTCATGTGATCTGAAAGTCATTGCATTTTGATTTTATTCACAATTTACACTTCATCACAACTATTTCGGAATTGGGGTTGTAGGCCGATGTTTGTCTCCTCAGCCTACGCTCACACCAGAACAAAGGAGAGGTGTGAAGACAGTCAAAACACATGCTTCATTAAAGACCTCCCTGCAGTACTGCAGTCCAAACACCAATTAATCATGCAAATTACCAGTACTGCCTGTTCAACGACATGCAGTGTAATTAAGCCAGGCCCTAGATGCAGTCTGGATGAAGTACAGGCTTACAGAACTGGCCATTTCAAAATTCCCCAATCCGGAATTTGCCAAATTTTCAGTGATAATTCGTTCTGCGAATTTTCCTGGATTTTTTTTGGCTACCAAATTTTTAATGGAAAATTATGTGAAAATTTTTTCAGCCACCGAAAAATTTTAAGATGTATGAAAAAATTTTTGTCTACCTTGGTGAAATTTTATTTTATTTATTTAACCCTTATTTAACCAGGGAAGTCCCGTTGAGATTTGAAATCTCTTTTTCAAGGGAGCCCTGGGGGTTGAGGTGGGGAGGGAGAGGGCAACTTGCACAGCCAATTAGATCAGGGGATGATTAGGTGGCAGGTCGAAAGAGCCAGGTTGGGACTTTTGCCATGACACCGGGGAACCCCCTACTCTTATCGAAGAGTGTCATAGGATGTTTAATGACCACAGTGAATCAGGACCTCGGTTTAACATCTCATCCGAAAGACGGCGTCTCTCCTTCAGTACAGAGTCCCCATCACTGCACTGGGGCATTGGGGATTATTCCACCAGAGGGAGATCACAACCTACTGGCCCACCAACACCTCTTCCAGCAGCAACTTGGTTTTCCCAGGTGGTTTCCCATCCAAGTACTGACCAAGCCCACACCTGCTTAGCTTCAGCCACGCGGCTGGAGCAGATCGAATAGTGGTATGGCTGCTGGCAAATTTTCCCAAGGAATACAGATGTGGTCTCTGAACTTCATTGGGCCAGACAATCCCTGGTGTGTCTTGGGAAAATTTAACTGAGATTTACTGAGGTGTTGTCCAATCTTAAGTAAACCGGACAGACTTCGGGATACCTTGGTAAAATTTTTCCGAGGTTTACCGAGTTGGCCTCAAATCTTCAGTAAACCTTGGTGTATTTTAAGTTTTTGTAGGAATTTCTCAGAAAAAGGTGCACTCTCGGTTTTTAGGTGCTACTAGTGAAAGCAGTCATGTGACTGGTCCTGGTGAAATGGAAAGTATGAGAATGTGCCAGAAAAGCGGTTTGCCGTAGCTGTCACTTATCTCCGTAGCATCCTGAACAACTACATGATCATGAAGGTGGTCCGCAAGATGGTGTCCATCCTGGACAAGAGGTTCCAGGACGCTGAACAGCGCTTCTTTGAGGTCATGTATGGCACCAAAAAGGTGAGAGGTGGGCAGGGAGCGGTCTGTCCTCCAGTTTTCACTCTAGCGCACTCATTTTTGTGCAAGATGCAGCTTTAGAAATGTCCATCAGCATGGCTTCAAAGAGGAAAAATTATGCCTCCATCCAATTACTTTGAGTGCATTTATTCTGTGTTTATTTGATTGGCACAGATACATTTTATACATGGATTACTGTTAAGCAATATCCAATTCGAAGGCATCGCAGCATTTATAGCATCTACTAATTTCTGATTCTAGTCGCCTTTTCATATCAGAAGGAAGCAGTTTTGTGTGGACAATGTGTTAAAAGTCTGTTGTACTGCGTGGATCAATCCCATAGTCTGGCGTCAGTTAGAGCTCTGGTATCCTCAATAACATCAGAGGCCTTACATGTTTATGGTTGTGTAAATAATTGAGCCCCGTAGAACAAGAGTTGTCCTACTCATTTTTTTTCATATTGGACCTCTGTTGTACTGAGCACTATATTGTAGTTCTTAAAGTGCGGAACATAGGCCCCACCTATTGTATAGTGCTGGTACTACACTGAGTTAATCCATTATTGCTCTAAATAGATTGTCCACCTAGGAATCATTTTAAGATTAGAACTTAAAAAAGACAAATATGGAGTTGGACCACTTTTGTTCTCAGGGTCTCAATTGTGCGCTTGCCTTTGTTTTTTCAGAGCTGCAAGCCACGATGGAAGCTGTGTGTGAGCGATACTGACAGCGCCCTGGGTTTCGCTCTCGGGGCCATGTTTGTGAAAGCCACCTTCGCCAAGGACAGCAAGACTGGCGTGAGTGTTCGTTATGCATACTCATACAACCAGCTGTGTAACGCGATTGGCCGAGCTGGATTCCATGAGTGAAATATACAGCATTACATCACTTGGACCACTATACTGGGCTGGGTCAATCCACATGGTTATGTTTCATTGATACATCGGGCAAATGGGAAAGGACATCTGTTAATTAGCTAGTTTCATATAGTATATTGACATCATTGAGCAGAGAGTATGCACATAAGAGCATTTTGGTTTAAGGTGTGGTGTTCTAATTGTTTATCTCAAACTGCAAACAAAGAGACCCTCCCTCCTTTATAATTGTGCTCGACATAATATTTTATTTGGTCATGTGGTTATTACCCAGCATCTCCACCCCTACCTGGTTTGTTCTCTCACGCACAACAGGACTGTTCTGTTTACAAAACTTGGGGTCACAAATGAAAGATGGCCAAGGGTAAATTTAGCACTGAGATTAGGAAAAAATTTTTTAAGCAGAGAGTAATCTCAGGATGGAATAACTTGCCTGACCATATCGTTGAGGCAGAAACTCTGGGAGTTTTGAAGACCAGGCTTGATACTGTGCTGGATACCATCTAGTCCTCGAGTGTTTGAAGTGTTAGGTTCACTTTGGTGATAGGAAAATGGTGAGCCAAGTTGGACTGAATGACCTGTTTGCACCACCCATGTTGTGTTATTTTAGACTGAACAGTTGTTTGTCTTGTGATTTTGCCTTGTTTAATTTTCTATTTTCTTGATAAGATAAAATTTTTATCCCATTGGACAATCTTGAAACAAGTTTGAATATCTTGCAATATTTGTGCCTCATGTTGCTCATTTTTGTATATTTATTTTTTTGTAACATATATTTCTTTCTGAATTAAAGGAATGCATGCTTGGTATTTTGTGTACCAATGATGCTGTGAAAGATTGCAAATGGACTGTGGATCCAAAACCAAAATAATTCTCAGCAGAGAAGGTTTCTGTTAAAATCTCTGCTCTTTCTTATTATCTTCCATTTTCAAAACCGTAGTGCTAAAAGAGGCACCGATTTTGGACCCTGGCGTTCACTTATTCGAGTTTTGGTGGCTAATTCGCCATTCGAAGAGTCAGGAGGTAGAACTAATTACTGGAATCAGCTGGCCGGGTCCATGCTAGGCAGAAGCACATTGCTGGAGGTTACCATTTCATACCTGTGGTCACTGGCCTGTCCTTCTGTCTTGACCCTGCTCTCCCTGTCTGTGCACATGTTTGTCCATCTGTCTATCAGGCAGAAGACATGGTCTTTGGGATCAAACAGGCTTTTGAAGAGAGCCTACAATATGTCAGCTGGATGGACCCAGAAACCAAGGAGGCAGCCAAAGAAAAGGTGGGATACGGCTGCCATTTTACTGAGCAGTTTTTGATTCAAACTGCATTCACTTGGCTGTCCTGTAATTTGCGGTGGTTTCTGCGATCTGGATGGCTCAAATTGAAGTGTCTGCTCATCTCTGCCACCTGGTGGGAAGACTTTGGTACTGCTCTGAGGAGTTTTAAATTTTTACTTGCTCGTTTCATTTACAGGCCGGCGCTATCTACAACATGATCGGATATCCAAAGTTCATCATGGAACCCAAGACGTTGGACAAAGTGTTCAATGATGTAAATGCAGCCCCACGCCCCGAAACACAGACACAGTCACTCAGACCCACTTGTACACTTTCTTGAGCTTAGATGTGATGGGCCCTAATACCAGAGAGTTGGACTCCGCATCACAAAGCAGGGTAATGAAGTTAGTTGGATAACTGCACAACCTAAAACCCTCCCAAGTCTGGCTTATGGACTAAAGTAACAGGAGCTGCGTCGGCTTTTATTCGTAGTAGTTGTCCCGCGAACTCTGTAATCCTGTTTCACGAAACGGCCCCACGGATTACATTGTCATCTTGATAACTGCATTAAGTAAGGCAAAGAATAATCCCAAATCTGGAACATGGACACAAATGAGAAGATTTCTTTTTTATTTATTTATTTATTTAAAAGGGACAGTGCATATTAATGGTCATGTACATGTAAATATGCCAGATTGTAGTCATAGGCTAATATCCGTCCTTTGAAAAAGGAACATACAACACCATACAGGACGCCAAAACACATTCTAGAGTGATGAAGAAGAAGGCATAATGACAAACACATACTAAAGTAGATGGAAAAAAATAAATAAATAAATAAACATCATAACTGACAAAACACTTACTAAACGAGGAAACCCATCACAGTACATTGGAAGATAAAGTGCGAAGAGCAATGTTAAGCACCACAGAAATTATTCTAAGGTGCATTGTGCTAAATTTCATTGGTCCATCATACTGGTTGTACATATATGTAAAGTGCTTTGTGCTGTTGTTAATTGTACATTGCCCATGGTGATTGCACATAAGACCCAAGATTTACCATGGATTGTAAAGTGCTTTGTGTCATTGTTGATTGCACATTGCTCATGATGATTGCAAGTATACACATGATATAATTATAGATTGCACATTTTTCATAGTGATTGCACAATTGCCCATGATGATATTAATTGCACATTACCCCTTTTAACAGGATTAAACATAATGGTCACATATCTGTTTAGGGAGGTAGGATGATGATTATGTATGATCATAGGTCTGGTTGGATAGCACACATAAAGCAAGGAAACAAAACAAAAACAAAAAAAAAGGAGGAGGATGGTACAAGCAGATTAGTTATGTTTACATATCTGGTTTGCCTTAAGCCATCTCTTCAAGTTGGATTTGAAAACGTGATACATGACACATTCCCTGACCGCAAGTGGTAAGCTGTTCCAATATTTACTGCCAACAACAGACAACACAATTTGTCCAAAGGTTGTACGCCTAAAGGGCACCTCGCAGTCCCCCCTGGCAGAGGCCCTAGTGTCCCTGGACAATCTGCTCTCAGCTTAATAAATTCATTTAATGGGGGAGGTGCTAAACCATGCAGCACCTTATACATTAGACAGGCAATTCTGAAGTACTTAAAATTATCAAAACTTAAAAAACTGTGTTTAACAAGAATGTTACAATGGTACGGTTTCTTATCAAACACTTTCAAAGCCTTTTTATAAAGCAGTTCTATGGGCTTAAGAATTGTTGTACTTGTACATGACCAATTGACAAAACAGTAATCGATATGCGAGAAGATCATGGCATGCAAGTAAATTCTGGCTGCATTTTCTGATAAAGACGTCCTAATCTGCCAGAAATTTTGTAGGTTAAACTTGATTATATTAGATATCTTTTTACATGATTCTTAAAGATAAGTGTGGAATCTAAGATCTGTTCTAGTTTTAATCAACACGGTTATCCTGTTTAATCCGTAATCCTGCATGGACATGGATGAGCAGATCTGTTCTGGTTTTACTCAGCGCAGTTATCCTGTTAACTCTGTAATTCTGCCTCGCGGTATTGGCCACTGGTCTTAGGTTAATGGGAGTTTGAAGAAAACAGTAGTCTTTACTATGTATTTGGATTGCATTTCAGCTACAATTACCTCCACCAAATTGGCCCTAGCAACACACCATCAAATAAAGAATGTGTGTATTCAGACATTGATGTATGAGATACAGTACTGGGCTTAGGTGCTGAATAAACCATAGTGACTCATTAAGGTGAAATAAAACACAGTGTAGACATGATTACCGTGGTCATGTAGCTGACACCTTTAACCAAGGATACTCAGTCATTAGACCTAGCATCGCCCCTGGAGCAATGTGGGGTTACGGTCCTCGTTCAAGGACCCAACAGCTGCTCTTATCTTATTGTTGCTTGAAACACTATCGCTGTGAGTCCCAGTCAAAACCCTTAGGCAGTAGGCTATCGGCTGCCATTTTGAAAAGGATGAAGATACTGAAATGATATTGATAAAAACTGATAATTGAGGGGAAGCAAAAAAAAAACCAACAGAGCTTTTAGCTTGTCAAGATCAGGATTTTAGATCTTCTGGACTAACTGGGCTCCTCGTTGGCAGTTGGAGGTGGTGTCGGACCTGTACTTCCAGAACGTCATGCAGTACTACAACTTCTCCGGCCGTGTGACAGCAGACCAGCTGAGGAAGCCCCCGAACCGAGACCAGTGAGTCCTGCAGGGTGTGGGGCAACTGGGGCAACAAAGACCAGTGAGTCCTGCAGTGTGTGAGGCAACTGGGGCAATAAAGACCAGTGAGTCCTGCAGTGTGTGGGGCAACTGGGGCAATAAAGACCAGTGAGTCCTGCAGGGTGTGGGGCAACTGGGGCAATAAAGACCATTGGGTCCTGCAGGGTGTGGGGCAACTGGGGCAATAAAGACCAGTGAGTCCTGCAGGGAGTGGGGCAATTAAGGCATCCAAGGAAGGCGCCTGGGGAAGACAGACCACTCGTGCTGCTTGGAAGAGGCTCTATCTATGCTTCTGAGTTCGATGCCGACTCTTTTTTTTTATGTCTGTGACCCTGTGCTACGCAAGGTCATTTCAGACTTTGTGAAGTCCTTCAGTGATTGGACAGTGGCAAAATTTGATAGGGCTCTAAGTCCTATATGTTGCATTGATTAAAGTAATCAAATTAATGTGTAGACTGTCAATTCTAATCTGAACCCGTTTCAGTTAATATCTAGTGAACGGCTTTGGGGGAAATAAGAGCCACTCAAAATCGATTCACTCTCCAGGTCGTTAATAACATCTGTGTGTTCTCGTGATTATCAAGGGTCAGTGCCCCAGACAGAATCGCAGGTTGAGGGAGAGGTTAATTATGTGTGCTTCTCCTCCATTTTACCTCGTATCGCCCCCTGCAGGTGGAGTATGACCCCACCCACAGTGAACGCCTACTACAACCCCACCAAGAACGAGATGGTGTTTCCTGCCGGGATCCTCCAAGCCCCCTTCTACAGCTCTGCATGGCCAAAGTAAGCGCGGTGCCCAGTCTGTATTCTTTTCTCTGCAGGGGTCCTTGGTGTAGGGGTCGTTGGTCACGCTGAGTTCATGACTTATTGGACAGAGATCATTGGTGCAAATACTTGAAGGTCAGGCTTTTTTTAACAATGGTTGCTTTAGAGACTTGGTTCCCAAATCTCTTTCTCAAGCACACTCAGGTATCTGACGAGTTACATCTCTAGCACATCTGGTATTTCCAATCAAGTCCAAGGTTGTTGGAACTTCGAGTATCATTAATCAAATTTTGGTGCCCTGTGATGGGTTGACAAAAACTGGTATTCATTAGATTGTAAAAGATTTGTATATATTACCTCACCATACTGGAACAGGGCTTTGCACCATTCTAAACGACACTGCTAGGCTACTGTATGTTTGGGCTCAGATTTAAGAAAACTTCTCTACGATTTGTTTTGGCTTTTTTTGACTGAAGTAAATTGTGTTTTCAGGGCGTTGAATTTTGGTGGTATTGGGGTGGTCATGGGACATGAGCTGACCCATGCTTTCGATGATCAAGGTAAGACCATCCCTATACATTCGGAATTTGGTTTGATGCTTTGTACTCTACCGTCAGTGTAATAGATACGATGTGTATGCAAATCGGACATACCATACGGCTGCCATCTCGCCCTTCACCTGACCCGGTTTACCCTTAACGTAGCATAAACTTCCACCGGCAAAAATTTGAAGACGCAAATTTGCCTCAGAAATTCGGCATTTCTAAATATTTTTAATAATACTGACTAAAATTGTGTTCCCTTTCATATTAATTGTATCTCCCCGACAACGATAGGCGGGAGATACTATGGTTTATTTCTGGGGTCGCCGCCGCAGAGATTTTATGTTCTGGGCTCTGGAAGCCACAATTATTACAGGAATGATTTCAAATTCTACATCAGCGAAGATATATATATGACAATGCTCAAGACCGATTTTCGTCATTTTCGGATGTCCAATATGGCTGCCGGCGGCCATTTTGTTCGAAATTTGGCGATCGAGAAGATGCACAACTCGGTCCCTGTGGCGACCAAGTTATCCAGTTTTATTTGTTGTTAATTTTGTGTATGGTTTCCTATTGAGAGCGACTGCTTTATCCATAATCTTGGAAATGGCTTGTCATTTCAGTGCCAGAAGCCTTATGAGATCGTGTAGTGTCCATTGGTGGCATACAGCCACCTGGGTATCGGGTAAATTCAGTTTGATCCATACAGAGGAATAGGACATTTGCTAAGGAGAGTTTCAACCGCAGCTGTTTTTCAAGTAGAAATAGGACCAATGGCCCTGTAGCTCACCAACCCAATGAGTGAGCCAGTCGCTCAGCATTTCTGAGAAAAGCTTTTCAGAGATTCAATGGTGCATGAATTCAGCGTACTAGAATATATGAATCAGGCCACTTATTTCATAGGAGATGATTGTAAAAGATTTTCCCATTGTAAGTAAATTAAGAAAATTTAAAAAGGAAAAAAATTTGTTAAAAATTAAAATTTTCTAAACAATCTTGGTAGACATTGTCCCAAGGAAGCTTCAAACCAAATTTGAAGTAAAACTGGCCAGTAGTTGCAGAGAAGATTTTTTCAGATTTTGCCAGCGGATGACGATCATGGCTACGGTGCCGTACACCGCCTGATCACAATAGCTCACAGCCTATTGGGCGGTGAGATAAAAAATGAAATCTCCTCGACAGGAGAAGCACTATGTAAAATTTTCGAGGGAACTCATGGTGGAGGAATGGCCGGGGTTGTCCTACTGAAACACAGCACTGTAAAGGCCAGCTTGGGCTAATGATTTGCAATGAAACCAGACTGTTTTGGGACATTGCAAAGGAAAGTTGCAGCAGTGTAAATTACTCTATCTCAGCTGGACTCAAGCTGTTTGATGGCGTCACCAGGAAGTCAACTAGTCAAGTCACGAATGGCTGTTTTCAGAACGTCAGGTACTTCAGGTACTGCCAGACAGGTCAGCGTCAGTCCGGTGGTTGAGCCAGCTACAAGCCGTCAGTTTTGACAGAGGAAAGGGAGGATCACCTCATCAATTTGTTTAAAGAAGAGTAATGTCCTCATGACAGAAGTCTTCAAAATATACACACATATATACCCTCATTTATTTCAAGTCCTTACAGAGTATCCAGCTACCAACCAGCTGAAAAGCTTCCAGTTAGAGACACCTAAGAGGGTTGTTGCTATGGAAATGACACACTTTCTTGTTTTGTTGCATTGGCATAAACTGGAATGTTTTGCCATTGAGGTTCTTTTGCCAGTAGTTGTGTGTTTTGGTTCATCTCATTTCAAATATTTGGTTTAACTTTAAACTGGGCTTTTAAATTGAAGGAGTGTGCCCTGTGTCGACATCATCACACTGAGGGATAATGACACCAGCTGTAAGTGAGTGCCCTTTGTGACATCACAGGGAGGGAGTTTGACAAGGAAGGGAACCTACGCTCGTGGTGGAAGAACTCCTCGGTGGAGGCCTTTAAGAGACAGACCCAGTGCATGGTGGAGCAGTACAGCAACTACCGCGTCAACTGGGAGCCTCTGAACGGCAAACACACGCTGGGCGAGAATATCGCCGACAACGGTGGGCTGAAGGCTGCATACAAGGTCAGGGCATGTATTTGTGTGTGTGTATATATATGTGTTCATGTACGTGCTACACAGTGAAGACTAGAAAACGTTTTTTTTTCCTACAAAGTGGGGACATTACTGGGAAGTTAGGACATATTTGCCTCTCCTCACAACCACAAAGGCAAATTTTGACATACTAGTTAAGGTTAGCGGTAAGGTTAGAATTAGAAATAGGTTAAGACTAGGTTAAGGGTTTGAGTTAGGCATGCGTTGCTCATTGTTGAGATTAGGCAAAGGCTGTAGAGATACACATAGAATGAATGTAAGTCAATACAATGTCTTCACATTAGTACTACTGCCAAAGAGTGTATTGTTTCCGTAAGTTTTACTTTTCGGCCCAAGATGAACTGTGGTCCTGACAATGGTTTATATCACTATGACAATGGAAAGACCTCATTTTGGGGTCATATTTGTAGGACGTCATTCAGCTTTGTCTGGTCAGTACAGCCTAAATATTCACAATGCGAAATAGTATATAAAGGGGACATCACTTGATGGCAGGAACACAGGAGTAATCATGACCTATATGCACTGTGAGCCATAATCGGCCATGTCCTTAGTCATGGTCTATCTGAATAGGGTAATGTCGGTCACCTCGCACCATACCGAGTGGGAAGTCAGGATTTTTTCATGTAACTGGCGGCATACTGGCACAAAGTTTCCATTGGTCTTAAAGACCCCATGCCACGAAGCAGACAGGCGAAGTACATGGTCATCCAAGTTTTATATGGGCACTATTGTGCGATGTCCATTTTCCTCCTAAAGTCCACAGGCACGCCGGTTGGCCTGACTGTAGACTAAATTGGCCAGAGGTGTAAGTGAATGGTGCGTGTGCTCTGTGATGGGTTGGCAGACTTTCTAGGGTATTCTCTGTTTCTTGCCCACTGAATGCATAACATGCAGCTTCCCTGCAACTCTCTATCAAGTGGCTGAGATAATGGATGTATGGATG
The DNA here is from genome assembly GCA_029692085.1 of Gymnothorax javanicus. Lineage (NCBI taxonomy): Eukaryota > Metazoa > Chordata > Actinopteri > Anguilliformes > Muraenidae > Gymnothorax > Gymnothorax javanicus. Next base: position 29,291,108 of record CM056202.1, read on the forward strand.
GGTGGATAATTACTGTACCTGTTCTGCAGGCGTATGAGAGTTGGATCCAGGAGAACGGTGACGAGCCTCTGCTGCCGGCCCTGGGCTTGACCAATCACCAGCTGTTCTTCGTTTCGTTTGCGCAGGTTTGTGACCCCCCATTTCCTGCAGTGTTATTTACTAGAGTCCTGAGAAAGAGAGGGAGAGAGTCGCAACAACTCATGAACAGGAGCCATTTTGTTTCCATCACGCAAAACCGAGCCATCGCCACTATGGCATACATTGGATTTCTTCATTCTTTTCTCGGAAGAGAAACATTTTCATATTGGGGGGGAAAAATCAATAAACTAGCTAGCAATGGTTTTGACAACGATAAGAGGGCAAAATGTTTGGACATGAGAAAAGAGAAAAAAAACTCATTCATTTTGAGGCAGTGCCTGATAATGCAACGGAAACAAAATGGCGAAATGACCAGATGTTCTGGAGCTCTCGTGTCGCAACTCTCTTTTCGAGGAACGTTAAGTATTCCTCCTAGCTGGCTCCATCTTGTGGATGTACATTGTAGAGTCTTGGAGAAGGCATTTTATGTGGCCTTGAGGTTGTTGATAATAAGCGTTTTGTGTTTTTTTTTTTTTTTTTTTTTTTTTCCATTTGCGGCTAGGTTCAGAAGTATTTGGTCAGAGACACAGTTTTCATTACTTTGCCTCTGTGCACAACCACAATGAATGTGGTACATGTCATTCAAGGTGTGATTGAAGTGTAGACTTTCAGCTGTAATTCAAGGGGTTTCTCAACAGACTCACATCGACCATGATGCATTGCAGCCATTTTTGAATGTAGCTCTTCATTTTCAGAGGCTCATTAGTAACTGGACAAGTGACTGAAGATCAGCGTCATTTTCTGATGTGGTCTATTGCCTCATTATTTCATGACAAATTAAGCAGATATAAGCTATGGGATTTATTCCACATGTTAGATTTGCCCTTGGAATGTGTTCAACATGTGGTCCAAAGAGGCTTCGATGCAGATGAAGCAGGCCATCATTAGGTGGAATAAACAAAATAAACCTATCATTCAGGTAATATAAACTTAAGGAGAGGTCAAATCAACAAGTTGGTTCATTCTTCAAAAGAAGGAATGCATTAGTGAGCTCAGCAACACCAAAAGACCTGGAAGACCACAGAAGACAACAGCTCTGGATGATCACAGAATTCTTTTCTTGGCGGGGAAAAAAAACCCTTTGCAACATCTAGCCAGGCCAAGAACACTCTTAAGGAGGTGGCGTATCATGGTCAATGTTTACAATCAAAGAAATGCATGGATAGAAATGCAGAGGGTTCACCAGAATGTGCAAACCACTGGTTACACTGAAGAGCGGAAAGGCCGAACTAGACTTTGCCAGAAAACATCTAAAAAGAAAGCCTGAACTGCTACGAACAAGATTCTTTGGACAGATCAAACCAAGGTCAACTTGTACCAGAATAATGGGGAAAGATGAGTCTGCTCGTGACCCAAGGCATACCACATCATCTGTCAGACATGGTGGAGGCAGTGTGAAGGCATGGACATGTATAGCTGCCAATGGATCTAAGTCCCTGGTGTTTATTGATGATTTGACTGTTGATGGAGGGAGCAGGATGAATTCTAAAGTGTACAGGGCTATACTGTCTGCTCACATTCAGCCAAATGCTGCAATACTGCTAGGACAGTGCTTCACTACAGATGGCTACTGACACAAAACATGCTGTGAAAGCAACAAAGGGCAAAGAATTGGAATATTCTCTAATGGCTAAGTCAGTCAAATGACCTCAACCCAACTGAGCTGCTTTTCACTTACAGAAGACAAAACTGACGGCAGAAAGACTTAAAAACAAGCAGCAACTGAAGACCATTACAGTGAAAGCCTGGCAAAGCATCTCAAAAGAAGAAACTCAGCATGCTGTGATGTCCACGAGTTCCAAACTTCAGGCAGTCATTGAGAGCAAAGGATTTTCATCCAAGCATTAAAGAATAATCCTTGTATTTATAATTACGTTAGTTCATCCAATTACTTTTCACCCTTTGGAAATGGAGGACTATACTTAATAACAAAAGTTTAGCAACACCTGTCATAAATGCACAATATGCAAGATGGCAACAGTGAAATTGTCTTGACCATTAAAGGGCATAATTTGTCATCCATGAATGCCCGACACAGGTGTGACTCAGATCGGTGAGATGAATAAACGTCACTCAGAATGCATGGGGCTGGGTTGACCAGTTTCCCACAGGACCGTTCCGATCCCTCAGTAGTGAGCGTGACGCCCACCAGCCTGTTGAACCGCCTCATTCGTTTACGCCATGATGACGTCACGATGAAGCGATCTTCGCATGCTGCCGTTTTAAATGGTCTACCGCTGCAAGGTCAATCTTTGATGGTCGCAGTTTACGTCATACATGTCTGAAGACGTGAAATGGTGCTGTGGTGGACATTAAAGTGCTGCCCAACTTGTAGCAAACTCATTCCTGCCCTTAACATGCCAATGGCTTCATGTCTGGCATTTTCAGCCACTCCTCTACAACACCTCGTAATTTTGATTTTCCGCCTTTTCAGTGTTTTTTGTTCAACAAAGAGCATCCCTAATGTGTCAACCAGTTTTTAAAGGGATTCAAGTGACAGGATTCACTAGGGCCATGAGTCATATAAAATCATGTACAAAGCACACATAAATGAACATGTGACCTGGATTTTAGCATAACTTGGTATGTTGGTATGATAAGTTCTGTTTAGGAAGACTATGTAGTTCGCCATTTCATTATGCAGTATCTTCTTTTTTTCCAACAATGCTTAAAATTTTGAGTGTTGCTAAATTTTCGTTGCTGAGTGTGTGTTTAAAAATGGCTGTAATTCTGAATGGTTAATGCAAGATTTTTATGAAACCCCTTGATTTCAAAGCTGAAAGACAACAGTTTAGTAACATCTTGATTCATTTCAAATCAATTGTGGTGGTGTACTGAGGCAAAATTATTAAAAATGAGTCACTGTCCAAATACTTCTGGACCTAACTATCTTTGCACCCGAAGAGTAAATGTGCTGGGTCCATTTAAACAAGATTTCTTAGTTGAAGGAATTTACCGCAAGATTGCTGACTGTTTGTCATGGAGCCTAACAGTGTGTTCATATGTATGTATGTGCCTGTTTGTGTATGACGTTTGTGTGTGTGTGTGTGTGTGTGTGCGCTGTACAGGTGTGGTGCTCGGTGCGGACTGCGGAGAGCGCTCATGAGGGGGTGATGACAGACCCACACAGCCCGCCCAGGTTCCGGGTCATCGGCAGCGTCTCCAACTCACACCAGTTCTCCAAGCACTTCAACTGCAAACCTGGCAGCCCAATGAACCCCAAACACAAGTGTGAACTCTGGTGACCCCCAGAACGCTGAGCGAGATCCTGCAAATCTGGACTCTGTGGGGGACCTGTGTGCACACAGCCTGTGGTCCCACAACTCAACGCCCCCTCCCCTGCTCCCGGACTTACGGATCTGTCACCCCCAATCCCCACCCTCCCACCGGCCCAGAGTTTGGGCACACAGGCTGGAGGACCCAGAAGTTCTGTTCTTCCAGAAGAATAGCTGTGTCATAAAAAAGGTTCTATTTTTATAACAGAACTGCTAGAAAGAGTTCCCTCCTTCCTTTTATTCTGAAGGGAAGAGGAACACTGGAATGATGAGAGATTTGGAAAAAAAAAACTGCTAATTTGTCTGCAATTCAGGGGTTTTTTTTAATGAGGATTGATATTTATTTTCTGTCTTTTTTTTTTTTGGCTTTGGTGTCCTCTTGCAGCTAATTCCTCTGATGCCATCATAACTTGAAGGTCCCACATTGTCAAAATCACATTTTTCTTACCCTTCCACATATACAGGGTTCTCCATCTACCCAACATGATTTGAATGTAAAACCTGATTGCGTCTGTGTTTGGGCTGTTGCGTTTTTCTGGGGAAATCAAGCGCCTGAGTGACTCATTTTCATTCTGTGCCCCAGTCGACATCACAAGGGGAATCATTTGCACAGTACAGACTGCTTTCAGTTTTGGCAGTCAGTCACATTGTGCCGCCATTAGATAGCCAGTCAAAATTTCTCCTTATTTTCGTTAATTCACTGCCCCCAAGAAGTAGCGCACAGCCAATAAGGAAAGAGGATGAGAGACTGGAGACTGTGAATGCTAAATTTGTTTGTTTTTTTTTTTTTCAAACAAGCTGCTAAATCACCTGGGAATTGTCTTAAATATTTTAAAAAGAGTACAATGTGGGACCTTGAAAGCTGTAGTTTTAATGGAAAATAAGATGACCTCGTAATAATTTGGTTCAAAGCAACATTAAGTACTGCCTTGAATGGATGAAGGCTGCGGTAGTGAGTATGATTTTCCTCTCAAAGTGAGCAGCGTGTGGATTTCGTACCGTAACTGCTGATGTTCCCATAATGGGACTGCCACTGTCGTCTGTATGCTTGTTGATGTGTAAAAGGTAAAAAGCCATTATGAAGGGACAGTCTCCGCACTAAAACTGATGAGGCTGCTCTCAACCTGTGGGAACCTCACATTTCTTTCTGCTTTGTTTCCTGATGTGCTGAATCCAAAGATGCCTTCAATACTTGCACATGGACAATGCTGTGACACTGTCTGTACTTTTTTTTGCTTATACAGGTATTTCGTTTAAAGGGGTCATATTATGCTTATTTCCCAGGGTAATATTTTCATTTTTGTAGTCTATGTACAAACTTTAGCTTGTTTTTATGGTCTAAAAGCACCTAGTTTACAGCTGTACAAGCTGTTAGTAGAACTTCGGACTCACTCAGCCAAAAATGGGCTGTTTTGGCCCCTGTGTCTTTAAGGCCCCCCCGCCCACCTAAAACCGACTCTGCTGTTGGCCAGCAGCAGTTCAGGAAGCACAGCTTGATAAAATAAAACAAACACAGTATAACGTTGTGGTTGTACTGCTGAGGAACAGTGGTAAAAAATAATTTTAACCACCGATTCTTTGCTATCTTCCTTTGGAAGGCCATACAAAGAGAATTTGCCATTGCACTAAGTAAAACGTTGTCTTCTCGACATGGCGATATGCACTAACTAAACTCAAATTAGCTGCTAGTCAGACATGCCAATTTGTTACATTATGATGCAGGCATGTTGCGGAAGAAAAAGCTGGACTACAATGATGCGTTTCAGGCAGTTCAGGAGCTGTATTCTGTTGAAGAGAATAACTCCCTTTTTGATAGACTTTGGGCTTTGTAAGTTTGCGGATATTTTATACGCAGAAAAAATGCATAACTTGCATAAGGAAAAACCAGAAAAGCATGATATGACCCCTTTAAGACTGAACAGAGGGAAAATGTGTCATGTAGGTGTGCTATTGATAATCATATATTTTTTTAAGTTATTAAAGTGATGTCATTTTATGCACCGTTGCTTGGAAGAATGGGGAATTTAGTAGCTTATGCTCTGCTATAGACTAAAGGCAGTCTTGCCTTTGGGGAGATTTTGCAAGATTGTTTGTTAATAGTCAGAAATCACACGTAAAAGAATGTTTCTGAGGCCTTTGACTGTGAGTTTAATCCATTTTGTAATCATAAAAATGGCTTCTAGAGTGGCTCGAACCATCTCAGTTCAATATGCAAATTGGTTGGCCCACACTGTGTCTCTGTTAGGTTTCTTGGAGCATGTTTCACTTGGACAATGTCAACTCTGTGACAGTAGGTAAATGCCTTATTCAAAATGTATGAACACTTAAAGTCATTAAAACCACATTGATTGCTCTAATGTTTCTTACAGTAACTCTTGCCTATATACTCATTAGCGTCTTAAATGAATGTCCAAATTTAAGGTGCTCTCATGATTTAAGTTGTTAATGAGTGGCTGTTTTGAAATGATAACAAATATTCATTTCTCTGTCCCATCACCACCATCATTCTGCCTCTGTTGAAGTCCGCCCTGTTCAAGACTGAACACAGCTGTTGCCCAATGATCGATTACCCCAACTTCAATTCTCATCAAATGGGAAAATGGATCTTTGGAAAAGGTTAATATGGATTCAGGACAGGTGGCTACGGACTGTTTGTGTCCTCCACAGCCCTTGAGAATGGGAAAACACTCCAGTTAGCTCCCACCTGCAATATGCTGCTATAAAATGAGTTTTGTTTTTATTTTTAACCCCCGCCACGAAGTGGGACTGGGGGATATTGGATTGGGGTCCGTCCGTCTGTCCGTGCATCCGTGCGTGCATGCCTGCATTCGGGCCACAGTTGGGACAAGATTTCTATGAAACTATTGAACCTAGATGCATGAAACTTTGCATACTTAATAAGTTGCACGTGATCTACGTTCAGTGGGAAAATGGATGTCGAAACATATTTTTTTACGGAGTTATGGCCCTCGATCGTGGTGGGGGATAGTGATGACACTGTTGTCTTTTTTTTTTTTTTTTTTTAATATTTACGCTTTGAAGATGCATGCACGTTTATACTGCTTTGTTTCACTGTCTTTTAACAGCCAGCGTAATAAGTCTGGACAAAATTACTGTTCATGCCAGACTAGTGCAACTAGAAGACATCTGGTGATGTCATAATGGCCCTGGCAAAAGCACAGCCTACAGCATTTGAACAGGATTGTTATTTACAACTTGCATGCAGGATACTGCCGCTACATGTGCAGTAAATTGCAGCACAATATACTGCATGAGCAGAGTTGCAGCATAATGCTGCATAAGCAGATCCTGCAAATTTTACAGTTGCTTTTAGAGATTCTTCATTATCAGCTGGCAGACGTCAGATCACAGGAAGGGAAAGAAAGTGTGCCCAGTTTATTTTGTTTTAACCCCAGTTTTCTTTGTCAAATATTACATTTTGTCTAAAGATCTGCAGCTACTCAATGTTAGAAATACGCTGTAATCAGTCACATTGGGATGGGGATGAATCCTTTTCATCATTGTTTGCACAACTTGTTTTATAAGTAATTAATTTTAGTTTAAATAATATTAAATGCACGGGATTTAATGCAGTGATGTGTGCAGCAGTGAAATTGGGAAATGCCGCAATCGCATTTCCCTAAACATACACATTATGCAGTATAAGTGTGGCAGGGTGTAATGGCACATGCATTCATAGCGAACCCTCCTGCAGGTCTCTCAGGCTGTCTTGCGTGAAATCACAGCGCAAGTTCAGCACTGCTTCTGCTACAGTTTGGCTCCTCACCCTTATATTTTTACAGAAAAGGTTTTGGTTGGGTTCTGTACCAGTGGCTCCCAAACTCTGTCCTGGGGCCTTCCTGTATATGCTGTTTTTTGTTCCAACAGCGATTGCAGTTGTAGGATGTCAACAAGCTGTTTTTGGCTTGATCTGGTGAATTTTGGGTTTAGAACAGTTAATTACCCTCTTAAACCACATTAAGCCATGAAGAAGGAAAGACCCTTCAAAATATTTCATTTATTTTTTCCGTATTGTGCGCAATTTTGATGATAATGTTTTTAAACAGATCAAATTAATTCTTACAGAAATCAGCAAGCTCCAAATTAGGTTTCCAAACATTTTTTTTTTTAATTCTCTCAAAACAATTTTTGTGCACTTAAGAACATAAACATCAGATTTGATAATCGTGCCTTTCTAATGAATGGTTCGTTTATTACAATGTCCATGGTTTTACCGCTTAGATAAGTACTGATCCTTAATGTGATTGATTACATATTTTCCTTTTTATGCAGTCGTTTCAAATATATTACTATGTGGATAATGAATTCTTCATGTCATGCATGGATATTTTTATTAAAATGTGGCTTAAGAGGATGAGTAACTACTCTCTACATGAATACACCTACATACTGTAAGATGCATTGACAGCTTGTGTGGTGGGAGAAAAAAAATATCCTAAAATATTCTAAATTCAAAGTAAAACCATAATGTCACTTCAACAAGAAAACCTGTTAAAAAAAAAAAAAACTGCTGTACAAGAAGTAGCAGTGAAGAAGTAAAAACATATGAATCTGCCCAGAAACCCAGATAAGCCAAACTGTCCGGGCCCTCAAGGCTGGCCTAATGAGCTAACCTTCCGGAATGACCATATCAGTCAGCCTGGTCCCACTACCTGAGCATGCGCACCTGAGTGTTCTGGAACCATCCATGTCCTCAGATAACTTACTAGACTACAGGTGAACCCAAGGTTTGGGAGACTTAGGTGTGGTCTTTGAGCGTCCCTAGCAGCCAAAAATGAAGGTACACTATGATGTAATGGCAAACTTGTTACTAAGGGTGGAGAGTTGCTATGGGACATTGTACCAGAGTCAATAATATTGGATACGGTAGAAGGAGTCGCATTTAATCCCGCCTAAAGAAACGTGCCAAAAGGCCAATAAATGAGGGTTCGGACAATCAGAGGTCAGTCGGCGTGGGGTGATTCATGAAGAATGAATGCTACGTGGTTTGCACAGACCAGCCTTGGTTTTTTGTGTTTCATCTGGATTGACTTACAATAAACCCAATCGCATCAGACTCAGGAGAATGTCTCCATTTTTTGGAGATAGATTTACAGGGGTCAGTGGAACACTTTATCCACTTGCTCGGACAAATTTTTTCCTACGACACTTGTTAAAATCCTACAATTAAAATTGCATTTTGAAGAAAACCGGCATGCACAGGAAGACCCTAGGATCCAGTGTGGGGACCACATTTTGATAAATTTGCCCAGCAAATTATTATTCTTCCATTTGTGATGGAATGTAAGCAAACTTTATCGGTGTATACCACCACCCACAGTGTGTATTATTCCATCATTGTCACTTTATATGTAAATTTTATTAATCAACCCTGCATTTTTAATAAATCTACAAAGAGCTTTTGTAGAATGTTCCTACTCTTTCTCACTTTTTCTTGACTTTCCCTACGTGTCTGACTCCCTTCAAATTCTTGCCTCAGTATTCCATGAAAATCATCCCTCCTGAGGTGTCAGGAATTCCTCTGCCTCCCTTCACCTTCCTAATCCTCTCTGATTTTGTTTGAATTTTACTTGCACATTAAGGACCATTGCAATAGATACAAACTTATCGTTTGTCCATTTTTTATCACCTCTTTGATTTTTTCCCGCTCTTCCTCTTCCATAAGAGTTTGTCCTTACCATTCCCTTTTCTGCCCTCACCATTTTATATACTGTACCTCTGGTGTAAAAATGGCCATCACTTAAAGCATTATGTTTTTGGGTTGTCTGTCCATCCTTCCATACACTTTTGTGAACGAGATATCTCAGGATGCTATGGAATTTCTTTAAAGTTGGCACAAACTTCCACTGGGACTCAAATATGAATTGAATAGATCTCAGTGGTCAGCTGTCAAGGTCATTGTGACCTCAAAACTGCCCCATTTAGAACTTGTTTCTCTTTGCTGTGGCAGTTTTCTTGCTGCTAAGCAAGCAAGCTATAAACTTCAGGCTGGCACGACATGTGAATATTATATGATAGCAGTGTTGAGTTTCTTGAGTTTCAGAAATTTGGCCAAATTTTTCATATTCTTGCCCTGCTGTTAGTCAGTAGTTGGCTTCTTCTATAACTGTAAAGTTAGATTGCATAAACCCAGCGTTGGATCGACTGTATTGTGGTTTCTGATGAAATACCACCTTCCACTTGTTTGCAGCAGGTGATGCAATCTTACATTTGCCCCTTCTAAGACTTCCCAAAAGGATGGATGTCTGTGCCCCCCACACACACACACACTGAGACAAACACAAACAAACACAAAATTATCCATCAACAAGAGCAACGCAAGGCGTGGCATATGCCCCCGACTGAAACAGTTGAAGAACATGGACAGAAAGCGAGTGTTAGGTATCATCTGCTATATATGACCATTCAGGTCACCACAAAGCAAAAACCTCCAGCGAGTGCGCTGAAGGATTTCAAGATGGCTGCCGTGGCAGCCATATTGGTTGGCGGAGCGAGCTGAAAATCGATGGGCATCATTCCCTACATATGACCATTCACCCCACCAAAAATCATAAACCTCCGTCGAGCGGTATTCACGTTAGAGCGCGACAAAGGATTTAAAAATGGCTGCTGTGGCGGCCATATTGGTTGGTGGAGCGAGCTGAAAATCGATAGGCATTATCCCCTATGTATGACCATTCACCCCACCAAAAATCATAAACCTCTGTCGAGCGGAGTTCACGTTAGAGCGCGACTAAGGAAAAGTTTACGACAGGACGCCCGGAAGGACACCCGGACGGACGGAAGGGGTGAAAACATAATGCCCCCGTCCTCGAAAGAGTCGGTCGGGGGCATTATAAAAACTCTACAAGTTGCACTGTCAGGAAAACTTCACAGGCAGACCGACGGACAGAGCCATACCTTAATACACCCATCATTGCTGATGATGGCATATCGAAAAAATTCTCGGCATGCCAAGATATTATTTTCTCCCTTTTATTGCAATGAATCTGAAGACAGGAACTCTCTCTGAACCTTTGTGCATTCACCGCGCATGCTCGGTCGTGACAGTAGTTTCACGCCTTTCTTTAAAGGGAACCGCCCAGAAATTTCAAAATACGCACGGAAATGACGTTTGTAACGTTTTGTGGGCGGGGCCGTTAAACAAACGATTTTCTAAATAAAGGAGAGTGTTGTATAGCGAGATTATACTCGGATTTATTGGAATCCCTGAAGGTAAGTGATTGAATTTGCAATGCATTTCAATGTAACAAATGGTAGCTTTCAATGTGCATGTTCGCCGGTCTACAGTTGGAGGGTGTACGTTTCCTTCAAGTAGTTTTTCCTCTTCGATGGTATCACAACTTCTTGTATTCATTTCAGTCACGAAGCAAAGCTGCACCATCATTTAGCGTAAGCGCCATTGCCGTGTAGCGTAGCTCAGCCATGAATTGACAAAATGGCCATGCTCCTCGAAGCAATGTTTCTACCCCAACCCATTACCGACATATCGCCATTGTCTGAATGTGTGGACAAGCCACGTATTTAACGCCTTGTGGTTAAACTATCGTATGCATGTAATCTATCGTTCGCTGTTAATATTGTTGGCATGCACCTGCAAGGATTAACGCTTTAGTTACGAGCTACAATTTTCGCTTGGAATTAAGGGGCAGCATGTTATTTAGCCAGTATGTTGGCTCGCTACAGATGCAGCGTTACTTATGGGCCTATCTTGGCCGGGGAATGCAAGTGAATGGTCGCTTGGCACCCATTAGTTAATTCTTTTAAAGGGGAGTTAAGTTTTTTTTTTTTTTTTTAAGAATCTGTGTCGTTTTCCTGTGTTGTCAGCGATCAAATATTGTTTTTATCAAGAGTGGTCTTTCATTCAGAACGGAGGCGCAGCTGCATCTAACTTAAGCTGCTTTCACACCGGACGCGAAACGAATTTTTCGCACGACAGATTACATTCAAAGTCAATGCAAAGACACGAATTATTCGCGTCTTTGCATTGACTTTGAATGTAATCTGTCCTGCGAAAAATTCGTTTCGCGTCCAGTGCGAAAGCGGCTTTAGATTGCTGGTATCGGGGAGAATGGGGCGTGTCGATTAATGATCAAAAAGAACTCACGTTTTCGAGTACGGTAGACTCACCGGGCAGTCGTTGTTGCCATTTGTTGTCTAGGACAGTCCTCAAAAATGGTCAGGATTGCCTTATTTCGGTTTGTTGGGTTGGTAGGGGTCGATTCCATGCAAACTGATTGCAATTTTTTATTTTGGTCATATTTTGAATAATTTTTGTTTTGCAATAATTTACTACTATTAGTACCATAAACTGTATGAAAAGATGGACGAAGTAACCGTCACATCACCCATTGGTTTCAGCATATCATTTAGGAAGCCTCGATTTTGGCAATTTGAATTTTGTCATTTTGAAATCGGATGTGATTCCAATTGGACGAATATCCAGGGAGGAGCAAGGGGTGGATCTACGTGTGGATCTGACCGTATCAGATGAGGACCAGAGGATAGCCACGCCCCCAAAGCGTATTTGGCTTTATCCTTTACTTTATTTGGGACCATAATTTACAAAAAATGAGCATCATAATATATCGAAGGAGACTTGAAACTTGCGATAGATACAGTAATGTGGAAAATCATTATTTAAATAATAAATCAGTTGGAAAAGTAGGGCCATTTTCTCATAGACTTCTATAGGATTGAACTTCTTTCTGCACTGAAAATGTGTTTTTTTTTTTTTTTTTTTTTTTTTTTGTCAGTGAAACATGCTTGCACTCCTTCCTCAGAGTTATACGCCGCAGAAAAGTCAACAAAGCTCAGCTTTCTTATTTAGTCCCGGACACGTTACGTCAGTTACCGAAGAATGTTACGTCAGTTACTCTACTTTTTGATTCAGAAAATATAATTCAGCCAGCATAAACAGTTTCTACATTCTGATTGCTGGATAAGTGACTGTCAACCTTCTTTTGACAGAGAGATTAAGATGATTGAAGGAAAGAATTCAGAGAAATCTTCAATTTAAAAAAGCGTGTTAAAATTGAGGTATTTTTTTTTCATGTTGCATCAGTTACCCTGTAAAATGACAAACTGTGGGATAGTGCAATACACAAAATCTATTACATGGGTTCTCAAGCACCAACAAATGTTTGAATTCCTGTGATATTTTGTGGTGATCCACCTTGTAATTACAAAGTAACTGAATTTAAAGTAGTTCTAAATGTTATGTCAGTTACCGTGGAATTGACCTAGGAGCTCCACTTACCCAAATGTGTGTGCGCAAGCACTGAAAGTGAATTTTTCCTAATGTGTCCCCTTTAGAAGTAATTTCTGCCATCATGCTCCACGTGAATGATTCATGGGCAATGGTTTATGCTTTGGCTGAGGTTTAACCCTTTTAAGTTTTAGATAGTCAAAAATATTCTAATCAAATATTTGCAAACATAGCTGTCACAGTTGCCAGTTGAGTGTCAGTGGGCAGTGATCAGATTAGGCAGATTCGCATCGCAAAATGCGAATCAAATTTCAGCAGTTTTGATGAAATGCTAATCAAATAACAATCCCTTTGCAAAAAAATGTAATTCAAAAATTCTTAATGATATTTGGGTCATTCCATATGAAATCACCCAAGCTCCCCGCTTGATGGTCTCAGAATTGCTTCATTTGGTGATATTTTGTACCTGTGATGAGCAAATTAAATCGCAGGTGGTTTCAAGTAGATATCTCGTTCCGTTCTCATTTTATGGGCCCCCGAAAAAGGGGGCGTGGCCCACGTTAAAACCTCTGGTCACAGTTTGTGACCATTTTCAAAGGGTTATAACCGATGAATTAATAACGATACAAATTTCATTCTTTCAGGATATGTTTATTCTGTCTAATAGTCTGCAACAAACCTTTTAATACTGTGGTTAACCCTTTGAGTGCTTTGCAATTAACCCCTAAACATTGAAATTTGGTGCCGAACATGTTGATTTCAAATGAAATATTATGCAAGTATCCTTAGAATGTCCCCTTTCCCATTTACATTGTTGATAGTATACCTGATAGAGTTTCAAATGAAGGTAAAAACTTTTTTTATCTTCATCCAATTTGGAGAAACATTAACCCCTTTTCAGCTGATTACCGAAACGGTGCACTTTTTGACCCTCATTTTGACCATGTGGGCCTGTTTTGATTTTCAAAAAGTTGGCCTCAAATGAAAGCTCATTCAAAGAACTTCAAAATGCAACACAATCAAACTTAGAACAAATACTCCTACTTGGAAAAATAAGGCCCCTTTTTAAGTGCTATTTGCACATCGGCACAACTACTCTCAGCGTACAGGTAAATGTACATAAATGGACAAGGACTCATTCACAATGCCAACAGTGCATGGGGGATTAGATTCGGAAGATTATGATGGTTCAGCTATTGTTTTCAGAAACCATGTAGGCCTTCTAAGGGGATCCGCCTACCACCTTTATGCTGACATCTACAGGCAGTATTTATGATCGAAATCTTGAGCACAAGAGAGAAGGAAACCAGGCGCCAGCAGTTAAAGTTACCCAATTCCCTTTTCGCAAATAAAGGGCATGAAGGGGCAGGTACAGTTTGAAGGGTTTCATCCACATTAGTAACAATTCTGCCTGGTCTATCAAATTGTCTTGAAATTACTGGGAAAACAAATACAAGAAAATGACACAGGCTGCAAATGATCAAAGAGCATGCAACTGAAAGTAGAAATAAATGAGTGGAGTTCAGTATTCCCTGTACATTATTGTACATTTACCTGTACACTGAGAGTAGTTGTGCCGATGTGTAAATAGCGCTTAAAAGGGGTCTTATTTTTCCAAGTAGGAGTATTTGTTCCAAGTTTGATTGTGTTGCATTTTGAAGTTTTGTGAATAAGCTTTCATTTGAGGCCAACCTTTTGAAAATCAAAACAGGCCCACATGGTCAAAATGAGGGTCAAAAAAGTGCACCGTTTTAGGTATTTAGCTGAAAAGGGTTAATGTTTCTCCAAATTGGATGAAGATAGAAAGATGTTTTTACCTTCAGTTGAAACTCCAAAAGGTATACTATCAACAATGTAAATGGCAAAGGGAACATTCTAAGGTTACTTGCATAATATTTCATTTGATATTGACATGTTTGGCACCAAATTTCAATGTTTAGGGGTTAATTGCAAAGCACTCAAAGGGTTAACCACTGTATTAAAAGGTTTGTTGCAGACTATTAGACAGAGTAAACATATCCTGAAAGAATGAAATTTGTATCCTTATTAGTTCATCGGTTATAACCCTTTGAAAATGGTCACAAACTGTGATCAGAGGGTCAATGTGGGCCACGCCCCCTTTTTCGGGGGCCCATAAAATGAGAATGGAACGAGATATCAACTTGAAACCACCTGCGATTTGATTTGCTCAACACATGCAACAAAATATCACCAAATGAAGCAATTCTGAAACCATCAAGCTGGGAGCACCCCCCATTTTGGGTGATTTCATATGGAATGACCCATTTCATGAATCCCGAGTCACTGGCCTGCAAACTTCCGAGTTCCCTAGCCACACAGAAGTAGAAGTTTTAATGACTTTGGCTGGAAAATGATGTTCCTTATTTGCATACAAACCAATCAGCTTCTGGGGAGCGCATGCATGCACTCGAGACTCGGGAGGCTTTCGTATGCTCATACACTCTATCATCTTTGATCATGACAGCCAAACTGTGCTGTGTGAGCCATCATGTATTAAATTACGTTGCTCTAGCCACCCAGTTGGCTAGTACACTGACTAACGTTAACTAAGGAAAATCTTTGTAAATGATCATCATATTTAGGCGATATGTGTTTCTTGTCCCACCTTTACTAACTTTGCCAGCTATCATAGGCATGAACTTATCTGAGGTTTCGCGGCAGTTTCGTCCGACCCAACTGAACTTTTACATTTATGGGACGTTAGCTAGTTTGCTAGCTAGTTCAAAAGCAATTGCTTGGGTACAGCTAGCTGGCAAGTGAACCTATGGTAGTTATGATGCCTATTGGATAAGGTTTTTTTTTTTTTTTTGGCTCTGATTTGTCACTTTCAACGCCATTGCACGCAGACGATCTCTTTCAACATTGATTATCAGCTTATTTTACCAAAAGAGCAAATAGACAGTTCGGGCCTGAGACGTGTTCTTTCATGGCTAGTTTTAGCAGCGTTGTTTTGTTATGCATGCTGTTGCATATTACGATTATAAAGCTAGCCATCTTCCTATCTAGCTGACGCTAGTTAAGGAGAATCTTTGTAATCATTGTTCTACTGAAGCAATGTGAATTGGTTTTTGCTCTAATGGAAATAATTCCGGATCAGACCTCCACTTTCGGCTTTAACTCTGAATCGCCTGGACTGGATGTACGCTTCACGTTTTTACACACCCGAATGTTCCTCCTGCCACCCAAACATCACGGTAAGCCGATCAAAGTCATAAAAACTTGTCCCATTGCTATGTTGTTTAGGGAATCGCGAGTTTGCCGGCCTCTCCTGAAACATGCACAATGATCTCTGATCTTTCAGATACATGATTTTGTGAGGTCTAAATGTGACTGAGTTGGAGAGTGCCTGTGTGACTTGATTTTTAATGGGAATGGATCCTTTCACATCTCTGATCAGGTGTTAAACAACATTATGCTACAGTAAGGTATAGATAAGTCAGCTGTACAGCAGGTTACAAGTAATGGAAGTGTGTATTAAATTATGATTGTTCAAGGTAAAATTAGTGCCTTTTGGAAATTATTTGTTTTGCTTTCAGAGTGGAGTTGTATCTCCATTGTGTTTGTAATTTGTCATAAGGAAAGAATAAAAAAGTTTTTGTCATTTAAAATCTGATATACTGTTTTCTAATTTTTACTAATCATTTTTCAGATGTGCTCAACAATTGCTTAATCAATTGATATAATGATTCGCAAAAAATGCGAATCAAGTTTTTTTTCCTTAATCTGGTCACTGGTGGGTTTTGTTTACAGATTCTAAGCCCGCTCAGAATTTTGAAAATTGCAAAAAAAAAACATCCCGGAAGGGCTGTTCTTCAAAGGGTTTAGTGAACCATACTGAGTGAGGACTCAAAAATATTGCTTTATGAATCCTTACCAATATTATTGTTATTGTTGGGGGGTATAATTCTATTGTTCCATATCTGCGTCTATGTGTCCATTCATAGCTGGCGATTGTATTTTGATTTGAAACTGAATTTTCTGTGTGCAGAGGGACCTTCTCTCTAGTGTCGCAGGTTTTCGCCATGCCCATCAGACGTAAATCCGCGGCTCGTCCAAAGGAAGCAGTTGCTGCAGTGAATGCCCCTGAAGAAGACCAAACGGTAGAGGAGGCTGCGAATGGTGGGTATTACTGTGATTGTTTATTTTACCACCAGCATGCTGGCGTTTTCAGAGGGGCTATGCTCGTTTTTCTGGTGGGCAAGGGTTCTCCATTTTGCACTTGGCAGTTCGATCTCTGGATTCGTGCTGTCTGTCTTTAGCACAATGTCCAAGATCTTGCCCAACTCATTATATTGGGATTCCACCCATCTAACCTAACCCTGACTGGGCACGCATCACCCGATTTATGTAAAATGACTTGTTTACATCACTGTCACTTTGGCCCCACCTCCTATAGCCGGAACGGTCTTTCTTTACCTATCAATTTTGACAAAATTGGTATATTTTTCATTGCAGTTATTAAGTCACTTTTATCTCAGCTGACTTGCGATTGATGAGGTTAAGCAAGGACCAGTCCTGATTGGAGCAGTGTGGGGTCATGTGACTTGCTGAAGGGTCAAACAGCTGCACTTTGCCTCGAATTGCCTACCTTTCAGAGTCCAGTCAAGCACCTCGACCTCTGGGATATAGGACACCAATTGTGACTGCAACGTACATGATTTAAGTACTTGACCCATTGGTCTCTCTGATAGGCCATTTATAGTGGTGGTGTTCGCGCACGTAATTGTGATTCGTTTTGGGATGCATTTCCTGAAATCATAGATGCTAACTTGCATAGTTGGGCCGATTGACTTTGAATGGACGAACTATATAAGTTGCTAACTTAGTTAGCAACTACGCTTTTGGGAAACGCACCCTAGAGCATTTATGCCAAAAATAAATGGGTTTGCAGCCTCGAAATTTGATTTGAAATGGGAACTAAAAATAGGCTTGGCATACGAAGAAAGACAACATCAGTCGATGTGGTTTTTGTTGGCAGGATGGAGGAAAAATAAAGAACAAGGCAATAACACTCTCCGTTGATACGCATCGGTTCCATGCAAAGCTGGTGAGACTGCGGGCTGGTTCAGTAGAGCAAACCAAGGTTCAAAGAATTTTACATGATATTGGTACAAGAGTGGGAAAGCGATCTGAGTGTTGCTTCATTGCCTTGCAAACAACAGCAAAATAAATGCCACGTTGTGCACCAATTAATGAAGTGTAAAAAGCATTCTCTCACTGTCTCATTATCCCCTGTTATGATGTTGCTGGGGGAGGCATTCAAATGGGGTTAGTCCTTGCGTCCGTTCGTCACACCCATCTTGTGTACGTCATAACTCCTAAAGCTCTCTTGTCCGATTTGTTTCAAATTTTCACGGTTTATGCACTACATGGTCTAGTTGTGCCTTTGAATTTTGTAACCGCGACTTTGCATAATTTATGCACATTTTTGTTGGTTCGAAGAAAACCTAAACTGTAAATGTTTCTTGACTGGCATGGCGAAGACTTGTTGTGGGGGGGATTCGGTTGACTTTGTCCACTTGTTTTACTTCCTGTCACTTCAATTTGCCTGTCAACCCCCTGACCCTTCCTCTCTCCCTCCTCCTCTCGCTCTCTCTAACTCCCTCTCTCTCTAGAGGAGGCTGCAGCAGAATCGGCACCTCCTGCAGAGGAGGCGGGAGGAGAGCAGGAGGCGGGAGTGGTGAATGGGGAGGCGGAGCCCGAAGGAGAGAAGGCAGAAGGAGTAGAGAAAGCGGAGGAAGGAGAGAAAGCGGAAGAAGAAGAGACTGAAGGGAAGAAGGAAGACGGGGAGGAGAAGAAGGAAGAGGGAGGAGAGGAGAAGAAGAAAGAGTGAGGCAACATTATCTTTGTTTAGAATTAGCAGTAACTCGGCTGTGTGTGTGAGTGAGAGAGATGGAGGGTTGATGAAACTCTTCGTTCTCTGGGCTGCAGAGAGAAGGATGGCGGGAAGAAGAAGGTGAAGAAGACAGTTCCTGCCTGGGCCACAGTGGCCGCCAGCAAACGCGCCAAGCCCCAGGCGGGCCAGTACAGCCAGGCCAAACTGGACAGCATCCTGCTGGAGGCTATAATGGTGTGTTCTGAGCATGCTCACACTCACGCATGCTCACACAGACACGTGGCATACGGTGGCATAATGCTTAGCACTGTCGCCTCACAGCAAGAAGGTCGTGGGTTCGAATCCGGCCTGGGGCCTTTCTGTGTGGAGTTTGCATGTTCTCCCCCTGTTCGCGTGGGTTTCCTCTGGGTATTCCGGTTTCCCCCGCCCACAAAAACATGCATCACAGGGACAGTCCTACTAGTACCCCTGACCTAAGGCTTTCGAACTGGAGTTGGTCCCCGAGCGCTGCTCTGTGGCTGCCCACTGCTCCTGACTATAGGATGGGTCAAATGCAGGGGACAGATTACCCTACGGGGTTCAATAAAGTGTATCTTATGCTAAGCCAGACATCTTACTGTGTACCATATTGGTATGCGCATTCACACACGCACACACGTGGAGTCACACCGTGCCGACTACTTCCTCCCGCAGGCTGTAACGGTGGCCTGCTCTGTGTCTAACTCGCGCGCACACACTTTCCCTCACTCTGTTCTAAAATGTCTGCATTCTTTCTTAAAAAAATCTTTCTAAAAACTCTGTTCCTGCGTTTTCACCCCAAGGATGATTAATGTGAATTCACAGTGGCTTCATCGTTGAAAAATAAACACAGTCTGACAGGAGGCAATAAATCTCTTTAACGAAGTGGTTTCCTTGTGTTCTGCAGGTACTGATCACCCAGTACAGACTTACTTACCCCCACCCCCCACCCCCACCCACAATCACTCCTTCCGTCTGTGCAGGCAAGCAAAGATCGTTCCGGAACATCGATGCAGTCCATCCTGAAGTACATTTCTAATAAATACACCTCCCTGGACCTGGAACAGAAGAAGTTTTACCTCCGTAAGACCCTAAAGCGCTTGATCGATAAGGGTATGGTCAAACAGGTGAATGACTCCACTGCTCCCATGACATATTCTCAAAACTGTTTCCTGACTTACTGGAACGTTTATTTTTTTCTTAAAACAAGTATGAATTCACATGGCGCAGTCCTTGTGTGTTTGATATGCAGTGTGTATGAAAGTGGCTGTAGTTCTTAAGATCATTGGCTGTGCTATAGATGTAAATATCCTCAAACGTAGTCGACCTTCTGCACTTTGATCACTTTGTCTTGTTTCAGTGTGCTGGAGGTGAGCCAAAACAAAACAAATGCCATCACAGTTTGAGTACTCACAGACTCAACTGTATGAAACCATTTTGATCATTGTTTTGAGTCACTTGCTTGTGGTCATGGTTATCTATAACCTTGTGAGTCTCTACAGTTGCGCCCTCTTGTGGTCACGCTCCTGTGCTGTCTCTAGTAAGTTGGTGGCTACTGTTAGAAGTCCTACCCTGGGAGGCTAGGCTAATGTTGCTAGTAAAGAAATGCAATTTGCAAAATGCAAGCGAAAGTAAATCAGGATTGCAGGTATACACGTTTTTCTAGAGGTCTGTTTGCTTTGCTGTCGGCCTGGCTATAACGGGGAAGATGATGCAGAGTTCTGGCCAGAAATTATTATTTTTGATTTTTTGATTTTTTTTTTTTTTCCCCCCTCCGTGTCCATGTGGTGCTTCTCAAAGAGGCCGAGCACTGCACAGGCGCGAAGTCTTTAGTTGGCATGACTTTGGGATTTGTGTCCCAAACGCAAACTAGTGACTTTTACCCAATTTACCCTGATATGCCTGTGGAGAGGTACCAAAACGATCACCTCCAAGGGTCATCCCCTCCTTTTGAGCTTATCATTGGCAATTAATGACATTGGATGCCTCAGCTTGAGCAAGATAGTAAGTTAAAATTAAATGATATGCATCATATTGTAATCATTAAAAATGCCAATATAATTGCTTATATTATCTGCGTTCTGTCTTCTTGGTTTGAAATAAAAATCCTCGGACGCGATTGTTTTGTTAGTACATCCCGACAGGCAGCCCAGGTGGAAACGGATAAAGGTTACTGTAGTACTTGCGTTTGATACTCAAATCTGCAAGTCCTACAGTTCCTTCTTTCATTTTTGAAGTGATGAAAAGCGATGTATGCTCATGATTTAAAGCCTCAAAAATTGTGGTCACTGGACAATCCAAAGCTGCAGTTGATTATATGACGCTGTCGTTCTTTCCGTTTATGGTGAAATTTGTGAGCATAGCATCTGAAAGTTTCAGGTTCACCTCCCCATAAATCAGTGATGGTGACCTATGGAGGAAGTTGGTGTATTCGTGACATGCACAACAAGCCCAAATAATAGGGCAGCCTCGCCATTTGAAACAGAGGACGTTTGGTTGCGATAAACTGAAAATGGTTTGTGAAAATTTGCGAAATAAGTATTGGAGATTAGAAAGTGAATAAAGGACACCCTATTTTTGATTTGTCAGAACAATGATGTGGAATTTTTGCGTGGTGTGGAGCTGTAAGTGGCGAGAACACGGAAGTGGATGGAATGTTGTTGGAAATTTCGACTTTACAGTTTGTTCCCAGACTGAAAATGGGCTTTTTTTTTTTTTTTTTTTTTTTTTTTTTTAAATCTCCATGGAAGTAAAATGATTTGTTGTGTTTATTGGTTAGTTGGCAAGATTAAACTTCTGGCCGATCTTCATCAAACTTGGTTTAAGGGTGTAGCATGGGCCAAGGAACAACAGATGAAATTTTGGAGAGGATCTGAATCACCTGTCAGAATACACAAATTTTTACACTTTCATTAACTTTGCGAGGTATGGCACTTGACTGCCAGGCAGGAAGAATGCTATAAGTCTTAAGGGGAGGAGAAACCCAAAAAATTATGGTTTTTCACAATTTTTATCAAAATTTTAATTTTGGTCTTAATTAAAAGTTTAATCATTCATAATTAAGAGCAGGTGGATGCGTCGCACGTTAGGGGGGCAGAGAAGGCCAACCTAGACTCTGAAAAAGCCAAAAGAAAGAGCAAATCACTTCAATCTCTCAAGAACAGGACAATCAGAGGGAGCAGGAGGGAGAAGTTTATGCTTCAGGGGCATTTTAATGTTCTAAGTTGACTGTTACAATGATTTGTAGGTGTACTTTGACTTTAACCTGGATTTTCTCAAAACCTGATTTTTGCCCCGATTGCTATCATTTAATGCACTATATCTCACTTTTTTGTGGAGCTTTTCTCATGAAATTTTGACAGAAGTCTGTGTACATATCAGGAAGTCTACTGAACTAAAAGTTTTGGTTTAGCACTTGGGGTCTGTGAGTTATGGTGATTTATATTTCATATCGAGGGGGCGAAAAATGGCAAAATCCTCTTTTACCCCACTAAGTCTCTAGTATTATGTGTTAATGCTTTATTCTAGTTCAGAAGAAGGTGTAAACATAACTAAATCTAATAAAAAAAAACCTGATTCAAATATCTTGCTTCAGTCCTGAGATATAAGGCAAAGAAATAATGGTGAAATCGGGGTGGCGGCCATCTTGAATCACATGACCTAATTATGCAAATGAGGTCAAATTCATATTTTGTGTATTTCAGGTCATATACGGTCAATACACCAAGTATGAATGATTTCTATCCAAAAATGACTATTTTTTTTTTCCAAAAGGTTTCTCCTCCCCTTAAAATCCTGTGGATGGTAGGCTGTAAAGTGCACTAGTGAAAGACAAACCCAGTTGCAGAAATAGGCTGGCTGTGCTTTCAGATTTATTGTATCCTCAGACGACGAGTCGGTGATGCTTTGGATCAGCGATCGTCAAGCTGCATCTGTAGATACTTTCTTGAAAGTGCTCTACAGGCCACAAATTTCAACCAATTCCTTTCATATTTGGCGTTGGCCTTGTGTGTGGTAAGGTCACGAAGCCTATCGATTTGGGAGAGATTGCTTTTGGGGGTCTGGGAATACACTTTAAGTCAAATCTTCTTGTCCACATATGGGTTTCCATGTGTACCCAAGAGCGGGAGTCAGCGTGGGTATTCAAGGCAGATGTGTTCAGGTTTTTTTTTTTTGCCAATTATTGTGGCCCCCGGACTAAGTCATGCGGCTAATATGGATTCACGCGTGTCGTCTCCGCCGCTGCATCCGCGTCCGTAGACACTTCCTTGTAGACACTGTACAGGCTATAATTTTTGACCGATTACATTCATATTTGGTATGGACATGTGTTCTACTTCACTTATGACAACTAGCGATTTTGGTGGCCATGGTGACAGTATTGGCGGAATATTGCGCACATTTGTGCTGAAACATGCGCACTTCCTTGTGGACGCTGTAATTTTTGACTGATTACTTTCATATTTAGTATGGACGTGTTAGACTTATGACACCTATTAATTTTGGTTGCCATGGCGACAGCATTGGCCACACAATACGGAAATTAGTGGCAAAACAGATTTCCTTGTGGACGCTGTACGGGCTGCAATTTTTGACCGATTACTTTCATATTTGGTACGGACGTGTTATACTTCACTTATGACACCTATCGATTTTAGTAGCCATGGCAACAATATTGGCCGAATAAAATGGAAATTATTGGCAAAACCTAGAGATTTTCTTGTGGACGCAGTACAGGCTGCAATTTTTGACTGATTACTTCCATATTTGGTTTGGACGTGTTATACTTCACTTATGACACCCTATTGATTTCGGTTGCCATGGCAACAGTATTGGCCGAATAATACGCAAAACAGGGGAGAAGCGGGCTTTCAGGGGCTACACCTATGCGGTCGCAGCCGACCGGACGGTCTTGTTTATTAGTTTGTTTGTTTGTTGGTCCAAGATGTGTACCAGAGAAATAAAAACTTCGCTGACATTGATGAATTTTATTTCAGGGGTGGCAAAATTGACAAAAAATAAGATCAGGAGAATGGGGAACAACAGACCCTGTACCAATATTTAAAGGTTTAATAAATGGTTGGCTAAGAGTAGAGCAGGCCTGTTCAAGGCTGGGTGGAAATTTGGAGGGGCTCACAAACATGGGTCTCGGAAGTGCTGTGTTCAGTTCTGGCAGATGGTGAAACATTCCTTCATTTTTGAATCATGTACCTGTTAATTCTTTCTTTTTGTCTTAGTTTATCATTTTGGTTTTCAAAGTGTTTGTTTTGGGTTCGGTGATCTTTGTGTAGTGTTGCAATAAAGGTAGGTTAAAGCTAAATCACTAAATCAATCTCTCTCCCTCTCCAGTTAAAGGGAAAGGGGATGTCTGGGAGCTTCACTGTCGGGAAGGTGCCACTGAAGGCCACAAGCGATGTAAGAGACTGGAGTACGTGCCCGTGTACTGCTCCTCATACCCATCATTGGAGACTGTAATGTTCAGCCCCTTGCAGCTGTCCTTCATTACTTAAATCTCTATCTGATCTCTTAACTTTAATTGCTACATTAGAATGTGGAGGTTGACCGCCACAATGATGACTGTATTTTGTGTACACTGACTAGACCCTATTTGTGCCTGATCACATTGGTGGAGCTTGTGGAATTCTGGGGTTCTGTTTGATTTTGGATGTAATGGATATATCAAGTCTAGTCAACTTTATTTCTATAACGCGTTTAAACACTATGAAGTTGATCCAAAGTGCTGCACAATGCAAAACACATACAAGAAATAGAAGTAAAAAGAAATAAGACCATTAAAAGAGACTAAACAAGCACGTTTCTTTAAAAAAAAAAAAAAATGGCTAAACAAAATGGCGCAGAAGAATTAAATTCAAGCGGCCTTAAAAGCTAATGCATAAAAATGGGATTTCAAACAAGATTTTAACGTGGCAATGTAATGGATATATGGCTATAACTCTCATGGATATAATGTTTGTGTGTTTGCACCCGTGCAAACATCTGTGTGTGTGTTTGTTTTTTGTAGAAGCCAGTGGTTGCCCCGGGTGTGAAGGCAGAGACCCTGGGGGACTCGCTGCCCCTGATCTTCACTCGTCTGTGTGAGCCGAAAGAGGCCTCTTACACTCTCATAAAGAAGTACTTGGAGCAGCACTTCCCCAAGCTCAAAGTTGACCGAAGGTCAGGAACTTCATGGTGTTCAAACAATGCTACACTACTGAACAATTCTACGGAGTACTGAGGGGACTGCATCACGCTGGTATTGGAAGTAAAAGTACCCATTAATTTTACCCATAGACTTTTTAAATATTCACTTATGAAGGACGTCCCATCATTTTCAAGCCTCAGTGGTTTAGAGATTATGCATCATATTTCCAAGTAACAACGTGGCATTTTTCTTGACTGTAGTCGGATGTAATTTACATTGTTTTAATTGTTCGCTGACATGCTAACCCTCTTTTTTCGCCTAAAAACTATATGTCCACTGATCATCCTGATTCCACGGAGAAGAGTTCAAATTTGCCAGCAGCTTGCTATTGTTCATAGCCTAGCCTGGTGAGGCTGTTCCAATTGGTTAACTACTGCTTGCAATTGAATTATGCTAACCTTGCTAGCAGTCAAAAATGATGTTGCTTGTGCCAAATGAAACAGTGAAGTGTCTTTGGCCAACGCTAGAGTAAGACCTTGGCAGCGATCAAACTGGCTGATCAGTCTAGTCAATCTGTTACTGACCTAGCTGGGTATGTAGCCAAATAATGACAACTTGTTGTTCTAACACTGGATGAAAGTATCGCTATTCACTGCTCTGTTTTGATTTGCATCATGTAAAGCTAGTTGATAATGGCCAGCAAACTAGCTGGCCAACTGATCAACCTCGCCATCGCACCATTGACCTTGCTAGCTAGCTAGCTAGTCATACCTTGCTGTTCTCAATGACCTAATGCTGGCCAAGTAGCAAAATAATCACTATTCACTGTTTTCTATTGATTTTTCTGCATCACATGCAAGCCAACTATTTGTAGCCCGCTGTGTAATAAGTTCGCTTGTCAGCCGGAGATGGTCAGCAGCAAGCAAACTATGAATCTCCTTTCTTCAACCGATGTCTGTGACCGGCCTCTGTCAAGTTAGGGTTATATATGTTTGTTGAACCTGAAGTACCTGATTAGCCATGAAAAATCGCAGTCCACTTGCACGTTTGTGTAAAGGATATTTAGTTTGCAAAAATGAACCACAAACTAGACTGCAAATGCAAGAGCATTACATTTTTGACAAATTACAAATTTGATGTGAACGCTTGCATCCGTATACCCCATTGGCTAATCATGGAGCTAGCTGGCTCATAAAATTTTTAATTCGATGAATTCCGGAAAGTGTCTGAATATCATAGCAATATTCTAGCTGCTGTGTTGGGAATGAAGTCACTCAATGGAGGCTGCCATGTTCTTGGCTCCTGAGCATGTGTCTAAAAGGCGAGGTCTTAATTGATCTTAAATCTGCCCTCATAAAAAATGACAGGAAAAAATGTTGGACATGGCTGAGAAGACTTTCTGATTTTCCCAGTACTTTAAACCATATTGTCAGGGTTTACTGAGAATCTTCATTGGGGATTAAAAAAACCATTTAATCTTGGTCAAGGCACAGGAATCCATTTCTGGGAAATCAGCCTGATGAAGTCAGTTTTAGAGTTTTGAATGCTTGAGGCAGGTTGAAGGAGCACTTGCTCTAGTTTTCCAATGTTGCCAGAGTCCTTGTTTCTCTCAGCTGAGCTAGGATGAACAAAGACTACGTTTCCCATGATTCTCCATAGGCCAGATATTTTGAAGACTGCCCTGCAGAAGGCTGTGGGGAATGGATACTTGGAACAGATTACAGGGAAGGGGGCCTCTGGAACTTTCCAGGTGAGTTTGTGTTTCTGATTTGGAGCTCGGAGTGCATAAGGAGGGAGGAAATGTAAATAAAACAAGTGTGTAATAGATACGGTCGGCAACAACGGGAACGCCCACAAACATCACATCTGGTTAGAGCCGAGGGGGAAAACAATCCCCCCCGTCCGTTATACTGTAAAAACGCTGAATTTAAACTTGTCTTGCTAACGCTAAGAAGTTGTCATGATGTACTTTGAGTCGTGATTGCCTGCGGACAAGGATCGATATATTAAAAAATTAAATACACTGGGGTTGGATTGTTGTCCATACGTTTTAAAAGACCGGGCGAATGATCCGACTCAGTGGCCTGCAGACATACATGTTCTGTTTTGGGGTCCCGCCATAATCTGCCAAACTCGTGCTCTCTTCTGATAGCTTGAAGCCATTTTGTCCTCCTTTATGGTTCCATTTTATTATTTGGTAAAATGTAAAACTTTAATTGGTGATTTTTTTTTTTGTTGTTTATTTGCGGTGCAAGGGGGCACACAACAACTCTTCGGCATTATGGCCTATGGCAGAGACCGGTTTGTTTTCCCCCTCGGCTCTACTTTTGTGGGCGTTCCGTTTGTTGCCGACTGTATCTATCCAAGTCTCGCGTCACATGATCAATTTACCCTTGCCTCATAATCCCCACCCAGGCGAGGTGCTCGTGTGTATTCATTATGGCAGAAAAATTGCACCCAAATAAGTCACTATTTGCCTTGTTTTTGGCATTTCGTAGACTGTGCCGATGACAAATTCTGCTGCACGGCTGATCATGCTTAGCTGATGCTTGATTTCGGAAGACACAGAAAAACTGCTTGATTATTTTTTGCTTGCACTGAATAGTCTTTGTCGTGAAAAAAAAAAAAAAAAACTGGCAAGTGTTTTAACCTATTAAGACCTAAGACGCCCTAGGGGCCATTGACACCAAATGCGCTTTATCACTGTAGAAACGCAAGGTGCGTATGTCCTGATATTTTTGAAACCTAAAGTCTAAAAAGTGCTGGATGCGTCTTTTTTTGCAGTTGCTTAGTAACGCTCCTGTTGCTCACACTGTGGACATTCTGAGCAATGTTAACAGCTGTGGCAATCAAAGTCCACCGCAAAGTCTGGTGCTTTGTCCGTCTGTTGAAATAACAGATAAGTGGTTGGTACTCGCTTTTGCTCTCAAGGAGAGTGAGAAATAAATTTGGAGGGAAAATTGAACTGTGAAATCGCTGTTTTTGGGCCGAGACAATACATGGCGATATTGTTTTCACAAAATATCTATTTTACGTTTTGGAGGATTACATCAAAATAAAGCAGAACACCTCTCTAATTGTTTGATATTATGGAGTTGAAGTGATGTTGATGAGCTTAAAACAAGTTCCATTTTGATATCAGGTGGCAGCATTGAGATAAGGAGGGGCCAAATTTCGGTACCCATCCAAAAGGGTTTTCATCCAATAGTTTCCAGACCATAGGAGCTATCACTTATTTGACTGCAGATTCAGAATCAGCATGAAAAATTACATAAGACTGCCAATTTTTGTGCCAATAGGTCCTATAGTTTGATTTATTGCGATAAAAGGGTTTGAAAAAAGTGGGCGTGACGCGTCGTGATGCGCGTAAAAAGCGATTTTTAAAATGGCTGCCATTTTTTTAACCAGTTGGAGTCGGCAGCCAAAATTTTGGGATTTTTGTCCATGTACATACAGCAACTATTGGAGCAAAAATCAAATAAATCTGTGACAGGGTGGTGTCACCCCCTGGTCCATTTGAGCTGGAATGGCCCATAAAGGAAGAAGCACGCAGACATTGCACCTGTTCTTATTAGGTTAATATCGAAAACGTCACATGTGACTTGGCAAGCTGGTCCACACAGGAAGCACTGTGTTTTTGGGGGGGATGCTTCATATATCTTGTGAAATTTACCTTTTACTGTTTATGACACCTTGTGTTGTTGTGAGATCCATGTATGAATTTAGAATCCTCCAAACTCTAGAGGTTTTTTGATCGCATATTTAGCTTGCTCCTCAACTAAATTAAATTTTGAAAGGTGATTCTACAAGCAAAAGTTGTTTGTACACATCAAAGGTCCTTATCAGTTTCGCTGACAGATTAACATCTTCAAGATGCCTTGAAGGGAATCAAGAGCGGAAGCTATTCTTTTGGTGTGAGGGTGTGTAAATTTTACAACTTTATTTTTGTGGAACGTGTACATTGAATCTAATCAGTCATTTTCTCAAAGGTGCACTGGAGACAAAAGCAATGTTTTCTGACATTAAAATTAATAATGTGTCAATATTTGCTTGCTTAAAGATATCTACTCATATGGTTTTAAGATTCAATTTGTTCCCCCACACACACACACACACAGTGGGCGGGAGTCCTACTGTTTTCCGGTTGTCTTTTCATGCTTGTGTCCATCAAACTGCCCATCACAAAATCTTGTCTGCACTATGTATCTATCGAAGGAGTGGAGGGATTTTTTTCATCAAATCAGACCTTGATAACTCTTCACAGAGGGCAGCTGAACTAATGAAGTTTTGGAGGTCATTAAGTCAAAGGTCAAAGTCATGTAAGGTCAGTTGTATGTGGGGGGCCAAAGATCAACATGTAGGACGTATGAAGCCATAGCAGGCGGAGGCTTAACAACCAACAGTTTGCGTCAGGTTGTACCTTGTAATTGTGATTGCGGGATGTGCAGCTAGATGTGACGATTTGAAGCCATGTGACCAGGCTTTGAACAGAAGGTACACAACCATGGTAGAAGAAAAAAAGGGTATATAAATAACAACATCCTAGTAACAAACATTTGAACAAACTGTTTTCTTTGCGTTGTCCAGTCTTTGTTTGGGATCAGCATAAACAATGCAATTTTCAGACTTTTTTTTTTTTTTTTTTTTGGACAACTGTAGCTTCGATGAGGCTATCTTAGATGCCTCAGTAACAAGCAGTTACAACATGCAAAACAAGTTCTTATGTTGTTGTTTTTCATCTGGGATGTATTTTGATTTATCAAAGTTTCGTCCAATTTGCTGACTCCAAACAATGAAGTTGTACAAAGTGTAAATCCGTCTATCAAGGATCTGAAGGGCTGGGGTTCTGTAGACTTACTTTTGCATAGTAGTTCTTTCTCTGTTATTATTTCATCTCGCACAGAACATGCCTTTCACTTCATAAATACAGGCTAGCCAACTTGCCTCCAAATCAGCGTCTGGTGTTTTTCTGGAATCAATCTCTGTCTGGGGTTACTTCTCTATTGTGGACATACAGTCTACACCCAGATGTTTTCCCCAGTGGTAATTTGTCTTACTACAAAGAAAGCTTTAGCTACTTATCTGGTTGGGGCTGCAGGGAACCAATTCTACAAACACATCCAGAGAGGTCGTGTTAAACTCAAGGCGTCAGTGATTTCGGCTGGTGCGCGATACATCGAGGAAATTTGCTGAGAACTCCAAAATGCATCTTTATGATTCTGGTTATTCAGAATTTCAAAGGCTGTCATTTTTAGCCCGCTTGGCCGACAGGCCCAAGGGGCTTATGCTGTGCTTAGGGTCATTAGTGGTGGTCTGTTGTGCGTGCGTGCGTGCATGCGTGCGTCACGTCTTTTCAGCGCAATACAGCTATCAGTTTTCAACAGATCCTTTTCATATTTTATATGCATGTATATGGGCCCAAGATCTAGCCTGAGTTTGATTTTGGTCGTGCTGCCGTTCTTGGTTTGGCCAAAAGGTGGCTTTTTCTGCAAAAATTCAAACAGCTCTAGCTCCCTTATTCTACAAGCTAAGATGCTCAAATTTTTACTGTAGGGTGTTCTGCCAAGGGTACCTCATATATATAATAGGTTTTTGATTTGACCTAATTTTGAAGGTTATATAGGTCAAAGGTCATAAAATGTGCCAATTTCGTTTCAGCGCCATAGCGCCCTCAGTTCTCAACGGATCCTATTCCTATTTTATATGCATGTATATGGACCCAAGATCTAGCCCGAGTTCAATTTTGGTCATGCTGCGATTCTTGGTTTGGCCACCAGGCGGCTTTTTTTGCAAAACTTCAAACAGCTCTAGCTCCCTTATTCTACGAGCTTAGATGCTCAAATTTTTACTGTAGGTTGTTCTGCTAAGGGTTCATCATATATATAATGGGCTTTTGATTTGACCTAAATTTAAAGGTTATGTAGGTCAAAGGTCGTAAAATGCACATATTTTGTTTCACTGCAGTAGTGCCTTCACTTTTCAAAGGATCCTTTTCATATTTCATATGCATGTATTTGGGCCCGAGATCTAGCCCCAGTTCGATTTTGGGCATGCTGCGATTCTCGGTTTGGCCACCAGGCGGCTTTTCTGCAAAACTTCAAACAGCTCTAGCTCCCTTATTCTACGAGCTAAGATGCTCCAATTTTTTGCCCGCTTGCCCAAAAGGCCCCAATGGTCTTATGCTATGCTTGGGGTCTTTATTGGTGGTTTGTCGTGCATCCTTGCGTGTGTGCATAAACTTTTGGCTTGTCTGCGCTCTAGCGTCTTCAGTTTTTCACCGATCCTTTTCATATTTCATATGTGTATATAGCGTCTTAAGGTCCTGACCAAGTTCGATTTTCAGCCCAATCGGACGGATACTATGGCCAATAGGGGCGTTCCATTTTGGCCACGTTTGTGAAGCAAGGCGCATAGCTTTTGCCACTTTTTTTTTTTTTTTTTTTTTTTTTTTTTAATTGCAGCTTTTACACAACTTATTTTTAATACCAGGAATTTATTTTGTTGCTCTTCTTTGAACCGTATTCATTGGTCTGTCATGAGAACTGCACACTATTCTCCATTGATGTGGTTGCTTTCTTTGCAGGTGAGGAGGTTTTGTGATAAGGAGCTCTTGAATGGCAGTGCTTTGGAGACTGCCATTTTCACTGCCATCACTGCCATGAACGAGCCCAAATCCTGCAGCACTACCCTGCTACGCAAGTTCCTGGTGGAGACGCACAAGGATGCAAAATCCTACATGCTGGGTAGGGCTTCCTGAGCTCACACCCATTTTATTACATTACTGCTACTTTACATTTTACATCTATCATTCACTGGTTGTTTTGCCGACTCATTTATCCTGAGTGATGAACAGAGTTCAAGTATATCGCTGACTCTGAAGACAGTGGTATGCCTCTTTAGATCTTGAGTTTCTTGGTCTTTCGGACATTGCTCCAGCCATGCTTCTTATCGCCTGATTTTTCACATTTTTTTCTAACCAAATAATGATCGTGAAATGATGCACCCTATTGAAATTGCTTTACTAGTAATGGCTACTTTAACTGTCGTCAAGGTCCATTACGTATGATCCCATGGTAGTGCTTATTTTCTAATTTCCATTTCTTGTGTTATCATTGTTATATCATTCACTCTGTTATTTGCATTGCTAATTGTGTAGTTTGGCTCTGGTTGCCTTGTCTGCCGTCTTAGCTACCCGTTGCACTTACTGGGGCCCTAGAATGACATTCGCATGTGCAGATTTTTTTGCGCCAATCTTGAAATTGCTACCCGTACGTTTTCACAAGATGAGAAGAATTTTGAGGATCTTTGAGTACTGAGTGTTATCGTTGCAATTTTTGCACTGTAGAATATTTCAGCTGTTTTGTCATCTAGATTGAGGACTGTTTCACACTTCCCCTGTCATTTTTGTTTTGGAGTCCTAACAGGTTTGTGAACTCTAATTCTTTGTTTATAATTTTGCTTTCTTGTAAACTCTTTGTCCAATACCTGAACTATTTCAGACAAGACTCGACTGGTTTGATTTTTTTTTTTGCGCATGGCTTCGACATGGCACCACAGTGGTAAAGAGAGCAACACTCATGATTTTTTTCCTTTACGCGAGGATCCCTGATTGCTTTGTCCTCTTCTCTTTGTAGAGCAGGTGCTCTCACACTTGTGCAAAGAGCCTGTCCTGCAACAAAATACGCCCGCGCTCACGCAAATTATTACGACCTAAAGTTACGTTAAGGAGTTATGCGACCTCTAGCGGTCGTTTAAATAACGACAGTCTGGTGTCCATCGTCGGCATCGCCTTCAGTAAATCCCTTACTCTAAAACTAATTCTAAGTCCAATTCTAACTCTAACTGTAATTCTAGCTGTAACTCTAACTCTATCTTCCTGTTGCCAGTAGGGGTGCTATTTTAGGAAATGCTCCTCTGGGTCGTAAGTCAGGGTAAACGATCTATTTTGGCGTATGGTTGGTGGGCAGGTTGGAGAGATGCAAGCTCCTGAGGTAATATCTTAATTAGTTTTGCAAGGAACTACACTAAAACTGCAAATTTTTTTTTATCAATGAAACAAACTTAACCTGCATTGTCTCCTTGTCCTCTGGAATCGTCTCTTCATTCGTTGCCATAAGGTTGAAGTAAATCTGTATCGAAGCCTTACTATTGTTGTTGACGAAAGCTGAACCACAAAACAATGTTAATATCCTTCCAGATACAAAGTTCAAAATATCCATGAGATTCTCCCTGTAAATCTTTGAGTTTGTGGCCTTTGCAAATCTATGCATATTATTAAATTTCATGCGTTTCCGTGTCTTGTCAGCGCCCCTTTAAGTTTACTGATAAATAAATTGCACGTTATCTTAACTGCATTGTGTTACTGTTCCTGTGATATTCTGTTTGCATTTATTGCACGCTGAATTGGAGAAAAAAAAATCTGTCATATGTAATAATGTAAAGAAATGTCGAGAAATTTTGTTAAACAAAAGGGTAATCTTTGGGGGTACAAAACTTCAAAGATTAAATTGAATCCAACTCCAAGGAAAACTGTCAGGAAAGGGGAAAATTTTTTTTTTTTTTTTTTTTTTTTTTTTTTTTTTTTTTGGGCCCATATTTTATGAGCCATATATTTTAGTTTATTTCTTTTACTAGAGTGTCATTGGGATACTTTTTTGGCTGAAATTACAAGAAGGTCCCTATTTTTGTTATAAGATATGCAGACCTCTAATTCATTGGAGTTGGGCCCTTTGGGCACTCAATGATTCAATTGGAAGTGATAAGAGTTCAATCTGTGTGAATAAAAGCCCTGTTTCTTCTGTTCTGACAGTTGTAGGAAGCATGCTCACCACCAGGGGGCAGTTTAGACATAATTCTGGAGATGACACATGGAAGTGCTAGCACTTGGATGGGGGACAGTTACCCAGAGACAACCGAACTGAGGGATGTTACAGGGTTTTTGAAAGACGGCCTCTCTAGAGAGGACAGTAGTTCCACCCAAGATGTTTTTGTGAAATCCTGCAAAAGAAGCAGTTTTTCATGTCCTTAGACTATTAGTTCTGTGAATTAATGTAACCTCTGAAAAAAATGATTGATAAACAGAAATTTGAAGAAGGATGAATCTTGAGGACTTGAGGAATCTTGAATGCCTTTTTCCCCCGACCCCAATCAGTCTGTTACCTTTTTGGCTAAGCACTGGGTGGAACTTCAGTCCCGTCTTGGGTGGCCATCTGACCCCGGGATTACACCAGATGTGTTTAGTCCGTTTCCACTCCACTGTGTGTTTGCTTTGTGCTTTGTCGTGCATCATCGCCTACCGACTGCATTTTTACAGCGCAGCAGGGCCAGACGGCTAGCAAAGTGAGACTGGTGAGATTGCGCTGTAATTGCAGAATCGTGCGTGATTGCGCGAGATAACACATTATACAGTATATGGTATTAAATGCAACTACAATTTGGCAAAAGGTTTTGTTCCTGACTCAAGGAGTTGAATGGTTGACTTGCTTGGATTTGTCCGTTTTTGGAAATTTTTGTGCTTCTGCCATGAATAAGTAGCCAATTTATAAATATATGCTCTTAATTTCCTGTATGTGTTGGGTTTGTTATTTGTTCGGAAAGTGCAATGTAGACAAAGTATTCTTACTTTTTTTTTCGCTGTCCTAGCCGACGACACAATATGGTGTCAACACGGAGTGTTTAATTCTAAAAATTAATTGGATGTTTTAATATTATTTGTGTCTCGATCGTTGTGCTCTGTGCTGAGCTGTTGCATTGTGCTCTGGCTAAAATAGAAGCCTGCTACGTAGCGAATCCAGTGTAAGCACACACACACACAGTAACTGAAGTGACACCAAACAGCTGAACATGTGTGTGGTGTTATTTGGGGGTAAGGATGACCGTGCTGTAGGCGTGTGAGGCCTGCTCATGTTTGAAGGCTCTGCTGTAGTACTGCACTCATAACTCAGCATTGGGGTACCTGAACCTGCTTGGATGGTGGTCCTGAAAAGCTGGACCGTGGCCTGGCTCCAGTCCCCATGGAGTGGAGTTGGTCACAAACGGTGAATAATGTTTGCAGGCTTTCCTTACACTGTGGCCCAGTCCCTGAGACTTTGCTACTAAATGTCTGTTTCACGGAGTTGAAGATTATTGGTTGTGGGCTGAGGATGGGCTTGAGGCCTCCTGTGAACATAAATAATTTGTTTGGATGATGGATAGATGTTGGGGCTGGGCGGTGGGGGGGGGTTTACAGACTTAGTTGGTTTGGAGGCGTATTGACTGGTAGTTGGAGCACATTTTTAGATTTTCTGTATTTTTCTTTCTTCCCCGGCAGTGAGTAACTTGAAGAGGACACTGAATCGCTGTAAAATGATGGGCTGGGTGGAACAGGTGACCGGAAACGGTCTCAACGGGACCTATCAGCTCTGCTACCCCTACTATCCCAGGTACAGGGGCGTGGGCTTTTTGGGATATTTGTGTGTCAGCCCTCTGTCCTCCACTTCCACCAGATTTCTGAGCCCCCTTCCACTCTTTCTCTTCCTTCCCTCAGCCCGGCAATCCTGTTCCCAGATAAACAGGCCCCGGAATCTGAAGATGAGTCAGAGGAAGAGGAAGATGAGGATGAATCTGAGGATGAAGCACCTCCTCCTAAAAGGTAAAGACACCTGTGACGCATACATGCACATGCACACTCGTACAGTCACACATGGGACATGCCTTAATGGTTGGCATGCATGTTTGCTCCTGGCTCAACAGTGCTTAAGCCTTCCTTTCCATTGTGCTTTAGTTCTCAGTTTGCAATGTATTGCCGGTGTACACTCCAAAAGAGAACTGTGGGAACACACTGAGTGCACATTGAAGCATTACGCTTTTATCCGGGGTGACTGACAGTTAAGGGCTGTTATGACCAGCATTGTCATTAGATAGACCACCTTGTAGACTCTCATTGCATCTCTCATTTGGCGGACCTGACTAAACTGTTCAGCTGTTCAGTAACATCCCATGCTGGTCCTACAGATCCATATATGGGTCTGTCAAATGCAGCTGCTGTCTTCAAATCTGTGGAACTTTAGGGCTATTCTATATTCTAGTCATAATCCCATAGTTTCTGAGGATCCCAAAAACAGCGGGGGAAATAGGTATTGAACGCTTCAACATTTTTCTCAGTAGATATATTTTTAACGGGGCTATTGACATGAAATTTTCTCCAGATGTTGGTAACAACCCAAGTAATTCACACATACAAAGAAATAAAAACGTATAAGTTTATAAATTAAGCAATGTGTAAGTGGAATGACACAGGGAATAAGTATTGAACACATGAAGAAAAGGAGGTGCAAAAAGGCATGGAAAGCCAAGAATCCAGCTGAAATCTGTCAGTATTTAGAGAGCAATCCTGCCCCCTATCAGTGCAAATTAATATTAGCTGGTTTATTCCTAATCGATGGCCTATAAAATGGTTTCTCATTACCAAGGTGTCACACAAGAAGCATCGCATGATGGGTAAAAGCAAAGAGCTCTCAAGACCTTTGCAACCCTATTGTTGCAAAACATACTGATGGCATTGGTTACAGACGTATTTCTAAACTTCTTAATGTTCCACTGAGCACCATTGGGGGCCATAATCCAGAGGTGAAAAGAACATCATTTCACCATAAACTGGCCACGACCAGGTGCTCCTTGCAAGACTTTTGATAGAGGAGTCAAAAGAATAATCAGAAGAGTTGTCCAAGAGCCAAGGATCACTCGCGGAGGGCTTCAGAAAGACCTGGAATTGGCAGGTACAGTTGTTTCAAAGAAAACAATAAGTAATGCACTCAACCGCCATGGCCTCTACGCAGGCTCACCGCGCAAGACTCCATTGCTGAAGAAAAAGCATGTTGAAGCTCATCTTAAGTTTGCTGCACAATATTTGGACAAGCCTATGAAATACTGGGAGAATATAGTCTGGTCAGATGAGACCAAAGTTGAACTCATTGGATGTCATAGCACACACCATGTTTGGAAGAAAAACGGCACTGCACATTGAAGGGTCAGAGCACAATGGTTATATGTCCATTTTAGAGGTTTTGAGAAAAATTGATTTTTAGGTTTGCAAATGTTCTATTAACTCAGGTACATCATTTACATAATTTTTATATCAGTCACTCTTCCACTGCATGGTTCAGAAGTATACTGAACATGTAAGTTTTCATAAGTGTGGTTTCGCGACTTCATGGCCAAAATTGCCAAAATGGACATGTCACCTCTGTGCTCCAACAATTCTAGCACTTGATGTGACATAAAACATGTCACATAAAAGTGGTATGTTGTTTAGAGAAATGGTGTGTACGCGAAAACAGGGTGGTGCGGGGACCCCAGAGCAGGCAGGGAGAGAAAGTTGGGTGACTGTAGGAAGTCAGCGCACGAAAGGGCATGCACGCCATACAGCGACAGCTCCTCCAGTGGTTGAGGTGTCCAACCAATTCTGGCCCTTGCAGGAACTCGAATTGGCCCCTGACCCTGAGAGTGGGGGGACTGATGAGCATCAGGGCACCCTGTTGGCCTCTACCCCTCAGAAAAGAGAGTTAGTTAGAGGAATAGACAGCTCAGTCTGTTCGTGCGACAAGGAGTCTCGTACGGAGGGTGCGGACAAGCTCCTGGCCAGAGCGGGGAGGGATCCAGTTGTCATGGTCCATGTTGGGACAAATGACATAGGTTAGGGTAGGTTTGAGGTTCTGCAAGGCAAATTTGTGGAATTAGCTGGAAAGCTTAGGAGCAGATCCTCCACGGTAGTGTTCTCCGGGATTCTACCGGTACAACGTGCAAGCAGAGGGGAAGTAGAATTTTATCTGGAGGTTTAACACGTGGCTACGAACCTGGTGTAGGAAAGAGGGTATAGGTTTATGGGGCACTGGAACTACTCCTGGGACAGGGGTGACCTGTTCAAGCCGGATGGGCTACACCTGAACCGGAGGGGTACCTTTGCACTGGGTCAGCGTATGTTGAGGGTAGCACAGAGTTATTTAAACTAGGGACTTGGGGGGCAGGGAGGTAAGAGAGTGTTATACAGAGGGAAATGCAGACTGCCCTGATGGAAGCTGACAGCGTTACATGCACTATTGATGATATATTTTTAAAGCAACAAAGCGTAGTGAGGGGCTTTGAGCAGTGGGCACGTGGGAAATCAAAGGGGAAGAGCATTCGTGATAACCTGAAATGTTTTTATCTAAATGCAAGAAGCATAAAAAATTTCCAGAACTTGAGGCCGTTATGATTAGTGAGGGCTTTGACATAGTTGGGATTACAGAGACATGGCTTAGTGAAGAGGATGGAGATGAATATAATGTAGAAGGTTATTAGCTCTTTAGGAAGGATAGATGCAATAGGCGAGGAGGGGGTGTAGCACTCTATGTGAATGAAAACAAATCTGCAGGAAATTACTGAAATTGAACATTCCTTGCCCTGTGAAGATATCTGGGTCAGGCTCATTGGCAAACACGAGACAGGTTTAAACATAGGAGTATGCTATTGACCGCCAGCTTTGGACAGTATTGTCAATGAAATGCTCTTTAAGAGGATTATGCAAGCTTGTAGAGGAGGAGGGACTATTATTATGGGAGACTTAAATTATCCTGGTATCGATTGGGAAATGGTGAAAGGACAGGGTACGGGGGAGGAAGAATTTCTAGATGTTATAAATGATAATTTTTTGGTGCAGTATGTTAATAAACCTGCAAGAGAGAAGGCAATTTTAGACTTAGTGCTCTGTAATGACCCAGATAGAATTAGCAATGTTGAGGTACTGGAGCCACTTGGGACAAGTGATCACTTTACTGTTAATTTTGATGTTTCATTGGAAGTTAAAAAGCTGTCTTCAAAAACAAAAATTTTCAATTTTAGGCGAGCAAACTTTGACAGGATGCACTCATATCTAAGTGAAATAAAATGGGAGACACTCCTGGACTGTGAGTCTGTAAATGAGATGTGGGAAAGATTTAAGGGGTTTTACTTGATTCACAATTCATTTGAGTTTGAGAGAAAAGAGGAATCTTTAAGATGTACATAAAGGATAACAATGAGAACACTAAGGCTGAATACTGTAAAATGCGGGCTGTGGTCAAAAAAGAGCTGAGGAATGCTAGAAGACTGTATGAAGGACAAATTGCAGAGGGGGCAAAAACTAACCCTAAGCACTTCTTTCAGTACTGTAGCAGAAAAAGGAAAGTCAAAGAGGTGGTTAAGTGCATAAAGAATAAATATGGATCGCTGCTATATGATAACAAGGATATTGCGGAGACCTTAAACAGTTACCTTGTTGAGAATTTTACCTCAGAGCGGGTTTTTATTCGGCCAGACACATGTCCAATGCTCAAGATTATTTAGCGGAAATTGAGGTTAGGGATAACTAAGTATTAGACAAGTTGCATAAACTAAAGGCAGATAAGGCGGCGGGTCCTGATGGCTTATATCCTAGAGTGCTCAGGGAAGTTGGTGAGATCATCTTTAAGCCGCTATCCGCCATCTTCAGACGGTCTTTAGAAACTGGAGAAATGCCAAATGATTGGAAACAGGGCAATATAATTCCACTATATAAGAAAGGGGACCGTACTGAGCCAGGAAATTACAGGCCAGTCAGTTTAATTTGCATTGCATGCAAAATACTGGAATCTATCATAAAAGATGAGTTGAACTTATTTCTTGAACATAATATCTTAAGGGATAGCCAACGTGGTTTCCGTAAGGGAAGGTCATGCCTGACAAACCATCTGGAATTTTTTGAAGAGGCCACCAAGACTTATGACCAGAGCAGGGCTTATGACATCATATACTTGGATTTTCAGAAAGCATTTGATACAGTACCGCATAAGAGACTAGTTTTTAAAATGAGCTCCATTGGAGTTACAGGAGGTATTCTGAAGTGGATTCAAAACTGGTTACAGGACAGAGCACAAAGAGTGGTGGTCAGTGGTATCTCATCTGAGATAGGTATGGTGGGGAGTGGCGTCCCCCAGGGATCGGCGTTGGGACCCCTGCTGTTCCTCATCTACATTAATGACCTTGATAGGAATATTGAGAGCAAATTAGTTAAATTTGCAGATGATACTAAATTGGGAGGTTTGGCAAATAGTTTAGAGTCCACTAAAATGATACAGGATGATTTGGATAGAATCCAGAATTGGGGTGATATGTGGCAAATGAAATTTAATGTAGCAAAATGTAAAGTTGTTCATGTAGGTAATAAAAAAATTAGACGGGATTACTTCATGGGAGGTTTAAAACTGGAATGTGCTCCACACGAAAAAGTTCTGGGAGTGATTGTTGACCAAACCCTCACAGGCTCTATCCATTGTGCCATAGCAGTTAAAAAGCCAATCGGATGCTGGGATACATTGCCAAAAGTATTGAGTACAAATCCAAGGAAGTGACGCTTCTTTTGTACAACACATTCGTCAGACCACATCTGGAGTATTGTGTACAGTTCTGGGGACCATACTTTAAGAAAGATATCGAGGCTCCAGAAAAAGTTCAGAGAAGAGCCACTAAGCTAATTCCGGGTATTAAAGATGAAAGCTATGAGAAGAGGCTGAAGATCCTTAATCTCTTTAGTCTTAGGAAAAGGAGACTTAGGGGTGATCTGATTGAGGTCTTTAAATATTTTAAAGGGATTAACATAGAATTATGTAGGATTCCTTCGACCAAGTGTTGTTAGTAGAACTCGGGGTCACAAATGGAAGTTGACCAAAGGTAAATTTAGCACTGATATTCAGAAATATTTCTTCACTCTTTGGGCCGCCGGAACCTTCAAGATTTGAGGACAGTTTGTGTGGTAGAATGGGCCAAAATCACACATGAGCAATGCTTGCAACTAGTTTCTCCATGCAGGAGGCGTCTTGAAGCTGTCATTACCAACAAAGGCTTTTCTACTAAGTATTAAATAAATTTCAGTAAGTGTGTTCAATATTTTTTCCCTGTGTCATTCCACTTAATTGCACATAACTTAATTTATGGACTTATTTGTTTGATTTCTTTGTATGTCTGAATTACTTGGGTTGTTCCTGACAACTGGTGAAAATTTAATGTCAATAGCCCATTAGAAATATATTTACTGAGAAAAATGTTGACCTGTTCAATACTCATTTCCCCCACTGTATGTCCTCATGAATTGCAGGGAAATGAGTATAAAATGATGTGAAAGATCTAGATATTTCCAATTTTTGTAATACTGTGTCCATAAAAACATGGTAGTCTGGATTTGAATATTTATCCCAATATAAATTTGATTTGGCCTCCGTCAACCATTAACCAGCAGGTACAGAATATGTACGTGACATTGTCCCTCAGCATGGCAACCTGCTTAACCCACTTCATGGAAAACTTGTTTGAAAAATTAGTTAAGAAGTTAGTGTTTTTTTTTTGTTTGTTTTTTTTTTTTAACCGAACGGTAGCAAATTTTTCCTGCAGTCGGATGACATTCAGTGTGAATGCAAGGATGCGTGACGTGAATGATGCAAAATTTGCCTATCATGCAAGTAGAAAATATTCAACTTGAGCTAGAAATTCTCCCAAGGATAGTAGTGTTCTGAATTGCAAGAGCTATTCTGGCTACTGCATTAGCTAGTTACAATACCTAGATTGCTCGAACTGCAATTGCATTGCTGGAAATAATAGGAAGGCTAGCTAGCTAGTCGTAACAAATGACCAATGTAACAGGTTAACAAAGAAGTGGTCTCATTCAGCATCGAATGAGACAACATATTTGTGATAATAGCGTAGCAACATTAGGGATGCCATCTTGTAGCTGATTTTCTGAAGATTTCCTGGTAGAACCGCCACTTGTCAGGTAAATGAGACAACTTCCTTGCTATTGGTTGGCGCTACAAAATTGCTTGTCAGCAACAGAAGTGAAAGTAAGTTTATAGCAAATCTTAAGCGAGTAAAGAAAAATTATTGTGCTTGGCAAAAATTTGCTTTGCATTTGGTGGAAACACACCTTTTGGGGTTTGAGTGAAAACTCACTTAGATGGTAAAACTCAAGCAGTAAGTTTGACCAGCCCTGCTCTAAATGTTGATCCCAGCTGAGGCGTAGCTAATCACATCCATTACAGCTAAATAATAGCACTGAGGGCGATTAATACAGTAAATGCTCCCAGTGCAGGTATATCTGACTCGGAATCACTTTTAAAGCAGAGGAAAGGTGCTCTTTTTTATTTTTATTTTTAACTTTTTTTTTTTTTAATGACCGATATTCCAAATTTTCTTATTTCCTCAGCAGTTGGTGTTTGGCAGTATTTTCCAGCAGCTTCTTTTCTGGTTTGGTTTTAGATCTTCATCGCATTCGAGGGCGAGGAGCAGAAGGCCCCTGCCAGCAAAGAGGCCGGCCACTTCCCGGAGGTCCGCCCCCCCCACCAAAAAACCTAAAGCGGCCGCGTCCCGCAAGTCTACATTATCCAAGAGAGCCGCACCCGCCAAGAGGACCAAAACGCCCGTGGCCAAGAAGATGACAAGCAGGGTGTCCAAACGGCCCAAGGCCAAAAAGTCTACGCCCGTGAAGGAAAAGCCTGAACCTGCAGAAGAAAAACCCAAACCCGCGGCAAAGAAGTCAGCAGCCCCTGCCAAAAAACCTAAACCCGCGGCGAAAAAATCTGAATCCACGGCCAAGGAACCTGAACCAGCAAAGGCGACCCGCAGGTCAGATAGGTCCAAAAAATGAGCGACAGCACAGAGGTTAGAGGTCGAAGGTTAAAGTGTGACCTGTTTCAGTCCTTTTCTGATACTTTTATTTTTTTAAAGCGTCATCACTCAGAGGTGTACTACGTTCATACTCAGTGGAGTAAAATCCAGGCTCAGGATGTAGAAGTCCTCACCATTACTTTGCTCCAAACCCCTGGATTTGCCAAGCTGTGCAGTGTAGAGCCAGGAGGAAGAACTAATCTGTCAAATCGCTGGCTGAATCTATGGATGGAAGACGTGTGGCAGGGCTTTTACATTCTGAACCCTGGAATTTAACCTCTGCATATCAACAGTGTTTAAATCCCAGTTATCACTATTTCATTGAAAATACCAGTTGAAGAACTTGAGTTTTGAGGACGGAAAATGATCATTGGACTACTTGGAGTTTATTGTTCCTCTGGTCTTCTAGTTCTGGGTTTCTTTAGTTCATATTCAGTAGAAAGGTGTTTTTTATTCTTAATCTAATCTTACTGCCACAAAGTGTTTAGTTTTCAATTTTAAGGATTTTTTTTTTTCCTTCGCAAAAGCTTTGCGTAATAAATTGATGTTACAATTTGATTACTCTGGTAGTAGGTGGCATACACTGCCAACTGAGACTTGCAACCAAGTTTTTTTTTTTTTTTTTGTTCTTTTTCATACAAAAAATATTTTCAATAGATATTTCAGGAACTGTTTTTAATTAAGATTAAATACTTGAAGTCCCCAGGAGGATTTTTTTTCTGGCTTGAAGGAATGGATTAATTGTCCTGAGGTGCACCAGAAAGTTTCTGGATTTTTCTGCAGTTATTGTTCGTTGTGCAAATGATTGCTGAGAATTAGAGCAAACTAAATCTGAATGGATTGAGTTCAGTTTTGATGCTGCTGTCCGATCTGGTGATTTTTCAAGCATTGGGTAAGAATGATTTCATGGGGGAGAAAATAATTTTATGTGTAAACTCCGAGTTAAAACCCATGTCATTGTGTTTTTGTATTGGTGGAGAAAACCTTAAAATGTATTTAACTCCCCAGGACCAGTGTGTCCAACCGTCCGCTGTAAGTTAATGTTTTCCTTTCTAGACTTGAATACACTCTTCAAACTCCAATAAAGTTCATATGGTGATCAGTGTTTCAGTCGGTTCTCAGCGTACTTTATTTTGTTTGATTTAATAAGTGATGAAGTAAAGCCCATCAGGGTGTACAAAAGTGATTTACATTTCAGGGATAGAATTATTTATTTTTGGGGATATTATGGATTCACCTTGGACGCTGCCACTGGAGATGGTTTGTGTTGGCGCAGTTACCAGAACAGTTCATTATGGGAAGCTTTGAAATGTCTTGGGTTCATTCCTGGTGCACAGAGGACAAACCTTGTTGTATTGTTTGGCCCTTCAGCCTTTCTTGTAGCAGCATTACCAGGTCAAACGTCACATTTTCAAAGGCAGTAGCTCAAACAGTTTTGATGGGAATGAAGCCAAACCTTCACTAATGGTTCCTGGTGTATAAAGGTGATGTTGGTGACCGTATGACCCTCCCTGTTCCACCA
This sequence comes from Gymnothorax javanicus, assembly GCA_029692085.1. Taxonomy (NCBI): domain Eukaryota; kingdom Metazoa; phylum Chordata; class Actinopteri; order Anguilliformes; family Muraenidae; genus Gymnothorax; species Gymnothorax javanicus. Next base: position 29,334,977 of record CM056202.1, read on the forward strand.
CCACCAGGCCACACATTTTCAGAATGCAATAACTTGGAACAGTTTTAATGGCAAATCTGTTTAATCTGCTGTCAGCACTTCTGGTGCCTAGAGGAAAAACCTAATTTACTTTTACGACGATCGCTTTTACTATAGCACCACCATTAGGTGCAACTGCATTTACAATAGCAATAAGTCAAACTTCTAATGGGAATCCGATTAACTTTGCTTTGAACATCTTGGTGCATTCAAGAGTAATCTGATGGTTCTGGTGACACCTGTCAATCCCTATTGCACCATCCTGAGCCCAAACTTCACTTTTTCAAAAATGCAATTAAGTCAAACCATTCTCGGGGGGAACTGGATAAAGTTTGCAGTAAACATTCATGGAGCCTGGAGTAGTTCCCATTTTGATATTCTGGACCCTGTTCTCTATTTTTTGGTGCCGCCACCAGGCCAAATGAAGAATTTTGCCCATGGGGCCTGTCGTTCTGAGGATGTACCCTGTTGCTGTCCACTGGCAGCATTTGTGCAGTTGAGGAGCGCAAGATGGGGAAAGAGGAACAATACATTAACAGGGAGGGATTAAAGAATTTGAGAATTTTAGTCTATTGTAGTTGAGGGAGTTGTTAGAGGTGTGGTTTTCTGTTGAAGTGAATTCTTCATTTCGGAGGAGGATGGATGGCATTTGAGTGGTGAGGTATAGCCATAGACAGGAAGGAATAAGAATGCAGCTCTAAGGAGTGTTACCACAATGGGTGGTTTTCGATTATGTAAGCTACAGAGTGAGGGAATTTGAAGGAGTTCCACTTGGATGCAGTTGGTGTTAAGACTAGGCTTGTGGCAGTAGTGTTTCAGATTAGGGTGTTTAGATGCAGAAGGTGTGGTAGAGATGGGTGCACAAGGATGAATGTCTGTTACTGAAGGAGCAGGCAGTTGACTTTTACAGTTGGGGACATCAGATAGCAGGTTTACCTGTGAGAAAGTTGAGAAGTTTAAAAATGGGGTGGCAGAGAAATGGAATAAAATGTGCAAGGTGGCTGCAAAGAGATGTAGAGATTCCAAATGACATCTCCATGGACTTCCTCTCTTATTTTGGTAAGACCAGCTCAGCCAGTTTCAGCGGAGGGGCTTTATAATCTAAGAATGTGGGTGGTGGACTGGCCTGCTTGCAGCCCAGACCCGTTTCGCATTGGAAGTATGTAGGGCATCATGAAAAAACAAAGTTCAACAAACACAGACCTCTGACAATGAGCAACTAAAGACCTGTTAAGGAAGAATCGAAAAAAAGTAAGCCCTCAAAAAGTCTGGTAGAAACCTGAGAAGGTAAAATGGTTTTGTTCTGTTTTTTGTTGTCACTTCTGCTTTATTTATATTTCGTACAGTCCTACCTTTGAAAAGTGAAGTACGTTTGATCAATGTTAATGATGGAGAAATAAGCTCCGGGGCGGGGAGGGGGAGGGGGGGACTCCTGGTTCATAAAGTAAACGTGCTTTATTTTGCTTTGAGCCCCTGGATGTGATAATCAGCTCAATTCAATTACAGCCACTAGGTCAAATTAGTTTGTGATATTAGGTGGCTGGGTCGAAGACATTCTGACCTCGGACTTTAAATCGCTTTAAAATCAATTTCCCGCATACCTTTGACATTTTGCAATATGACTCCTTAAAGCATGCAGCCCAACATTTAAATGTAGATTCCCAAATGACGGTGTGTGGCCCATTCCACTCCGTTAAATATTTACTGGTAATCAATCGAATGAAAATACCAATAAAAATGTCAGGAGTATGATCTCCTCAAGACGCGCATACTGTAAATACCTGTCGAACATTAATGTACTTGTTCGCACATGTAAGATGGGGGCGTGTTTTGTGCATAGTGTTTGACAACCGGGCGTCTCGGGTTTTCGCCTCCAGTTATCCATCTGTTTGCGCATTCTGTCGGACTAATCTTGGGCGTTGGTATGGAATGCGGGGACTGGAAGGAGTCAAGAGGCCCTTTCATTCGTGAAAAGACATTTCTTCGCGGCTTTGCTGGAGAAGAATATGACGTTGCCAAAGCCCCGTTGCTGCGCTGCCATCACAAAGGATTTTGAAGCAACCCACCTTTCATTTTACAAGTTTTCATTACCGCAAACATGCAGCCTTATTTTTGGTGCCAAGAAAATGCCTACGGCTGGGTCCGACTCAGAATTGTATAAACTTATTTTAACTTTTTATTTACGTTAGATTAAAATTGGGTAAAAATCATACAGCCTAGTGTACCGATAGCATTACGCCTTAGACATGGTGATTGCTTTGCCATGTAGGATATTTGGTTGTGATAAGCAAAGACTGGGCTGGAATGAGCAAACCCCAATTATGTGACTATAGGTTTTGGAATATCCACTGGATTTTGGGGTATTAATAGATGATGCAAGTGGTCTGAAATGGTTGCTCGTTAATTGGACGCACCGGTGCAGCCGAGAGAACAGTTTTTATTTCGTCACTGGCGGAGTAGGCGGTGAGTCCTGGCTGCGATTCAGGATTGTGAAATCTGGGAAGTTGGGAATGAGAGGAATTGAGCTGTGATCGGGGGGTTTTCATCATGGCTCTAACTTCAATCCTTATAGGCTGCCATGTGACTAAAGTGTTAATGGAGTTCTCCGGGTAATTCGGACGAGCAGGTTGGCCTAACTTTCGGTTTGATTCGATCTGAAGTGTCATATGTTTTAAGAGCAGTAGGCAACTCTCGACTGTGGCCTTTGAAGTTCATTTCAATTGACGTCGCACAGGTGAGGAACGATAGGCTGAACGAGTCCTACAAATCCTATGTTGTCTTTCAGAAAGCCTATCCCATGCAGTGTAAAAGTAGAAAACGTGTTTTTCAAAAAGAATTATGTTTCTTGGGGACGAAGAAAGTTTGAGCTAAATGACGAGTACGTTCAAAGACGACTATTTATTCGAATGTATGACGTGCGTAAACTCCGCGACTCGATTCCGTAGGCATAGGATCGAGGCGGAATAGGTGCATGGCATACTCCAAATACAGGCGAGATTTCGGAGTTTTCACTTATAGTGATATAAATCGGGGTATTTGTCTCAGTTTTGTCGCAAAAAAGTAGATTTTCTAGATTGTCGAGCGGAATTTAAGGTTAATCCAGAAATCCCCACCCTGCAGCTGCCAACTGCTGAATTGTAAAGATCAGTTGAAAAGTATTTCAACATTTTTTATATTTAAGGTCTATTTAAAACCTTACGGTAACCGTATCAAATCTTTTTTGTTACGTGCAAGTGATTTCTTTAGAAGAGTGGTTCGATTTCGGGATTAAATTGTGGATATGCTTTTGAAGGATGAAATCACTGGAACGAAAATGCCTGAAAAAGTACATTTCCATGTCGATTTAACCATATTTTAACCTTACCAACAGCGATGCTGGAACACTGCTGAGGCAACTTAAAGCAGTGGATTGGTTTGCAAAATGTCGAGTGGGCATAATATACCTGGCCTCCTATTTGTAAATTTGAAAGTGGATTATTTTTCACTTTGGAAAAACTCAGTATTATAACTTTTGGTTTCTTCGTGTAATCAGGTGGCTTGTTGTTTGCGTGACAGTTTTATCTAATTGATTAATGCTGGTTGTGCAATCTTGCATTTTTAAATTCGCCAACATGGATATGTTGTTCTGACATCCGAGATCACATACGCGAAACCAGATAACGGATTCTCACTGTACCAAGACCGATGCTTTTGTTTTTGCAGCATCTGCAGCGTGCAGTGTCGTGCTTTGCGTCAACCGCAGTGTCGCGACAGGTCTGCACCCACCTCTGTTGCACTTGGGCCTGGTTTGGGACTTCGAGTCAAGAGGGAGGGTACTCGAATATTAAGCGCAGCCGAAGCGGTAGTCATTACCTGAAGCAATGGGCGAAGCTCCAACCAGGGAGTGTGACACTGTTACACGGTCGGCAGAGGTAGGCTACGTTTCCATTATCCTACAGAATAAGCATGCACGAAGGTGAGAAACGTTTAAATGACTTCACTCAGCAAAAGTGTTGCTATTTGTCTGACTTAATGGGTTAAATGTAAGTACATTTTTTGAGTCAACCTACATTTCTAAGTAAGCTGGGGTTTTTTTTCTTCTCACAAATGAACAAATCTTCCAGGACTTAAAATTAAACAGTTTTTTTCTCTCTCCGTCAATCACGTAGTCAGCTGTTCCTGCAATGCGTAAGACTGATTAATCAAGCAGTCACTTGTTTCTGTAATGCCGTAACAATGATTGTTCAGACACAAAGTCCGCTGTTCTTTTAATGCTTAAAGATGACTAATAATCCTGCCAGTGTTTTCCCCCTTTTTTGACTTCTGAATCTTCTTAAGCATTGTATGAGCAATGTCTTGCTTTCGTCAATGCTGAAAAATGTGTGACAAGCAGAGGTTTGCAAAGTAGCTCACAGGTTGCAGTGCACATTGGTTATTTTCGAATCGTATTTCATACAGCTTCCTTCAAAACGGCCACAGTTCATTCTCTGCCAGTCTCTTGCAGTCTTTTCAATCTCAGTCCTTTTGAATTGAATTGGGGCACACAAAAGGCCGTGTTGATAATGTCTAGGCCTCAAATTACAACCCCATTTTAGAAAAAGTGGGGACCGTGTGGAAAATGGCCAGAAAAAAAAACAAAGCAGTGATTTATAAATTTTTGTTGACTTGTATTTCAATGCAAACGATGAAGACACAATGTTTACTGTTGTCTTGTCAACTTCGTTTTATTTGTAAATACATAAGCAGGCCAGCAACGCATTCCAAAAAAGTTGGGATAGGGGCAATTTTGAACTAGTAATGAGGTTAAAAAAAAATTGAATAATGATGTGATTAGGAACAGCTGATGTCAGCAGGTATTTGTAATCTTGATTAAGTACAACCCCAATTCCAAAAAAGTTGTGATACTGTGTAAAATGTAAATAAAAACAGAATGTAATGATGTGCTAATCTCAAACTGACATTCACAATACAACGTAAACAACATATCAGATGTTGAAAGTGAGACATTTTACCATTTCATGAAAAATATGAGCTCATTTTGAATTTGATGGCAGCGACACATCTCAAAAGTTAGGATAGGTCCATTTTTTCTATCGTTTAGTGTCCCCTTTTCTTTTAACAACGGTCTGTAAATGTCTGGAAAGTGAGGAGACCAGTTGCTGAAGTTTTGGGAGAGGAATGTTGTCCCACTTTTGTCAGATGTAGGATTCTAACTGCTCAACAGTCCTGGGTCGTCTTTGCCAGATTTTTCGTTTTATGATGCACCAAATGTTTTGTGTTAGTGAATGGTCTGGACTGCAGGTAGGCCAGTTCAGCACTCAGACTCTTCTACAACGAAGCCATGCTGTTGTGATGCATGCAGCATGTGGTTTGGCATTATTTTGCTGAAATATGCAAGGCCTTCCCTGAAAGAGACGTTGTCTGGATGGGAGCATATGGTATTGTTGGGCCAGGTCACGCGGTAACAGAGTTACAAAATTGGTGTATTTTGTATCATAGCTCCAAAACTAAGCAAGATACAGTTACAATTTAATGGCTTTGTGTAGGTCTTCCCTAGCACTTCAAAAAAAAAAAAAGCTCATTTTGGTAACTTGATTTATTTTGGGTGAAAATGGCAAAAAACTGGTACCGACTGGTTTTTTGCCATTTTCACCCAAAATAAATCAAACGAACAAAATAGTCTATTTTGTTGTTTGAAGTACTAGGGAAGACCTACACAAAGCCATTTAAATTGTCACTCTACTTAGTTTTGGAGCTATGATACAAAATGCACCAATTTTGTAACTCCGTTACCGCGTGACCTTGCCCTGTTGTAAAACCTTTATACTTTTCAGCATTTATAATGCCTTTCCAGATGTGTAAGCTCCCCACACCATAGGCACTAATGCAACCCGATACCATCAGAGATGCAGGCTTTTGAACTGTGCGCTAATAACAATCTAGATGGTGCCTTTAGACCACATAACACAACGTCCGTGGTTTCCAAAAAGAATTTCAAATTTTGATTCATCTGACTACAGAACAGTTTCCCCATTTTGCCGTAGTCCATTTTAAATTAACTTTGGCCCAGAAAAGACGGTGGTGTTTCTGGATTGTGTTCACATATGGCTTTTTCTTTGCATGATACAGCTTTAGCTTGCATTTATAGATTGCGCGGCAAACTGTGCTCGCAGACAATGATTTCTGGAAGTGTTTCTGAACCTATGCAGTGTATTCCAGTGCAGAATCATTCCTGCTTTTCATGCTGTAATGCCTGATGGCCCGAAGATCACGAGCACTCGGTATTAACCTTGGGACTTGTCCCTTGCGCACAGAGATTTCTCCAGATTCTCTAAATTTTTTGATGATGATATGTACTGTAGATGATGGGATATTCAAAATTTGCACAATTTTACATTGGGGAACATTTTCCTGAAATTGTTCCACAATTTTTAGATGCAGTTTTTTGCAGATTGGTGAATCTCTGTTCATCTTTACTTCAGAGAGACTCTGCCAGTGTAAAATCCTCTTTTTATACCCACTCATGTTTCCAACCTGTTGCCAATTTACCTAATTAGTTACAAAATGTTCCTCCTGCGGTTTTTTATGAGTACCACTTTTCCAGGCTTTTGTTGCCCCTCTCCCATCTTTTTTGAGATGTGTCACTACCATCAAATTCAAAATGAGCTAATATTTTTCATGAAATGGTAAAATGTCTCACTTTCAACATCTGATATGTTATCTATGTTCTATTGTGAATAAAATGTGGGTTTATGAGATTTGCATTCTGTATTTATTTACAATTTACACAGCATCCCATATTTTTTGGAATTGGGGTTGTACAAAAGCAACATTCTGGTAAAGCCTTGGCCTTTCGGTGCGAGGATTGCCAATTTGCCCAAAAATGCAAAAGAAAATTATTTGAAGATTTCAAAGCAATGTTCCTCAAAGACAGATGGAAAATGATTTGGAAATGTAAAAGATTCAAGGTACCTGGAGGAATTTCTCCCTCAAGTGCAAGGGCGTAAGCCTAATCTTAAGACCCGTGATCTTTGATCACTCAGACGACACTGCATCGAGAACCGTGCCCTGTATCTTTCAGTGATACAGCCACATGAGCTCTGGATTACTTTAGCAAACCTTTCGCAAGTAAGTATTACAATGTGTACATGTTTTCGCATCTTTGCATTGACTTTGAATGTAATCTGTCGTGTGAAAAATTCGTTTCGCGTCTAGTGTGAAAGCGGCTTAAATCTTTGCTGAGTGAAAATGAAGCCTTGTCTTAAGTGTCCTGTTTTAAATGCTGGCAAGTTCTCTGGGCTCAGAAGCATCTGTGGTTATCATTTTGCAAGATATTAACGCTGTGTGCTCCAGACCAAAGAGGAAAAGGACTATCCAGACTGTTACCAGCAATAAGTGCAAAAGTCATGCTCTTGAGTGATATGGGGTTGTGTCAGTGCCCTTGGTAAGGGGAACTTTCCCTTCTGTGAAGGTAATATTATTGGTGCAAAATGCGCAGGGATTTTGTGGCAACATGTATTGCCCTCAAGGCAACATCTTTTCCATGGACACACATGCATATTTTAACAAATCTATGAAAATCAATATTCCGCATGCATTATCAAGACAAGGCTGTGTAAGAGGAGGTCAGCAGGTGTTTGACTGGCCTACATGCAGTCCAGACTTGTCCCCAGATGAGATGATGTGCATTCTGAAATGCAAAATGTGATAATGAAATTCATGTGGTTAAGCACCATAATGTGCTATTGTAGTATTTTCAATGTAATACTGGTCAAAGATGGTGCTGTGAAAGTATTTGCCCCTTTGTGATTTTTTTATATTTTTTGCATCTTTGTCACACTTAAATTTTAGATCATACGACTAATTTTAATATCAGACATAGACAACCTGAGTAAACATAAATTGCAGTTTTAAGTGATTTCATTTTTTGATGAAAATGGCCATCTCGCACTATTTGGCCCTATGTGAAAATGTAATTGCCCCCTTATATACCAAATCATCCAGTTAAATAAATTTAATTGGTAATTAGGTTCAGTTTCACTAGACAGACCCAGGCATGATTACTGCCAGCCCCATTAAACCTAAACATCAGTTAAATCTGTGTGGCAAAGTGAAGTAGGAAATTGGCTGCACTCAATGCTGTGATCTTAAGAAATTCAAGAACTGATGAAGAGCTAAGTTGTTGACATCTATCAGTTTTAAAAGGGTTACAAAGCTATTTCTAAGGACTGGGACTCCAGTGATCCATGGTGAGCGTCATTATCTACAAATGGAGGAGAATTAGAACAGCAGTGAACCTTTTCAGGAATGGCCGGCCAAACAAAATTTATTCTAGGGCGCATTGACGACTCCAGGAGGTCACAAAGGAACGTAGACTAACATCTAAAGACCTACAGGCCTCACTTGCCTCAGTAAATGTCACTGTTCATGATTTTACACTGAGAAAGAGACTGGGCAAAAATGGCATCCATTAGAGAGCAGCAAAAATCACTGCTGAGCCAAAATAACACAAAGGCTCATCACACATTTGCCAAAAGCCACCACAAGATTTTTGAGATGATATTCTGTGGACTGATGTGTCAAAATTGGATTCTTTTGGAAGACAAGGGTCCCATTACATCTCATGTAAAGCTAACGCAGCATTCGTCAATATGAACATCATATAAACAAATGCAGTAGTGGTAGTGTGATGGTCTGGGGCTGCTTTACTGCTTTAGGAACTGGGTGACTTGCCATAATTGATGGAACCATGAATTCTGCTCTCCACCTGAAAATCCTGGGGAGAATGTTTGACCATCAGTTTGCGACCTAAACCTCAAGTGCTGGTAGGTTATGCAGCATGACAATGATCCAAAGCACACAAGAAATACCACCTTTGAATGGCTCAAAAGAGAGAAAAGTAAGGTTTTGCAGTGACCTTGTCAAAGTCCTGACTCGAATCTGATTGACATGCTGTGACATGACCTTCAGGAGGCAGTTCATGCATGAAAACCCTCCAGCATGGCTGAATTTATTCTGCAAAGAGTGGGCCAACCAGAATTCCTCCTGGGTAATGTAAAGGACTCTTTACCAGTTATCACAAGCATTTGATTGCATTTGTTGCCACCAAAATGTCAAACTGTGTTCCAAGAGGTTGAGTCCGCTAAATGGTTAATCTGGAACATGCATTAACTGAAGTAAAAAGACCTGTTCTGGGTTTTATCACTGCAGCAATCCTGCTGACTCTGAAATATATCTTTGTGAAAAATCCATCAGTAGTCTGTTCCATAAAGCAGGATTACTCAATTATCTGGATAATTGCACCAGGTAAAACTAGGAAAACTCTGAAATCTGGAACATGAAAGGAGGTAAAAGGAGCTGTTCAGGGCTTACTTTGAGCTGTTATCTGGCTAACTCTGCAATCTTTGTTGAACAGGCTTCAGGTTTGATGAGGGCTTTTTTTATAGACAATGCAATCCTATTTGATGCCTCCTATGTAACTGAATACTGAACTGGTTTGAAAGCATGGATTTGACCTCGTAGGAACTTGGAAATTGGGTACTTCTATCACAAGCGGAATTTCTCGGCTAGCTGGATAAGTGCGCTCAAATATACTCAAAAGACTCACCTTTGGGACATGGAGAAATTGCTGTCCCAGCTTTTATGACCTTGGGTATCCAGCTATCTTGATAATCCTGCCTTGTCATACAAGTTCGTGATCTGAAATATTCCTCCTTCATTATGTGTAAATGTGTTTACAATGTTGCAAGATATTCCTCCTGCGTTAATGTAAAGGCTGAACAGTTTTGAATGCATAGGTAATATCTGTAGAATTTCATATCGGCTAATCTACAGAGTGTAACCTAGTGGGAATCTGTGTAGGTTCATCGAGAGGCCGTGAGATGAGTGAATGTTTATGTTGTCTGTCTGTGTTATGCCTCCCACTAGTGTCATTGTTGAAGAAATATTATTGGAGTGTTCCTCATTATTTCAAAATGTCCTCCCTCCCCATCTGTCCCTGCTGCAGTACGTGGGCTCCTTCCCCGTGGATGACTGCTGTCTGGATGAGCAGATCCAGCGTCTGCATGCACAGCTGCGCTCCCTGACGGTGGGTGCTCGGGCTCGCACAATCACGTGACTCAGTCACATGACTTACTGCTTCTGCTTTCCAACTGTTCTGGGGATCCAGTGCGCCAAAGTCTTACTCTGACACAGGATTCAGGGATGCTCTTGTGCCATTTTAGCATCCGAAAATGGCGACGATGGACTTGCTTCATATTTGCATGAAGGCACGTGGTGCATTTTTACATTGAAGGGAGCGATATACCGCATACTTCTATTCTGTTCTCACAGTTGTGTGGATTATTTTATGCACCTATCTTTGTTCCACCCAAAAGCAAAGATGGACTTGTTTCATATACCTTGTCAGTTTTTACATTGAAGGTCATGATGTGCCACATGTACACACTATTATTCTCTTATGGTTTCAGAGATCATTTTACGCACTTCTCTTGTTCTTTCAGACCTGCAAGAGAAGGAGGTCGGTCTCCCTGAAGTTTTCCATCAAAGGGGTGAAGATGTACGACGAGGATGAGACCGTAAGGACTGTGCTCCTCAGCTCTGAGCCTGGCCCGTTTCTGAACTCAATTAATTCATATTGGTCAGTCACCAAAGCAATGGTCTCTCCTCTGTCTGATGGCCACGCCTCCTCTCCCACTGTCCGTAGACGCTCCTGATGGCCCACGCCCTGCGCAGGATCTCCCTCTCCACGGCTCGGCCCTCCGACGCCCAGTTTGCCTTCGTATCGCACAATCCCGGCAGTCTGGACGCCCAGCTGTACTGCCACCTGTTTAAGGCCAGACACGTGCGAGCGGTGAGGCGAGGCTCTAAGTGCTTCAGTGATGTCATATACCTGACACTCTCACACGCTGTGACTCATGTTTGATTGAGGACCCCCCTCAGGAGCCCGAAAGCAGCATTTTATGTCATTAGCCATGTTTCCACTAAAGTATTTTGATGTGCATTTTGAAGTCTTGCAGTAGAAAAGGTTGACTGAAATGGCAAATGGTAAAAAAACATTAATTTGGCTAAGAAAGTTTTTCTGCTCCCTTGAGATGGTTTATGCCTTTTTTGAAAAAAGGGATAAGTGGGAGATGAAGACAGTTTTGCTGAATAAATTCTGATCCGGCAAACATTTAACTCACATGACTGATCAGCTGTTTCCTCCTTTTCTGCTCTGTTAATCATAGCCATTTGTAACGAAGCCCATTTAGCCTGCTTCTGATGAAGCTATGCTTTGCAAAGTTCTGTACATTTGCTCCAAACTAGTTTTTGGACATGCGCTCAATTTGTGTTTTCTTTTTTGTGACATTTCATGTTTTCCTAAAATTTGCTTGACAATGGATGGAAGCATGGCTTGTGCAGCATGAACCACCCCCCTTCCAGCCTCCTGCCCAGCACCTCACCCACAAGACTGTAGGCTCCCCTGATATTTTATCCGCGCATTACAAGCAAGCTGCAAAGTTGCAATGCAATATTCGCTCTTAAAAGCGAAGCATAATATTACGGCATGAACATAGGCTAAAAGCAAATTCAGCATTTAAACACTGCGGTTATCCATTCACACACACTGAACGTTGAGTCAATGCTGCTTTTAGATTGTTGGCTTGTTGTTGGACTTTAAAAGTGTATTGTAATGTTTAAACTGACTTGATGTAGTAGTGCTGTAACCCCCAATATAGAGTTAAAGGGATATTATGATGGTTCAGCAAGTCACTCTCAATGGCTGCATAAATATACAAAATAAATCATGTGTAGGAAATTTTTCATGTGGGGTCATCCTTTTGAGGATTTTATGAGAAAGCGTGTCATGTGAAAGTTATGAAACGAGTTGAGTAAATTTTGCGTTTGTTGTGAGCTTTATGTTTGTACTGAGCTACATCACTTTGATACGCTGTAATGAGTCACAGACATTCAAAGTTGAACTTGAAATAGTTTTTAAATTCACAGTCAACACTGACTAGCCAGCTGGCTAACAAACTAATGGTACATAATGGTTATGGAAAGGTACTTTGTGCACGCTGGCTTCCTAGCTAAATTCATATAAATTGCGGTAGAAAGATGGCGATTGTACTGTGTGTGTGTGTGTGTGTGTGTGTTGCCTATATGCAGAGCAGCCAGCGTAATGTCATAGCTAAGCACCGAAAAAGAGACTGCTGTAATAAAATTGCGCGCCCCATTCAAGGGAGAATAGCCTGTTTGCTCACACCCTTTGTTCGTTATTTGAATTTCATGGAGGTTGAATCATCCGGAAAAGATTAGAAGTTGAATGTATTGTCATCTGGGAATGATTTAAGCGGCAAATAGTTTTGGATGATAATGTCCCTTTAATGTAACCTTATCAGCCTATCAGATCGTCGTCGTCAAAGCAAACTCTGATCAGAGCGTGGCTTCTCTGACAGTATCTTGAAACCATCCCCTGTCTTCTGCCATCCTGCTCGCTTGTTCCATAGAGCCAAACACATCAACTATGGTCTTCTCCCATTTACATCTTGGTCTTCCTCTCCTTCTCTTTCCTGGAATGTAAGCCTCCAACTCTCTTTTTTCCATACCATCTTGCCGCTTGATGTGGCCAAAGTAGGATAATTTCTGCTTCCTTACATACTGCAGCAACCAATCGTTTGTTATGCCAAGCTCCTCTCTTATGCTGTCATTTGTGCGGTGTTGAGTCCATGGGACCCGCAAGATCCTTCGATAGCATTTGTTTTCAAAGGCAGTGATGAGTTGTTCCTCAGTCTTACGCAGTACCCAGGTCTCACAGGCATATGTGGCTACTGGAAAGACACAGGCTTTAAGAATTCGCAGCTTGGTTACTTTGTCTTGTCCACGCCACAGCTTCTTCATTCCAGTGAGTGTTTGCAATCCCATAGCCAATCTGCTTCTGATTTCTTTGGTGTTATCTCCATCACCCTGGATCCTGGCACCAAGGTACATAAAATGATCAACCTCCTCTAGTGCAGATCCATTTATACAAATTTTCTGTATGCTTTCATCATTCAATCCTCTAGAAACAGACATAACTTTGGTCTTTTTTGCATTCATCTTTAGATCAGATCAGATCACATCCCACAAATCATGTTGTTCATGTCCAGTCACATGACTTTGGGCAAACTGTTAGGGGGCAGATGTACAATCATGTACCATGTCTCACCTGCCCATCTGTGGTCTGTCCAATGACATCCCATGAATCAACTTCCCATCTGCAGTCTGTCCAATCACATTTCACAACTCATCTGCCTCTCTGCTGTCTGTCCAATCTCAGGCGCTGTTTCTGAACCTGCTGCTGTGCCGCTGTTTCCAGCTGTCGTACCTGCAGAAGCACCCAGAGGCAGTGGATGACCCGTCCAAGAGGGGGGGCCAACTGCCCCCCATGCCCCCCTCCCTCTTGAACCAGGGGTTCCCCCTCAGTGTGAGCGCGCTGGTGTCGTTCCGCCGAGCTCCAACCCAGGGCCTGCTCCCCGGGGAAAAGGTTTGGTGTCTCACGCTCGTACATGCTTGCTCGAACACTCGGCGTATCACCCAAACACGCCTGCACGTATGCACACACACACAAACACACACACACACACACTCCCTTTTCATCGCATTACGTGCCACTGGACGCATTTCACTGTCTCGCTTGTGCAAATGCAGGCATGAATGTGCCCTTGTGTAAGTGTGCATTTCGGTGCGTGGCGCGTGCATTTCTGTATGCAAAGGCACTGCAGTTTAGAAATTTTTGAGCATTATCTTGTTTGCTTTCGGTATTGTATAATAAATATTTGGGTTGTTCCTTTGAAAGGCAGTGAGTTTGTGATTATGTAATAGTCATAATCCTAATGTCTATATGAGATGGAGAGATGGGACTGTGTGCTAGCACTGTATTGGAGATGTTAACTGGGCTTTAAATCTGGCCCAAGAGCTGGGATTCCCTCATACTGTGCATCTTGGCCTGGACAAATCTGTGTAACGTACATTATCGTCATCATCATATGTGAACTTCATGATTTTGTCCCAGCCTGGAATGGACTCCTTTGTTTTCAGATTTGTAGCTGGTGTGTTTGTAACTGGACAGTGACTTGCCCTTGTAATAACACTGTAAGGTTCCAAGAAAAGCTGCATTCTTAATGGATGCCATCACTATGGAGAGGTTAAGTTTATCTTACGTTATGAAGTCCTGACCTTTCCCACAGTCCAAGGGCTTGCTGATGGGACTGGCAAAGGCGAGACCACATCCAGCTGGCCTGTGTGTGTGTGTGTGTGTGTCACACTGTACAGAGATCTTGGATGAGTAAAGCATTCCAGACTGTTTCATGGAGAAGCTGCGGACATCTGTTATCATGATGTGTGGGAGGCCAGGAGCATAATGTGCAGCCACTGCTGCTGTCGAACGTTTAAGAGCTCATTATGTGCTTATGTTACTGTTAGCACACAAAATGAATGGGGTCAAGCTCTCAAATATTGCTGCAAAGCGAAGAGACTTGTGTATTTCTAAAAAAAAAATTTGAACTTCAGCCGAGAAAAATGGAGCAGACCGACCCATCTGCCTTTGCTTATGTAAAAGAAAATAAAAACAATCTGCTGGAGAATTTTGTGTTGGAACTGACATGGCAGGATTCAAACCCTCCCACTCACCAACGCACCTTCTGACTGGGTGTTTAATTTAACCCCAAATCCCTTACCTCCTGATACCATGCGTAGTTAAACCATGGTCTTGGCTTCCTAATTGGGCATATAATTTACCCTTGGTGCCTTGTTTTTTGATTGACGGTGTTATTTTAGCTAGCTCCCTTGCCTCCGTATCAGTCATAAATAATCCTTAAAGCTGCAGTTGGTAACTTTGAGGAGAGAGAGGACTTGACATAAAAATTTGAAAAAATGCAACTCTCAGATCCCTCCCCCTCCCTCTCCACTGCACTCCTAAGACCCTCCCCCAGAAGGCTGCCGTGCACGCGAAGGCACGCAAGCTGTTATGCATGCGACAGTGGAGAGATTTTGCATGTTCACATTATGAAAACTGCCAAGTTGCCAAGGCTAGACGTTACTGTTGTGAACAGTCAACACTGCTGGCCAACAAACAGGCGCGTCGTTAGACCTGAAAATTCCGAGGCTAATATCCCTCCCTTTATTGAAAATAATTAGTCCTGGCTAATTCTAGATGGTTTTCCTTTATTAACACGTTTTCCAATTCAGGAATAATCAAGTGGCAATTGAAGACACGGCTTCTCTCCCCCATGCGATCTAAAAGCGACAAAATAATGGGCTACATTCAGTATCGAAAAATAATTTGATTATAATTAGGTCTATGCACCATTACACGGCGACGGCATTTCAGAACTCTTCATTGAGTGAAGGTAATTTTGGCGACAAGTACGTACACCTGTTTTTGCAGCACGGTCACTCAACTCGCTGAAAAAAAAAAAAAAAATAGACAGCTGTCCGATTGGAAAATGAAAACGGACGAAACCGCGCACTAGCCACCAAAATTACCTTCATTCGCTGAAGAGTTCTGAAATGCCGTCGCCGAGTGACGGTGCATAGACCTAATTATAATTAAATTATTTTTCTGTACTGAATGTAGCCCATTATTTTGTCGCTTTTAGATCGCATGGGGGAGAGAAGCCGTGTCTTCAGCTGCCACTTGATTATTCTTCAATTGGAAATCGTGTTAATAAAGGAAACCCATCTAGAATTAGCCAGGACTAATTATTTTCAATAAAGCGAGGAATATTGGCCCCGGAATTTTCAGGTCTAATGACATGCCTGCCAACAAACGAGCAGAAATAAATCATGTCGACATGAAAAGTAATCTACAGCAGTATGTATTCAGTAAAAACCCAGCACATGCTTATTTCAGTCAGTTACCAGTTTTTTTTTTGGTTTTTTTTTTTTTTTTTTTTAGTACAGAAACTGTCGTGAATCCTGCTGAATGGCCAGTAGCCTAAACCATGAATGACAGCATTTTGCTGTGAGAGCACAGAAACGTTACACATATTTATAAGGACAACAACACAACCGATAAGACTGCCAGGTCACTTCATAAAGATATTTTCTGCTACTTTCTAATAAAACGACGCCAGTAACGTTAGCCCTAGCATCGGAAACAAGCTAACGTTAGCTCGACAGTAACATCACATGCACTACAGAGTAGGCTACTGTAACAGTGACTAACACAGGGGTTTACCTGTCAAGCAGAAAAGTCGCTAACTCTGCGTCGGTTTTTAATCCTTCCAGATCACGGAGTTCCCTCCACCTCTGAAAAGCCACTCCGATGTTCACTCTGGTTTTATCCCGGGCTTTGTCAAATTCTTTCTTTTGTGCTTTTTTTTCTTCTGGCTTCCTCTTCTTACTTGTCTTAGCCGTGTGTGCTGTTGTTTGGTAACGGAGGTATCGGTATTTTTTTCCTCACTGATGGCTGTTGTTGCGCCATTAGTTTCTCTAAGCTCCTGAACCCTCTCTCGGAGATTTGAGCTTGACTGAGCACTGGCGTGAACTGAGGGGGAAGGGGGAGGAGGCTGTCTGCAGCGCGTGCATGTGCACTTTTTGACGGCTGTCAGACACCATCCTAGCTCTAATTGGTTTTTTTTGGTCGGTCCGAACGATTCTTTTAAATTGCAGTAAGAGCAGTATGTAGGTTTAAAAGGAGCCTTTTTTTAAATTACAGAGTACTAGTTTTATGTAATACTGTCTGTACACAGTGACAGTTTTAGCAAAAATGACAAAGTTACTTTTATAAGACTTACCAACTGCAGCTTTAATCATTATTAACCCATCTTTCGGGTGAGATGTTAAACTGAGGTCCTGACTCACTGTGGTCATTAAAGATCCTGTGACACTCTGACAAGAGTAGGGGGTTCCCCAGTGTCATAGCTAGATTCCCAACCTGACTCTTTCAACCTGCCACCTAATCATCCCCTGATCTAATTGGCTATGAAATTTGTCCTCTCCCTCTCCACCTCAACCCACAGGACTCCCTTGAAAGAGATATCAATCTCAACGGGATTTCCCTGGTTAAATAAAATAAATAAAATGGTCCCAACTTAATTGGTTACTTTCCTCTCGAATGGATGTATAATTTTACCCTGTTCCCTTGCTTCCTGACAGGTTTTACAGTTTAACTGAGCTGACTTGCATCATGATTGGTAGTGCTATTTCACCCTGGTCCCTTACTTGCTGATTTGAGTAATTTAATTTCACTGCGGTCCCTTTTACAGGCGACTGCCAGGCCAGCGGATGATCGGCAGAGCAGTGCGGAGGATGGCCCTGCCCCTTCCTCTTCCTCTCCCACCCTGGTACGCAAGAAGGCGATCCGGAACAAAGTGCTGCGCTCTGGGGCTTACCGATCCTTCACGTACACGCCACACAAACAGCGCCTCACGCAGGACAGGCTCAACTCCCAACAAGGTGGGCCCAGCGTTCCCAGAGTGCTCTCCAAGGTCAAAAGCTTCATTAGGTAATTCAGACCCTTTATTCCAAATGTTAGGGGCCGTGACATCACACACCATCAGGGTTTGCGGACATGGTATGCTGGGTAATGTGGTCCTCACCTTGCACTGTAGGGTAAAGGGTTAATTAAGGTAACGTGCACCCCCTGGGTGGTTAACAGGTTTGGTGGTTAAAGTACCTTGGACTCAGAAGATTGGTGGGTCAAGTCCTTGGGGTGTAGATGGTTGATGGTTCAGTCCTCCGGGTAGCCACAAAAAGATCAATGCAGCTGTTTGGCCCAGGAGCAAGGCTCTGAAATGGAGACACTATGCTACATACAAACCTTGTGATGACAATGAATGGAGATCCGTGGACCAAGGCTAAAAAAAAGCTAAATAGAGCCTTCACCATTGACTTCTGTGCATTGGCATCGCAAGCCTAGCATGTAGCATGGTGTCCTTTTAACCTTACTGAGCAGGTGAGCCGTACTGAAAGCCTGTCCACACCATGAACTATGACTCCAAAGATCACTAACGAAAAAGCTGTGAGCATCCACACCAGTGAAAGATAACATTCTATCAGTTCTCTCTTAGCTGCGTCATACGCCGATTGAAACAAGATAGATGAATTTTTATTTGCTACTATTTTATTGCCCGGGTTTTTATTGTCCTCCCGGCAGAGAAAATGACTGAATGTGATCTGGAGTGTCATCATTGATCTTGCCCGTTGTCTGTTATTGTATTTCTGGTGTGGACTCTGCCATCCCCTCGTGTTTGAATGATATTCACATCTATTAACACAAACCATTTTGCTATTGTTCTCTACGTGTACAACCCCTATTTCACATCAACTGCTGGTCTCTCAGGATAAACAGGTTGCTATAAAGTAATGGTGGGTCATTGTCCTGTATCACAGAAGGTACTTAGTGGTAAGCAGGACTGCAGTGTATTAGCGAGGCCCTTGAATAAGGCTGCCCTGAACTTGACTGAATGTTAGTCAATCCTCTGTGAATCGGTACGGAGAGCAGATTCACTGACTAAAGCACTGCTGGAGATTTTATCATATGCAGGGATATTCCATGAATGGGAAATGCCCACAAATGGCTGTAGTGGCAATAAATTATGTTTTTTTTTTTTTTTTCCCCCTCAATCTGCCAGTGTACAGATGAAGCCAAACCATAAATGCAGAACATCTTTGGATATTATTTGTTGATGTTTGTCTGTGTGTGTTAGTGGAAGGGCATGGGAATTGTTTTGAAAGTGAGGAGGACAGTTGGGTGCATGGCGAGGGGGGGGGGGGGATTCTCCACTGGAATTTGCTCATTTCTGGGACACTTTCCTAATGTTTTGCTTGGGTAGGGGGAGGGAGTGCAGGGCGCGGGGACGTGTGTGTGTGTATGTGTGTTTTTAACAGTTCTCACTCTCTGATTGGATCACTCTTGGTGTTCCCGGAGCAGGAAAGGCTCAAGAAAAGCCGCCGATTCCCCTGTCCAAACCGCGGGCCCTCAGCCTGGCCGAGACCGAAGAGGCACTGGCAGAGGTTGTGTGGTCCTGGGCTGGGATCTCCAGGTACGTCTCCACAACCCAACCCTCCCTGTCCTGCTAGCCTCCGCCACCATCATCCTCAACCCCTGGCTCAGTGGTGACCAACCTTGTTCCCAGAGGTCTGCGATATACTCCCCTCTAGGCTTTCATTTCAACCCCAATTAGGCACATCTGATGTTTATAATGGGCAAATGATCTCCTGCTGTGGAATGAGGTTTGTTTTCTTAAGGTCAGTGTGAAAGCAGACAGTGGTAGATGGTGGATCTTCAGGAACTGGGCTGGTTACCAATGCCTTAGCTGCTCGTGGCTGATTATCCATTAGAAATAGATTTGAGGTTCCCCTTCATGAAGGAGATTCCAATCCATTCAATTATTAAGGAAATGACCGTTTGAAGCTACCCAAAGGTTACTTGAGCAAATTGTCTCGACCTTTCTTGAGCTGACCTTTCTTGGATTATCCCGTTTTTTTTTTTCAATTTTCTTTACCCCTTTGGTTAAAATATAGGGGCTTTACAAAGGGTATTGGGGTAAATTAAAAAAAAATTAAAAAAAATTCAGCATTGTCTGAAGCTAGAGGTAAAAACATGGGATTAAGAAGAGCCCGTAGTTAGGCCAAGCAATGAGACGGGGTGCAACAACCTTTCCATGACCATACTTTTCCTGATAATGTTTTTGTGACAAATGGTTAACATTTGAGAGAGCTGACAAAATGGTAGAAAAAACCACCAGCATTTTTGCCTCCTCCTTCGTGGGGTGTAATGGTCATTTTGAAAGTGAGAAACTTTGCCCTCCATTACCTCCTGGTCCCAAATGACCCATGAAAAATGTTCCTCCAGCTACTTCCACTTCTGCCAAGTGACTCTACCCAATCACTTGTTTATCACAGCCTCCTCACCTTCTGTTCCTACCTGTTCTTGCCTCCCCTGAGGCCACAAAGGAAACAAAGAAAAGGTGGACAGGTCAAGGAAAAGTGAATTTGCAAAATGAAGCATCCTCGCTCCTTCAAACATCATTTTGAAGTGATGAGAACACAGAGTTACACTCTTGGCAGATGTATGGTAGGTGGGGATAAACTAATTTGTCATGTATTCTGGAAAAAAACTACCTCTGCATAAGATTGTCTTGACGGTGCTTAATCGTTGAGTCCCGTGCTCAGTCTGATCTTACCTCGCCCGAATGGACACCCCTTTGGACTTCACTGAAGTTAAATTAAGAAAAGGGAATTGAGGTTTCCAAAACTCATTTATTAGATTGGAATCTCCTTAATTTTGGTGGCCCTTGAGTGATTTTTCCAGGTCACGTGCAAGGACTGAACGGTTAGAGAGAAAAATGTGCATTGGTGTGAGCCCTTGATGATTGAGGTGACAAGCGGTGGAAGGGGGGGATACAATTTTATTTTATGATATAAGCATTGGGATGCACCAATCAATTCTGAACTCCAAACAGCCAAAGTTGCTGTATCATGACTTCTTGTCTCTCTGGGCAGTGACAGTAGCACAGCCTTGCTGGCTGAGGATGTACTTGGCTCCTACCTGCTCTGCCCCCTGACAGAACCTCCCAGCTGTGGATCCCTTATCATCCGCTGCCCCTCTGGCCTCCTCACCTCCCTCATCACCCGCACTGCCAGTGGGAAATATCTGCTGCAGGTAGGGGGGTCGGGGAGAAATACTTGCAAGACAATAATGAATTTATTTGTCATATGTTTATTGATCTTTAAATACAACGTTGTAGCTTTTGATACAGTTAACCTTCATATTGTATTGGAAAAGTTGGATGATTATGGTTTTCATGATGCAATGTACAAATGGTTAAATAATTAAAGACATTTTTGTGCTTAGGGCTGCTATTGCAACAAGGGCAGACTACTCTGTGGGGTTCCACAGGGTCCATTCCTGGACCATTATTATTTCTTAGTTATATTAATTTTGTTGTTAATGTCTCAATTACCCTTTCTCCAATAATTTTTACAGATGACAACCATAGCTCTGTCATTCAAATTTTAGTTCTCTAAAGGATGCTAAAGTTGACTCAACTGCTTATGCTACCTGGTTTAAATTAGATGAGATATATTTGAATATAATAAAACCTATTCTCCTCAGTGGAAAAAATCTTACTCTATGCATTTATTTACAATTACAATTGAGTCTGTGATGCCTCAAGTGTCTTGCACAAGATTCTTGGGAATGATTGTTGATGAGAGTTTGAGTTAGAGAGAACAAACTAACTGGGTTAGCAGAAAAATTAAAAAAAAATCTGTTGGTATTTTAAGGAGGGTTAGTCATCTTTTCTCCACAAACCATGTTCTCACTCTATTATGGTTTATCCTAATCCTTCATATTGTACCATACAGTACTTTTGGCAAGTACTCCTTTTACTACTCTCCACATAATTTTGGTCCTCCAGAAACGTTTTGCAAGAATTGCAAGTCATACTAGAGTCATACACCTTATCAGCCTGTGCATTTCAGATTGTTACCATTTATTACATCAATTTTTCTCAATTATGCATTTTTTTTAATGAGGTATGTTCAAGTGAAGGGAATATTCCAGAGCATTTCAAGACTTTGAAGCCAATTCACTGGTGGGCCTAGTCAAGGGGAAGTGAACATTTGTCCGTCCATTACCAAGTTTATTTCGGACATTATGTATATCGTACGCTATAGCAGATTAGGGAAATTGTTAAACAAGGCCAACTTACTGAATTGAAACAAAGAGATTCGTCATGCTGCATACCATAAATGAAGTACATTGTTAAGTAACAGTGTCCGTCCGTTACTTCCCCTTGACCAGCCCCTGGTCTGTTCTCACCCAATTCGTCAATCTTAAGATTTTCTTCATCATCCTAAATTTTTTCACTTGCAGAGGTCAAATTTTGATTTAGGGTGCCAGTGATGCAATGGCTTTTCCCTCAAGGCAAAAAAATGTCCAATTAAATGTAACAAGGTGGTTGAAAGACCAATTAACTTCTGTTTAGTGTTCGTTTTCCCCTGTGTATTGTTTTGTCCTTGTATCCATGTTTTGTTTCACTCAGTGACAGTTATCATTAATATTGCCCTGGAGTCAACATGGTGTATGAACCAATATTTACCTCACGACAACGCGCACACGCATGCATATGCACAAACTCACGCATACATTCATACATGCGCGCGCGCACACACACACAAACAAACACACACACACACACACACACACACACACACACACATTCAGACACTCTACACACACTAATTTTTCTGCTCTTAATCTGATTCTGTTATTGCTATTATTGTTGTTGGGTTTTTTATATTTGCCAGTGTGGTCTTGCATTTTTTTTGTTCATTTTTGTGTTCTGTGAAACATTTTGAAATTCCAACATTATTTAAATGGAGGCTTCAAATAAGCAACTGGGATGTTCTATCTTTCCCTGCTCTTTATATATTTTTTTTTTTGTATAGGTATTTTAAATTATGCTTAAACAATCAATCAAGCAAATGGAGATGAAACAATGAGAGAGGTTAAAGTGCATGTTTTTATGTGCGGGTATTTGCACCCATATCTGATCTTCATGATGTCTGCCATTTTTGTCCCCAGCCACGAAGAGGATTTAGGAATGAGTGTTATCCATGCGTGTGTCCGTCCATCACGTTTCTTTTCAGGGCCAGAACTTCTAAACCATTCAATATTTTTCCACAAAATCTAATGTATAGAGGCATCTTGTAATGTAGATGTGACTTTTCATACTTCCGTGCGTCCCTCCTGTCCATCCCTCGCATTTTGTCTCCAGGGCTGTAGGCCAAAACTGTGGCAGGGTATCGGAGTATTTCATTCTTTTTGTACAAATCGGCTGTCCGAGCACATAGACAGAACTGTGAGTATCAGCATTGCAAAGTGATGTCTGTTAATTACTCTGAGCAGCATTGATTTGTGTTTTTTACAGGACTGCCATACTGAATTTGATAGCGTTGCTTCAATAATTGAGCACTACACTGAGAGCCGTGGGGAGCTGGAGTGCAAGCTGAGCTGCGCCCGGGTCAACCACTGCTATGAGTGGGAGGAGAAGGCAGGAAAATCCCAGGCTTCAGGCCTGCTGAAAAGCTCTCAGCGACAGATGTCAAGAAATAACAGAATAGAGCTGGTTTAAATCGCTGTCGCTGTGCTTGTTATCAGTCTGTCTTGCCACCTAGCATCAGGTGATGCTGAGTGAACGGTCTTTATGTTTTTTGATGATGTCTATTTTTTGAGATGTTTATTTGATTTCTGAGATGACTGTGTTTGGAGAAGCTAGTTCAGCAATGGGAAGGGGGGAGGAAGGGAAGGGTTTTGTAATTATACAAGTATATAGTATTTATATGATGACCACCACATATTTAGGATTAACCCCTGTGGGTAAAATTTACCGTAGCATTTTTGAATGTTTTCTTGTTTTTATTTTTTTTAAAGTAGAGCCTTTAATTGCATGCTATCTAGAAAGTGGAAAATGATTTTTATGTTTTTTAAATGCTTATTTCTAAATGAGCAAAACATTGTGATTTGAGATTAATCATTGTCTGACAATTTGCGGTCTTCTCTGTTCTTGTTGCTAAACACCTGGGACGCAGTCTTATGTTTCTGTGCCAGGTTAAACTAGGTGTCCCCTGTTAAAGCTGGTGGTGATCTGGCTTGTTTTAACTGTTTTTGGCACTTTAACCCTTTCAATACTGAATACAGCAATATGACGGTTATCCATTGAATATATGTCACTTTTGTGACTGTCACACAGAATTGGCCTAAATGCAAGGGTTTCTGGAAATCGTATGTCCCAACAAGATATTTGTAAATATTGTGGGTCATATGTGTCCCGTTGGTACTGAAAGGGTTAAGCTGGTCAACCATGTGATCAGCCTGTATAGTAAGCTGGTGCACTTGCATGGCCTCCAGTTTACACCACCAGCTTTGACGAGCTATAGACCAGCCATGAAACGGCAGTGACAGATTAGGTGTCAGAAATGCAGCTTAAACCAGACAGACCTGTATAGACTGGTTTAATCTGCAATTTATTGCAGAAAACGCAAAGTTCCACCTGGGACACCTTAGTATACCTTGTAGTCTTGCTGGCACAAGGACAGATGAACACTGCAATGATGAATGTTTTAAATAAACCACTCCGAAGTGTCTACAAACAAAGTCCGGAACTGCATTCTTTTGCATATCTGGGGTCTGATGCTCGAATCCCAGAGGGCTGCTGTCTCTTAGTTTAATACATATTACTGCACTTTGGGGGTTAGTTTGTCCCCCATTGGCCAACAAGTTTGCACACTTGTTTCACAGCCTAAATTGGCTGCTTATGGGAAGCGATGTTTTAAGAACCAGCAGAGATCAAAGCCTTTCTGGATTAGAGGTTGAGTCTCCCCAGTATATAGCAAGGCAAAAACTACTGTATTCATTTCTTTTGTGCTATGTGTTTTTTTTTGTTTTGTTTTGTTTTTTGTTTTTTTTTTTACTATTTATAGAGACATTCCTGTGGATTAAAATGCTGATTAACTGTGGTGATTTGAGGATTTTATGTTTTTGAGGTTCAGCATTGAGCATTTTATGGATATCATGTTTTCTTTTTTATCTCCATAAAAACCTAATGAGCACTTACCACTTGTGTAGCCAATAAACACCTGTCGGTTACCGATTATGGCCATTCTTCTGTTTCTTAGCTATAGAATGAGTTCACATGTACACTGCCCAGCCAAAATGAAGTCATGCTCTAATGTTTTGTTGGACCACCTGTAGCTTTGATTACGGCACACATCCCCCATGGCATCATTTCCATAAGCTTATGTAATGTCACAACATTTTTTTTTTTTTCCCCGTCCAGAGTTGCATTAAATTTTTGCCAAGATCTTGTATTCATAATGGGAGAGTTGGACCGCTGCATAAAGTAGTCCTCAGCACATCCCAAAGATTCTGAATGGGGTTAAGGTCTGGACTCTGTGTTGGCCAATCCGCATGTGAAAAGGATGTCTCATGCTCCCCAAACCACTCTCACAATTTTAGCCCTCTGAATCCTGGCATCGTCCTGTTGGAATATGTTTGCACCTTTAGGGAAGAAAAAAATCCATTGATGGGAAAAACCTGGCCATTCAGCATATTCAAGTAGTCAGCTGACCTCATTTTGGAGGCACATATTGCTGCAGAACCTAAACCTGACCAATGGAAACAACCCCAGATCATAACACTGCCCCCTCAGGCTTGTATGGTAGGGACTTGATGGGTGCATCACATCATCTGCCTTTTTGCCCTGGTGTACCCATCTCTCTGGAATAGGGTATATCTGGACTCCTTTGACCACATGACCTTTTTTCAGTGCTCCAGAGTCCCATCTTTATGCTCCCTAGCAATTTGAAGTCTTTTTTTTTCTGCTTAGCCTCACTGATAAGTGGTTTTTTTAAGGCTACACAGCCATTCAGTCCCAATCCCTTGAATTCTCTTCACAATTTGTGTGTGGAAATGACTTTCACTATTAAACATTGCCATGAGTCCTACTGTTGACTTTTTGCAATTTGATATCACCAAACGTTTAAGTGATCTCCAATCACAATCATTCAAGATTTTTTTTCCAACCACATTTCTTGCTTGAAGATGTTGGTTTACCACTATCCTTCCAATTTTTTTAATGTGTTGGACGATTCTTAACCCAATTTTAGTAGTTTCAGCAATCTCGTCAGTTACTCTTTGCTTGATGCAGGCCAATAATTTGACCGGTCTGAAACAGAGTAACATCTTTTCCATGACCACAGGATTTGTCTTCCCTCTTCCGCCATGGTTGTTTGAGAAATTAGGAGCTGCTCACTGCATCAATTAGTATTAAACAACTTGTTGCTGGCTGAAACATATGAATGACTGCAGTAATTATCCATTGGAGGGCTCTAATCCATGTGCTTAGTAAAATTCAGATGGTGACTTTTTTTGGCCAGACAGTGTAGTTTCTTGCTGCTTGGGAAATTATATTTAGGTCGTAGTCTATGGGCTTGAAGTTGAGGGTTGAATTTTGCCGTGAGCAGTACATTAAAATTGTATCTTGTTTTGTATGAAATCTAATATATTCCTGTTACTACCACAAAACTTTCGGGAAGTGCTATATTATCTCCGTGTAATTAGCGATAGTATGCCCCCCCTTTTTTTTTTTTTTTTGACTGCGCAACTTTGGTGACGTTCCCTTATGTTTCGATGACGTAGTTGTCGAAGTTAGTGGTCACCTAGCAACAAAGAACGCCGCAGTAAAAGAGAGCCCGCCGCAGCGCCGAGGCTCCGGTGTGATAATGGTGTTTGCTCAGCTTCGATTTTATAACACGAGCAAAGGATGCCTTTACTGATGGGACCACGTGTAACGGTGTCGTAGGGTATCATTCCGATTCAGTCTTATCAGTTGCTACAGCAAGGGGATGCTGCCGTAGACAGTATAATAGAAGTTATGTCTTGATGTTGTGCTGTATAAACTTGATGGGGAAGCTTGCCGTTTGTGGATGCAGTAGGCTTGACGTAGCCTGCCAGCTAGATAGTGATGGCATGCAACAAATGCAAGTTGGAAAAACTGGCAGAATATTGTGTTGGCAATCGGTATAAACGTTATAGCCCGATGCCTGTGAATAAACGGCGGATTGAGGAGAGAAATTCCTGATGTCTTAATTTTACCTGCGATGGGTTATGTTTGAAGTTTAGTTGGCTGATTGCTGGCAAACTCAAAATTTGCTAGAAACGGCCACTTTGTGTCATTTTCATAGCGAAGCGTTAATTGTATAGTTTGGGAGCATTGATTTGTATCGTTGCGACTAATTAATCGGAAGCAAAAAATGGCTTCAGAGTCTGTCAAGGTGATAGTCAGGTGTAGACCAATGAACGACAGGGAGAAGGCGCTGAACTGTAAGACGGTGATCTCTACTGAGCCAAGTCGAGGTCAGTGTTTTATCGAAAAGCCGGGGGCAACGGGGGAGCCTCCCAAGCAATTCACATTTGATGGAGCCTACTCCACCCACCAGAGTACCGAACAGATGTACAACGAGATCGCTTACCCTCTAGTCGAGGTAATAAACTCCGTTTGTCTGTTAGGACGGATGTATGTCCCAACCGGGGACTTAGTGTCTGGCGTCCTAGACTCGCACTCGTTATTGGATAACATTACCCGGTCTCCCAGACTGAAACAAAATACTTTTGACCTTCTTCCATCATAAAGAACACTTGCATGCAAATAGAAACCTTTTGGGCTATATTGCTTTTGAGTTTGCGGTTTTACAGAAAAGATAATAATTGCAAAAAGATTTATTTCGGTGCAGTTTCTTCACATTGTTTGATTAAATCTTGTTCTTAATGAAAATATGGTAATTTGAGATTTTAAAACAGAAAAAATGTAACTATTCTGTTCTCAATTTGGCTATTAGGATTTATTTTTGGTCCTGAAAAAAGGGTAAAACGCTCATTTTATTATCCACCAGGGGGTGACAGAGGGCTACAACGGGACGATATTCGCGTACGGCCAGACTGGCAGCGGGAAGTCATTCACAATGCAGGGGGTGGCAGATCCCCCCGCACAGAGAGGAATCATTCCTCGTGCCTTCGAACACATCTTCGAGAGCATCCAGGTAATCGGCTTGCAGTGCGTTTAAAAGAGGGAAGGATGGGCGGGAGAAATTGTTTGCAGTTCTCACGTTTTGTGAATGAGTGTTCACGCATCCACCGCGGGCGTTCTTGGCTCATAGCTTTGATTTCTTTGGTTGACATTTGAGTCTGTCAGCGATGAGGCAAACACTGGCATCACTGATCTAAAATTTATGAATCTGGGGTGGAAAATCCAGGTTCACGAAGGAAAAGGTCTTTATCACCTGGATATTCCCACTGGTGTATTTCTTCAGCAAAGATGTAATATTTTGTGAAATTAGTTGCCTGAGTTCCTGTTTGGAACAGACGCATGATGGGAGTCAGGGCTATTCAACATTATCCTGCAAGGGCCGGTGTGGGTACAGGCTTTTATTCTAACCAAGCACTTACACACCTGATACTACTAATCAAGCTCTTTAGCAAAGACTCTTAGGGTTGATCAGTGGTGTCAGGTGTGCAAGTGCTTGGTTGGAATGAAAGCCTGGACCCGCACCGGCCCTTGCAGGATAATGTCGAATAGCCCTGGTGGGAGTCCTACTTTCCGACCCCTGGTCTTCACATTTATGTCTGTTCCCCAAAACAATGTTTCCCAACCCTGCTCCAGCAGGACCCCTGCCATCCACATGTTAGGTGTGTCCCTGATATAACACACCTGATCAGCTCATTCGTAGAGTTTTTGATGAGCTGAACTTGCTGTCTGATCAGGGAGACATCTAAAACTTGCAGGGCAGAGGAACTCCTGGACTAGTTTTGAGTACCACCGCCCAGAGCCTCTCTTTGTCGTCCCTGTGTCACAAATGAGTTCCAGTATGAGAACACGCATTACTGAGCTGTGCTGGCCTTTCTGTGTGTTCAGGGGTCTGTATACTTTTGCATTACCTCGTCCTCTCTGTATCCAGTGTGCTGAAGACACAAAGTTCCTTGTGAGGGCTTCCTACCTTGAAATATACAACGAGGAGATCAGGGACCTCCTGGGAACTGAGACCAAACACAAATTAGAGGTACAAATTCACATGGCCGTACAAACGTAACTGATGACGCATAGGGTATGTGATGTCGGTTAATAAAAGAGCCACAAGTAATTCATTATCTGAAGCCTTTTTGTAATCTGCGGCGCATTCTGAAAGCTGCGTTTCCTGCCAAGTTGTCGTGCCATCTCGGGATGTATCTGGAGGGCCAGTTGCCTGAGCAACCCCCCTGAGATGGAATGGGAGTGTACTTGAGACACAATGGTTGTTACCGCAGTGACAAAGGAAAGGGACTCTGCCATAGGCTGTTGCCATGGCCACGGACACTGTCTTCAGGGGTAAATGAGGAAGATCGTCTTTCCTGTTATTGCAGTCTGACCCTTGACATTAAGCTCTGTCTCTCAAGGGTAGAAAACACTCTAAGGGTTTACTCCATCTACAGGAGTCCTTATGCAACAGCGGAGGAGCACTGATGCCGTTACTCCTGGTGTTGCTGGCATTGGCTGTGGCTGCTCAGTCAAGTCTGAGTGTTACAGCCTTGCATACATTTACTATACTTTAGACAAAATGTGGGCTCAACACTGGTGAGATCTCAGAAGGTTCAGGGTTTTTTCCTCTTGTGCTTTGTGCAAAGCATTGACCATTCATTTGATTTTTGTATGAAAGCCAGATGAGTTAGATTCTTTCATCTTTATTGGAATCACTTACAAGGGGGTGTTGTCATGATCTTTAACATTAAGATACAATTCCAATTTTCAAATGTTATCAGTACATTATTACTTTATACACCTTGATGGAGACTTGGCCAATGATCCTGTAAGTGCCAGGGAGAATACACTGAATTTACCTTCTTATTAAGCTTTTGGTAAATGCAAACACTCCATGTGAGTCATAATTTTATGTGATTAATGGGGAATAAAGCTTTATAGGAGGTTACCTTGGATTACTAACAGGCTCGTGATCTTTGGATTGCAAAGCATCTGTATGAGTCTGTGGTGTATTGGCACATTCTGTACCTATGCAAGTAGGGCTCTTTAACAGTGAAATGATCATTTTTGCCATTTTTATCATTTATTTCTTGCTCTAGAGTGACACTTGTGTGTTTGTGTGTGCCTCTATTTGTGTCTGTGTTTGTATGTGACTGTGAATACATGTGTTTGTGTGTGTTTGGTTGTGTGTGCGCATGGGTATGTGGGGGTGTGTGTGTTTACATGTGCTTGTGTGTGTGCGCGCATGTTTATCTGTGTAAATGTGTGTGTGTTCTTGTGTGTGTGTGTGTGTGTGTGTGTGTGTATCTGTGTTTGCGTGCGCGCACGTGTGTGTGTGTGTGTGTGTGTGTGTATGTGTATTTATGTATGCACATGTGTGCTTGCTTGCATGTTTGTGTGTATATGCATGTGTGTTCTTGTGTGTGTGTGTGTGTGTGTGTGTGTCAGCTGAAGGAGCACCCGGAGCATGGTGTGTACGTGCGGGACCTCTCCATGCACACAGTGCACAGTGTGGGGGAGTGTGAGCGGATTATGGAGCAGGGCTGGAAGAACCGCTCGGTGGGCTACACCCTCATGAACAAGGACTCATCCCGATCCCACTCCATCTTCAGCATCCACCTGGAGATCTGCAACACCGGTCAGTTCGCATACGCAGACACACGCATACACACGAAGACACAAACACCATATTTGTTCTTATTGTAAATAAGTCGGGATGGTCCCGCTGTTCCTTTTTCTGAGAATACAAAATCCATTATTTGCAAAAACTCTTTTTCAGATGAACTTGTTAGAGCACAGGACTTTTTTCCACTTCCCTTTCTATTCATTTCAGACGAGCAGGAGCCCAGAGAAGTCGGCGTTGCTTTGAGATGGCGTTGATATATGGCTTCTTCTTTGCTTAATATAGTCTTATGCTGTATTTGATGTCTCGACCATCTGTATTCACTGATTGAGGTCCACTGAAGTATGTATGGGCCCATTTGGTTATGTCCATTATAGAAGCATGTCGGTTATTAATGCAGTGCTGTCTGAGGGCTTGAAGGTCACGCGTATCCAATGTTGGCGTTCGCTCTGGTGTTTTATGCACGGAGATCTGGTTTCGTTGGATTCTTGGAAACTTTGCAATATTATGGACTGTTGATAGTGAAATTCCTAAAGTCCATGCAATCCCATGTTGAGAAAAATTCTGAAAATATTTGAGGATTTGTTCACTCAGGTTTTGGCGAAGTAGAAAACCTCAAACCATCTCGCTTGTAAACAGCTCTGCCTTTTGTGAGTGCTCATTTTATACCCCATCATAACTGAATCACCAGTGACTTATTCACCTATTTAACAGTGGGATGTTCCAAAAGGGTGTTTTCATAAAATTCCACAACTTTTCTAGTCATTCCATTCCTGTGTTGCGGTTAACATGATGTGGATGAAATTACTCAACATAAAGCTGGCAGTCCCACTAAACGCAGATTTATTTTCAAATCCAATGTGGGGGAGTACGGATCTGGACAGTAAAATTCATCCCTCCGCCCATAGAGACTACAGTGTACGAAGCACTGCTATCAAAAGTTGGGGGACGTCACCACAATTTTTGCTTTGCCTCTGAACTCAGGTTGAAGTGCTGACTGTCTGCATTAATATGAGGATATTTCCAACCATGCTGAGCGATCTGATGAATTACCACCCTTTTGTGTACATAACCCCCGTTTTAAAGGTATTAAAGTAATGATCTGTATGTACTCTTAGCTGTCATTGGCTGTGATTTACTTTATCTGGTTGCAAATTCATTGCATTTAATGAGTTCCTGAGGTTAAGGTCACATTTTCCTCCCAGACTCTTGGTAATCTTCCATGCTGAAACAACAAACTGCCATAATCCCAAACTTCTGACCGGCAATACATGGGTGGTGGACAAAATATGGGCCACACCTGTAAAAATGCCTTTAAATTTTGCGACTCAAAGCCACAATTGCTAAAGAATCAATGGAAGTTGTTCCTAATTTGTGTGCTAATTAGCTGGATGTGTCTGCATATAAGAGGTCTAAGCTGCAGCATACAAAGAGCCTAATAGTGGGAGCTCAAATCGCAGGTGCTCCGGTCACAAGAATGGCAGAATTATTAAAGTTGGTAATGGGAACACTGTCAAAGATTCTGGCAACATATCGATGGCCTCATGCAAGAAGGGCTTAAGTGACATTCTACAAATTTTACAGGAGAGCCAAAAAACTGTCACAGCACCACCTGTTAACTATATGCTGAACTATCCATGATAGAAGTATTGTACTTGGTAACCTACTGGGATACCTACTAGACATTTTCATAATTCTTTGTAATTTGGGAGATAATTAGCAAAATGCACTTAAGCCCATTTGGCATGGGCGAAGATGACCATTTCGATCACAGCTGCACCAATGTTAAAAAGGCATTTTAACCCCTTTAGGATAGGAATTTAGTCTCCAGTCTTGGTCAGTAGATGGAATAGTCTCAGTTATTCCAAAACAGCAAAAAAGTCATTTTTGACCGAAGTGTCACTTAAGCTCTTGCATGAGGCCATCGATACCCAAATATTGAAAAGAGTGACAGTAAAAAAGAACTATGGCTGTAAGTGAAAGTTCTGACAGGTACTGTCGGAATTCTAAACATCTAATTACCTCACAATTAAAACAATCCGTAGCCAAATCAGTCTCAGCAAAAACCGTTCATTGTGAGCTTCACAAAGCTGGTATTTATGGCAGTGTTTTTAATGTACCCCCTGTATGTGTGTGTATCACTCAGCTACCCTCATTGTGTTTGTGACCCTGGCGCCCCCTATAGATGGCTCAGGGGAGGACCACCTGCGTGCCGGGAAGCTGAATCTGGTGGACCTGGCGGGCAGCGAGCGGCAGTCCAAGACTGGTGCAACGGGCGAACGGCTGCGCGAGGCCACCAAGATCAACCTCTCGCTCTCCGCCCTGGGTAACGTGATCTCTGCCCTGGTGGACGGGAGGTCCAAGCACATCCCGTACCGCGACTCCAAGCTGACGCGGCTGTTGCAGGATTCGCTGGGTGGGAACACGCGCACCCTGATGGTGGCGTGCCTGTCGCCCGCCGATAACAACTATGAGGAGACGCTGAGCACGCTGCGCTATGCTAACCGCGCCAAAAGCATCCAGAACCGGCCGCGGATCAACGAGGACCCCAAAGACGCGCTGCTCAGGGAGTACCAGGAGGAGATCAAGCAGCTGCGATTACTGATCTCTGGGCAGCTGGGAGCTGCCGACCTCTCCTGTGGGTACTGCTGTGAGTGTGTGTGTCTGTGTGAGAGTGAGAGAGAGAGAGAGGGCTTGTATAGCTATACTTATTGGAACCAGTTCTTGAGAAACCAAATATGTTGAGGACATTTGGGATTGTGAGGACATTTCTGGTGGTTCTCATAGAAGATTACAGAGGATTACGGATAATTGGTTAAAGTTGGGATTAGGGTCAGGCATAACTTGGTTATGGTTAAGGTTTAGGATAGTCTGTATGGAATGAATTGAAGTCAATGCAATATCCTCACAAGTAGATCTATAAAAATGTGTGCCTGTATGTGTGTGAGAGCCTGCATGTGTGTACGTGTGAGCCTTGCGTGTGTGTCTATATGTAAACCTGTGTGGGTGTATGTATGAGCCTGTGTCTGAGTGCAGGAGTGTGTTTCTGGCCAAGAATGTGAGTGAGTTTTTGTGTTTACTTGAGCCCACATGAGTGTTTGTGAGTGTATGTGTGTTTGAGCCTGCGTGTGTGTGTGTGAGCCAGTACATGAGTGCCCATGCTCTGTGTGCAAGTGCGTGTGTATGTGAACGAGAGGGTTTACATTTGATGGTATGAGGATTGGGTTGCACTGTGAAGGGGCAGGATTTAGTATGTAAGTATGCTGCGTGTGTCTAGGGCCTGTGTGGTATTTCACAAAGCAGGATTACTCAGTTAGCTGGATAACTGCGCTGAGCACAATCTGGACCAGCTGCTTTTAACTTAAATCATGATTAGATTTGGAAGTTTTGCTCAGTGCAGTTATCTAACAAATGCTTAGTGAAACAGGATTGAAAAAAAAGCCCTGAACTGTGATCTCTGAACTGCAGCTCTGCTGGCTGGCCAGATGTCTGCAGCACCCCCTGGTGGTGGGTTTCAGTCACGGTCCAACAGCATCGTGGACAGTGAGGCGGAGAAAGACAGGATAAAGCAGGTATCACCTGTGCTTGCAGCTTTATGTCTGTGTGTGTGTGTGTGTGTGTGTGTGTGTTTGTGCTTATATTTGTGTGTGTGTGTGTGTGTGTGTGTGTGTGTGTGTGTATTCTTCAGGAGTACGAGGAGAGGCTGGCTAAGCTGCAGGCCGAGTACGCTGCGGAGCAGGAGTCTAAAGCCAAACTGCAGGAGGCCATGGAGACGCTGCAATCCTCCTTCCAGAGCAAACTGTCCAGCCTGGAGAAGGCCAGAGCCTCCTCGTCTCCTGCGCAAAAAACAGGTGTCCCCTCACCCCCTCATACACACAGCCTGGGACCCCAACACACACAACTGCCAGCACCTCCTCAATCAATACAAACACACACACACACACAGCTGGAGGTTTGAGTCACACTTACCCCCAGCAAAAACCAGGACCCTCCCCATCCACACAGCCCCCAACATAGGCACCCCTCGCTGTTCCCCCTTCCATCCACATAAACACTCGCTCAGTCATTTGTCCCAACCATTCTGTCCCCCTGTGATGCGGGGACAACGTATTAAAAATCATCCTCTCTATGCTGTAAATCAGGGACTCTTCTGCACACATACAGACGTTCGTTTTTCACAGGTGCGCCCAACAGCCGGACTCCATGTGGAGAGGACCTCGTGCGCCCAGGAACTGCCCCGCCCCAGGAGGTGACCGGTGTAGAACAGGCCCTGGCTAAGGTAACCCATACCTGCACACCTATTGGAGGTGTATGGCAAGTGACCTGTGTAACTTCAGACTCTTTCAGGTATTTTGTGGTCAGGGTATGTTGGTTGTCAAGCAACTCAAAAGTTCTCTCACTTTTTTATAATCTCACCAGTGTTTTGGTCGAGGTTTTACTAGGTGCAGTTATCCTGCAAACTCTGTAATCCTGCATTGTGAAACATAGCCCAGTTGTGAGACAGAGTTTAGATCTGCTCGATTTTCTCCCTTCAGATGAGTCAGCCGATGGATGCTGGTCATGTGACCAGAGAGGCGGAGGTAGAGTCGCCCTCTGCTGCTACGCCAGGACCCTTGGACCAGAAACAGGTTTTGGAGAGGTAACAAGAACATGACCTTATCCACACGTAACACATGCATACACACAGATGGAAAAATTATGAGTTATGGTGGATTTTGTTACTGTCTCTGCTCCTATTGACATACGAATCTCTAAATAGAGTATTTTCTGCTCCTGTTGACAATCTCTTGTCTGTTTCTTTGGTCTATCTTGCGCATCTCCATTCTCAGAGTATCTCTGCTTCTGTTGATGCTTCTATATGCAGAATTCCTCTCCTGCTGTTTACATGTCTTTAAGCAGAGAATCTCTTCTTCTATGGTTGTATCTCTAATCAGAGTATCACTGCTCCTGTTGCTGTATCTCTAATCAGAGTATTTCTGCTTCTGTTGCAGTATCCGTAATTAGAGTATCTCCGTTCCAGTTGCAGTATCTGTAATTTGAGTATCTCTGCTCCTGTAATTAGAGTAACAGAAACTGCTCCAGTTGCTGTGTCTGTAATTAGAATATCTGTTCTTATGTTGCTGTGTCTGTAATTAGAGCATTTCTGCTCCAGGTGTTGTATCTGTAATTGGAGTATCTCTTCTCCTTTTGCTGGATGTCTAATCACAGTATCTCTGCTCTAGTTATTATGTAATTAGAGGATCTCTGCTTCAGCTGCTGTATTCATAATTAAAGTATCTCTAATTCTGTTGCTGTGTCTGTAGTATGAGGTTCTACTCTTATTTTGCTGTGTTTATAATTAGAGTATCTCTTATGTGCAGCTGTGTCTGTAATGAGAGTATTTCTGCTCTGGTTGCTGTATCTGTAATTAGGGTAACACTGCTTCAGTTGCAGTATCTGTAATTAGAGTATCTCTGCTTCTGTTGCTGTATCTGTAATTAGTATCTCTGCTCCAGTTGCTGTCTCTGTAATTAGAATATCTGTTCTTATGTTGCTGTGCCTGTAATTAGAGTATTTCTGCTCCAGTTGCTGTATCTGTAATTAGAATATCTGTTCTTATGTTGCTGTGACTGTAATTAGAGTATTTCTGCTCCAGTTGCTGTATCTGTAATTAGGGTAACACTGCTTCAGTTGCTGTATCTGTTATTACAGTATCTCTGCTTCTGTTACTCTATCTGTAATTAGAGTATCTCTGCTTCTGTTGCTGCATCTGTAATAAGAGTATCTCTGCTTCTGTTGCTGTATCTGTAATTAGTATTTCTGCTCCAGTTGCTGTATCTGTAATTAGAATATCTGTTCTTATGTTGCTGTGACTGTAATTAGAGTATTTCTGCTCCAGTTGCTGTGTCTGTAATTAGGGTAACATTGCTTCAGTAGCAGTATCTGTAATTAGAGTATCTCTGCTTCTGTTGCTGTATCTGTAATTAGTATCTCTGCTCCAGTTGCTGTATCTGTAATTAGAATATCTGTTCTTATGTTGCTGTGACTGTAATGAGAGTATTTCTGCTCCAGTTGCTGTATCTGTAATTAGGGTAACATTGCTTCAGTAGCAGTATCTGTAATTAGAGTATCTCTGCTTCTGTTGCTGTATCTGTAATTAGTATCTCTGCTCCAGTTGCTGTATCTGTAATTAGAATATCTGTTCTTATGTTGCTGTGACTGTAATTAGAGTATTTCTGCTCCAGTTGCTGTATCTGTAATTAGGGTAACACTGCTTCAGTAGCAGTATCTGTAATTAGAGTATCTCTGCTTCTGTTGCTGTATCTGTAATTAGTATCTCTGCTCCAGTTGCTGTATCTGTAATTAGAATATCTGTTCTTATGTTGCTGTGCCTGTAATTAGAGTATTTCTGCTCCAGTTGCTGTATCTGTAATTAGGGTAACACTGCTTCAGTTGCTGTATCTGTTATTACAGTATCTCTGCTTCTGTTACTCTGTCTGTAATTAGAGTATCTCTGCTTCTGTTGCTGCATCTGTAATAAGAGTATCTCTGCTTCTGTTGCTGCATCTGTTATTAGAGTATCTCTGGCCCAGGTGCCATATCTGTTATTAGAGAAAAACTGCTTCTGTTCCTGTATTTGTAATTAGAGTATGTCTGCACCTGTTGCTGTGACTGTAATTACAGGATCTCTGCTCCAGGTGCTGTATTTGTAATTAGAGTATCTCTGCTTCTGTTGCTGTGACTGTAATTACAGGATCTCTGCACCTGTTGCTGTGACTGTAATTAGAGGATTTCTGCTCCAGGTGCTGTATCTCTAATCAGAGTATCTCTGGCTGCTCCTAGGCTGCAGCAGCTGGAGAAGGAGTTTGTTGGGGGTGAGCAGGCTCGAAACGAGGAGCTGCGTCAGAAACGACGGCAGAGGAAGACGCTGGCCGACCAGAGGAAGAACCAGCTAATCGAAGCCCTGGCAGACAGCAGTGAGGACAGCGACAGTGTCTTACTGCAGGTGTACGACTCCATCCAGGAGGAGGTGCGAGCCAAGAGCAAAGTCCTGGACAACACGCAGCGCAAGGTGAGAGCGCAAGGGAGAATCACCCGCAGCACTGTGAGGGAGAATGACATTGGGGCTATCATTGGGGCTCGGTCTGTTTTTGATCGACCATAGGATAAAGAAAACTTTGAAAAGCATGGTTATCCTCGACAGAAAGCTCAATAAAATTGGATTTGACGTCAAGGAAGGCAAGGACGGACTAAACATACTGCGAGGGGTCATTAAATCCGATAAGGCAAGGGTGAACCAAGTCGACGGAGATGATGACTAACTAAGAGATCCATGCAAAGATCCGGTATTATTGCACCTTCCACCTATTTCAAATCACTAGGAACAAACCAACTGATGAAGAAAGGAGTTCAGGTTTCTCTGGACCAAGTCTAATGGATTAAATCAAGAGTGACACTCAAATCTAAACTTGCATAGACACTCAGCTATATTGTGATTAAAATTCTTCATGATGTTCACAACTCTTTATTATCTTATGTTGTGGCGCTTAAATCGTAGTGTAAATGGACGCTCAGCTCTGTTGTGATTTATGAATCTTTATGATATCTTAACCATAATCAAACTGTTTTTCTGGAAGTTGGGGGCGGGACTTTGACAAGCGATCTCGCTTCTCCCGCGACCCTTTCGGTTATGATACATGTTGTATTGAAATTGTCATGAAATGAGTATACAATCATGCCGAAATTTTTGTAAAAACAAAAATAAAAAAAATCAAAATCAACACAACAGGTATTTCAGACCAATATTTACCCTAAAATATACGGATATCTGTTTTGCCCGAAATTAAATCAGACAAATGTCGCCAGTGAGGTGAGACAGGTTGGCTAATTTCTGGATTTGGCAATGAGGTCAGAGGTGAAAGCGGGTGATGTTGTGTTTTTGCCCTGATTTGTGATTGTGGCTGAAGACGGCTGATGCAGCATTTGTTATCGTAGCTGAACGCGAGTGATAGAGTTTTTTTGCCCTGATTTGTGATCGTAGCTGAAAGCAGCGCGGATCGAGATTCGGGACCTGCAGTCGGAGTTCGAGCTGGAGCGGGATGACTACTTGGCGACGATCCGGCGTTTGGAGCGTGAGGGGCAGCTCCTGCAGAGCATCCTGGAGCGCGTGACGCCGCTGATCCGCCGCGACTGCAACTACAGCAGCGTGGAGCGCGTGCGGCGCGAGGCCGTATGGGATGAGGACAGCGCCACCTGGAGGCTCCCTGAGGTGATTGTGCAGAAAACGGCCCTGCCCGCAGGTGAGAGGGGTTCACTCATGTCTGTGTTTGGTTCTGGTTTACGGGACCCCCTGTATGGTTGCGTTTGGGTAAACCCTGACCCTCTCTCTCTCTCTCTCTGTCTGTGCCTCTATTTCTGTCCCCATGTTCCTCTCTCTATTAATCTATTTCTCTATGTCCAATACTCCTTTGCTTTGTTCCCTGT
The DNA here is from genome assembly GCA_029692085.1 of Gymnothorax javanicus. Classification (NCBI taxonomy): domain Eukaryota; kingdom Metazoa; phylum Chordata; class Actinopteri; order Anguilliformes; family Muraenidae; genus Gymnothorax; species Gymnothorax javanicus. The sequence continues at coordinate 29,373,605 of CM056202.1, forward strand.
TCCTCTCTCTTATGCTCTCTCTATCCTTCTTTCTCCCCTCTCTTTCTCCCTCTCATTCTCTCACCCTCCCTCTCCCACTCACCCTCTCTCTCCTCTTCTCTCACTCTCTCTCCTGTCCCCCTTCTCCCTCTCTCTCTCCCCCCCCTCTCCCCTCTGCCCCTCTCTCTCCCTCTCTCTCCCCCCTCACTCTCTCCCCCCCCCTTTCTCCCTCTCTCCCTCTCTCTCTCTCTCCCTCTCAGCAGTGCCTCCTGTATCCGGCAGCACACAGAGTGTAGCTCAGACTCGTCGAGACTCCGCTGTGGACTGCTGTGACTTGCTGGTCAGTCCTTTTATGTGCACCATACGTGTATAAATACAGATAATTTATTGAGTTATTCTGACTGTTTTACAGTTTTAATATTTAAGGGTCCTTAAATAACATTCTTTAAAGCAACCATGATGCAGTATACTGCCTATATCAATTTTTATTACCAATATTTTACAGTATTCATAAATGCCGTTTTCGACAATAGTTATGCAAAAGTATTCCATTTATAATGCTCACCTGTTCAACACCTACTTCACACTAGTAACTTGCTCCACAATAATAATTCCCATGTTATCCATACGTGTTCCACATTTATGATCCTCGCTTGTTGCACATATGTGATCCATATCTGTTCAACACTTGTAATAGTCTCCTGTAATCCATACCAGTTCCACACTTATAATCCACACCTGTAATCCATACCTGTTCCACATTTCGATTACTCACCTTTAATCCACACCTGTAATCCACACCTGCTGCACACCTGTAACCTCTGCAGGAAGAGGACAGGTATAAAGAGATGCTGAACCGGAGTGAAAGCGAACACATCGCCAGCAACTACTTCAAATCAAAAAGAGCCAATCAGCTGCTTGTGTCTGAGCCCAAGAGGAGTCTGGGTAAGAACTGAGTTGATTTTCTTGTTCCCTGTTATGTCAGTGTTTAATTTATCATAGAATCAGGATGCTTCCACCAGTTTACCTGCTAAATATCCCACAAGCTGAAGCTCAGGAATAAAAGGCATGAAATCTGTTGCCATACTACCTCTTACATCCACAGGCACACTAACTGACAGACCATGCTGGTAATGTAAACTCACACCATAAGCTGGCTCTTGGGACATGGACTGTCACCACAAAGGCGGGGAAAGAACCGGAGCTTGTATGGGAGGTTGAGCGGTACCAGCTAGGTGTAATCGGACTCACTTCCGCGTGCATTTCTGGCTCTGGAACCAAACTCCTTGATAAGGGATGGACTCTCTCCTTTACAGGAGTTGCCCAAGTTGAGAGGCGGCAAGCAGGCACGGGGATACATACAGTGCTTAACAAATTTATTAGACCACCGCCCAATGTAAGGTTTATGCTACAGCTGCCCTAAATTAACAGTGTTGGTAATTACCAAAATATTTTTTGTTTCTGTAATGGTTAATCCACCAGTATGTGCAAAGTCTTTAATTGAAATTATATTTTTAATGCTAAAATATGATTATTGTTGTTATCCATGAATTTTCAAATTTACTGTTTTACAAAAAAACAGAAAAAAATAGATAAGCACATTATTATTTTTTGATAAAGATGCCAAGAAACAGTTATTTACTTGCATTCCTGAACATAAAAATTAGTTTTGGTGGTTGAATGCAAGCTGCTATCAAGGCCAAACGAGGCCATACAAAATGTTAAGTTTATTTGGTTTTTATGTGTGAATAAAGACTATTTGGTTGTTTCAGTTTGTTATTTGCCAAAGAAATAACAATGTAATTTTTAGTTTTAAACAAGTTTTTGACAAATTTCTAAATTATTTGTGTTTTCTCGTTTTTATGACAGGTGGTGTAATATGTTTGTTAAGCACTGTATGTCTCCTCAGCTGAGTGCCGCTGTGTTGGAGTTTCACCCTGGTGAACCAGAGGGTCTCCGCAATGCGCCTGCTGGTTACGGAGGGGAATGCTCTGTCCCATGTTTGTGCTTACACACTAAACAGCAGTTCGGAGTATCCAGCCTCCTTGGAGTCCCTGGGTGGGGTCCTGGAAAAGGCTCCAACTGGGGATCCCATAGTTCTGCTGAGGGACTTCAACACTCATGTCAGCAGTGATGAAGGCACTTGGAGGGGAGTGAATGGGGGGAATGGCCTCCCTGATCTGAACTCGAGCGGTATTTTGTAATTGGATTTCTGTGCTAGTCATGGATTATCCATAACAAACACCAAGTTTGGGCTTAAGGGTGTTCATAAGTATGCTTAGTACCAAAACACCCTTGGCCAAAGGTGGATGATCGATTTTGTAATTGTGTCATCAGATCTGCGTCTGTATGTTTTGGACACTCTGATGAAGAGATGGGCAGAGCTGTCAACTGATCATTACCTGGTGATGAGCTGGATCAGATGGCCGGGAAGACTGCCGGACAGACCTAGTAAACCTAAACATGTTGTGAGGTTTGAGTGGGAACATTTGTTTGAGGACCCTGTCCGGATTTCCAGCTCGCACCTCCAGACGAGCTTTTCCCACATCCCGGGCGAGACCAGGGACATGGAGTCCGAGTAGACCCTGTTCAAAGTCTCCACTGTGAAATTGGCTGTTGTGAGCTGTGGCCTGAAGGTTGTTGGTGCCATTCGTGGCGGCAACCCAAGGACCCGTCGGTGGGCACCAGCAGTGAAGGAGGCCATTAAGCTGAAGAAGGTGGGCTTTCAAGCCTGGTTAGCCCAGGGGACTCCTGACTCGGCAGACTGGTATTGACACGCTAAAAAGACTGCCGCAGCAGTGGTCATAGGAGCAAAAACTCGGGGGAGGCTATGGAAAAGGACTTTCGGGTGGCCTCAAGGAGGTTCTGGTGAACCGTCAGACGACTCAGGAAGGGGATTAAGGGCTTCGCCTAGGCTGTGTTCAACAGGGGTGGGGAACTGCTGACCTTGACTGGGGATATTTTTTGATGGTGGAAGAAGCACTTTGAGGAACTCCTCACTCTGGTAGACACGCCTTCCATGAAGGAGGCAGAGACAGAAGACTCGAGTGATTCTTTGTCCATTTCCCTGGGGGAAGTCACTGAGGTGGTCGAAAAGCTCTGCAGTGGTAAGTCACCGGGGACGGACGAGGGTTGGTCTGAGATGCTGAAGGCCCTGGATGTTGTTGGGCTGTCATGGTTGACACGCCTGTTCAACATCACATGGATGTCCGGTACAGTACCCGTGGACTGGCAGACTGGGCTGGTGGTTTCCGTTTTTAAAAAGGGGGACTGGTGAGTGTGCTCCAACTACAGGGAGATCACACTGCTCAGCCTCCCAGGGAATGCCTATGCCAGGGTGCTGGAGAGGAGACTGTGCTAAATTGTTGAACCTTGGATTCAGGAGGAGTAATGCGGGTTCTGTTCTGGCTGTGGAACAGTGGACCAACTTTTTATTCTTGCACAGATACTGGAGGGGTCATGGGAGTTACATGTTACATCTAGTCTACATGTGTTTTGTAGACTTGGAGAAGGCTTATGACCATGTCCCACGAGGTATACTGTGGGGATGCTGCGGGAGTATGGGGCTCCAGGGCCGTTAATTCGAGCCATTCGATCCCTGTACAACCAAAGCAGAAGTTGTGTCCGCATTCTCAGCATTAAGTCGGACTCGTTTCCATTTTGTGTTGGACATCGCCAAGGGTGTGCTATGTCACCTATTCTGATCATGATTTTCATGGATAGGGTGTCAAGGTGCAGCTGAGGCTTGGAGGGTGTCCAGTTCGGTGGCCTCAGGATTGCATCTGTGCTGTTTGCAAATGATGTGGTCCTGCTGGCTTAATCTTGCTGTGACCTCCAATGCGCACTGGAGCAGTTCGCAGCTGAGTGTGAAGCGGTCGGAATGAGGATCAGCACCTCCAAAGCTGAGGCCATGGTTCTCTGCCGGAAGAAGGTGGATTGTCCCTTCTAAGTGGGGGGTGAGTTGTTACCCCAAGTGGAGGAGTTCAAGTATCATGGGGTCTTGTTCACGAGTGAGGGTAGGATGGAGCGGGAGATGGACGGGCGAATTGGTGCAGCATCTGCAGTAAAAGGGGCATTGTACCCGCCTGTTGTGGTGAAGAGGGAGCTGAGCTTGAAGGTGAAGCTCTTGATTTACTGATCGATCTACGTTCCAACCCTCACTTATGGCCACAAGCTCTGGGTGGCGACCAAAAGAACAAGACCGCAAATACAAGTGGCTGAAATGAGTTTTCTCTGCAGGGTGGCTGGGCAGACCCTTAGGGATAGGGTGAGGAGCTTGGACATCTGGGAGAAGCTCAGAGTAGAACCGCTGCTCCTCCGCATTGAGAGGGGCCAGTTGAGGTGGTTTAGGCAGCTGGTTTGGATTCCTTTAGGCAACCTGGACGCCTCCCTTTGGAGGTTTTCCGGGTATGTTCAACTGGGAGGAGGCCCTGAGGCAGGCCCAGGACACGCTGGAGGGATTATGTCTCCCGGCTGTTCTGGGAACGGCTTGGGGTCCCCCAGGAGGAGTTGGAGGAATTAGCTGGCAAGGGGGACACCATGGCCTCTCTGCTTAGTCTGCTACCCCCGCGACCCAGCCACGGATAAGCGGCAGAAAGTGGATGGATGGATGAACAGGCCATAAGCTGGCCAGAAAAGGATGGGCTTCTTTTAGTTGAATCTTGTCCCTCCAAATATGTCCTCTAATCTGCATTCAGGCAGTTTTTCTTGTCGCTGCGGCTATAGGCTTGGGTTCTGTCTGAAGCACTTTGCGACAACTGCATATAAAAAGAACTGGAAATGATTTGAGAACTAGCAGTGCAGTGTGTTGCTGGTGGGTAGCCTGGTACAGTGCAAACCAGTGGTCAGTTTCCGTAAATATACATGACTTTTTCCCTCGCATTTTATATTATGAACCGCTAATGTTGCGGTGGAAGATGTGTACACAGATTCAAAGCCCTTACTGTGCGTATGCAGCGTTTCTAAAGGAGGCCCCAAGGACCTCATGGTAAGATGGAGACTTGAGAATACACAGAGTGCATCCCAATCCTTGAAAAATGTAGAAGTATTTGCCCCTTCTCGATCTCTTCTCTCTTCGCATATATGTCACGCTTAAGTGTTTCAGATCATCAGACTGATTTTTGTATTATACGAAGATTACCCAAGTAAACCCAAAATACAGTTTTAAGATGATTATTCAATTTATAAAAAGGCGAAAAGCTATCTAACCCTTCCTGGCTTCTGAGAAAGCAGCTGCCCCTTTGGTTGTAAAATCAGCCAATTAAATGATTTGAATTAATCATTGGGTGCAACATCACTGGACACATCCAGGCATGATTACTGCCAGCTCTGAATCTAATCTTCAGTTTGTGACCGAAAGCTCAAGCGCAGTTGGGTTATGCAGCAGAACAATGATCTGAAGCCCACAAGCAAGTCCACCTCTGAATAGCTCAAAAGAAACAAATTGTGGTGTTGGAGTGGCCTAGTCAAAGTCCTGACTTGAATGTGATTGAGATGCTGTGCCATGACCATTAAAAGACAGTTCATGCCTGAAAACCCTGCAATGTGGTGGAATTGAAGCACTTTTGCAGAGAAGAGTTTGCCAGAATTTCTCCACTGAACTTAAAGTGCACTCCACTCCACTCCAGTGCACTGTGCAATATTACTATAGTGCAATATGCTTAATGTTACATCTGTGCAATATTACTATAGTGCAGTATGCTTAATGTCTACATCTGTGTAATATTACTTTAGTGCAATATTGTCAAAATTTCATGGTGCCTTGCTTGCTGTTACACCTATCTGACTGTTGTATACTTTTTCTTTGCTTAGTATGCTACTGCTACTATGAAAGTTTGTAGCATTTTTTTTATATATATACCTTAGTGTTTTCTATATTTATATTTATATTGTACTCTAGCACTTTAAATTCTACCCTTGTGACTTTGAAAGCCTGTATTTTTTGTGTAAGCACAGATCAGTGGCAGCTGTCAAATTTCGTCATGCACCCAACGTATGATAACAATAAAGGCATTCTTATCTTATCTTAAAGAACAGTTATCACAAAGATTTAGCTGTAGTTGTTGCCGCCAAGGGCAGGACAACAAGTTATTAGGTTTAGGGGGACAATTAGTGTTTTGAATGACTCTTCACCTTCAATAAATGAAACGATAATTTAAAGCCTGCATTTCGTGTGTACCCACATTGCTCTGGTCATGTATTAAAATAGTTGGATGATTTGAAACATTTCAATATGACAAATGAGCAAAAATAGAGGAAATCAGGGAGGAGAAAAATACTTTTTTACAGCACTGTACCTTACTTTCCTCCACTCACCTCCTCCTTCTATACCTCAAAATAAAAAACATAATGTTATGAGAGGGAAGGAGTATACAATATCTTTAGTATTGGGACATATGCATGCTGTTTTTATTCTCACTTCATTTATGTTTTTTTAATTAAACCATCTGAACGCCAGGCAGCTAATTTCTGTTACCTTCATTATTTTACCCCCTACCCTCCCCACCCAGCTCCCCACAGCTCCTCTCTCCCCCCTGGAGCTGCCCCAGTCCTCACCTCCAGCAGTTCCAGTTTCCCCCCGGCATCTGGTGAGTCCCTGCTGCCCCGCCCCTTTCGACTTGAGTCCCTTGGTGTCCCGGCAACCAGCGCAAAGTCCAAGCGCAAGAAGAGCCGGAGTAACATCACTTACGACGCTAACTGAAGCCACAACTGCTACAATGCTGATTGATGGTGCGACTGCTGCGATGCCAACTTGGTCAACAACTTTGACTATGCTAACTGAAGTCACATCTGCTATGAAGCTTAGCAAAGCTGCTACAATGTTAACTTAAACCACATCTGCAACGATATAGACTGAAGCCTCATCTACTACAATGCTAATTGAAGCCATATCTGCAACAATATTAACTTCAACCACATCTGCTTTGATGCTCACTGAAGCCTAATCTGCTACAGTGCAAACTGAGGCTACATCGACTATATTGCTAACTGAAGCCGCTTCTGCTTCAATGCTAATTGATGGCACGACTGCTATGATGTTAACTGCAGTAACAACTTGGACTGTGCCGACTCAAGTCACAACTCCTCTAAAGCTAACCAAAGCAACACCTGCTACAGTGCTAACTGGAGCCACATCTGCGAATATACTAACTGAAGGCTCATCAGCTACGATGCTAACTAAAGCCTAATCTGCTACATTGCTAACTGAAGCCTCATCTGGTACAATGCTGATTGATGGCGTGACTGCTACGATGCTAACTTAAGTAAGAACTCCGGCTATGCTAACTGAAGTCACATCTGCTACGAAGCTAACCAAAGCAACATCTGCTGCAATGTTAATCGAAGCCACATCTGCTATGATGCTGATTGATGGCATGACTGCTACAATGCTAACTTAAGTAATAACTCCGGCTATGCTAACTGAAGTCGCATCTGCTATGAAGCTAGCCAAAGCAACACCTGCTGCAATGCTAATCAAAGCCACATCTGCTATGATGCTGATTGATGGCATGACTGCTACGATGCTAACTTAAGTAATAACTCCGGCTATGCTAACTGAAGTCGCATCTGCTATGAAGCTAGCCAAAGCAACACCTGCTGCAATGCTGATCAAAGCCACATCTGCTATGATGCTGATTGATGGCATGACTGCTACGATGCTAACTTAAGTAATAACTCCGGCTATGCTAACTGAAGTCGCATCTGCTATGAAGCTAGCCAAAGCAACACCTGCTGCAATGCTAATCAAAGCCACATCTGCCACGATGCTAACTGAAGCCCTAATCTGCTGTGATGCTAACTGAAGCAATAAACGACAATGATTACTGAGCCAACTTCTTCTATGCTGCTACTGGAAACCACAGCTCTTAACACGCTTACTAAATCATGCTAACTGAGGCCACATTACTAAATTATGATGTTTACTGAAGCTGCACCTCTTACTATGCAAACTAACGACTATTCACCCAGCATGGGACTGACTGGTATGACTATGTTCGCCTATTTATCTTGACTCAATGGGGTCATAGATAGTACTACAAGAGGCAGAAGAGTGACAAAACCAGGATAACAGGGCCCATTCTGCATTCTGCATACTGGCAATTTCACTGGATCATGGAATGAAATCATGTGCAATCCACCATGAACTTCTGTTTTGTCCTGGGTTCACATCTGTTCTGAGTGGATAGCCTTGCTTTTGTGCAAATCAGGACCTCACGGCTAGATGGAGAATTGAATTTTTTTGTTGTTGTTTTGAAACCATCTTGTTGCAGCTGCCTTACACAACATGCTTGTAGGTCTTTCTGACATTTTTATTCCTCAGAACTGTGTGGATCTCCCAAGCAGATGTGGAGTGAGACTCTACAATACCTGGGGGACAATATTTTTGCTTGTCAGAACTCCTCTAGACTAAGAATGTGGATGCACTGTGATAAGCTTTCAAGTACACTTGACAAGATGATGGGACAGTAAGGGGCAAAATCTTCATGTTATTGTAACAGTAGGGCTGACTTGGAGTTGAGAGCAGTTAATGGAGCAATTATGAGCATGAATAATGTTTACTAGTCATTGTGCCCTCGTGGCACTTTGCCCGTAATGGAAGTTAGCCCATAATTTGATATAATGTTGCATAAACCATTGAATATATTTTCATTCTCATTCAGGTTTTTTATTTTCATCAGTTTGTCCTTACTGCAATTGAATTACTGTAATTGTTTCAGACTTCCTCACCAAAGAAACTGCATGTAAATTCGGTTTTCAGGGAATGTTGTATAATTAATATTAAAGGCATTCTAGGCATTTTATTTGCCTTGAACTGGTTATGACAGAGTCATGTTCAACTAATATCCACAATGTTTAGCTTTCTATATCCATTTGGTGGTTTGTTGAATTAGTCTTCCCCTTGCCAGTACGTCTTTTTTTGGATCGCCGCCTCCCTTTTTTCTCCACCTTGCACTCAGCCTAATGTTAGTCTTCAGGTGGTGCTGGCAATGACACCTGAATCCTTTGACTCTCGTGGAGATTAACCCTCCATTCTGTTCGCACTGCAGGCGCATTACCAATCACATACAATCTTTGCCACCAGAGGATCACGCAGTCGGAATATGCTTGACCCATGTAGCTGCAAGTGCCTGCCCGACCAGTAGTGGCCACTAGAGAGTGATGACGCTAACAAATTTAACTGACTTAACCCCTATTATCCCTGGCAAGGCTGGGGCCAATTGCTGCCAGGCCAGTGCGGACTTTCGGCTATAACTGGTAATGATGCCCCTGCCTCTACTTCTTGTAAGATGTGTTTAGCACATTTCTGAGCCTGACCATCTTTTCCACCTCTCAAGCTAATCTAACGGTGTTGAGCATTTCAAGCTAATGTCATGCAAACGTACATAGCATAGGTACATGTGTATTGTGCATGGAGCAAGTTCACAATGTAGTAAGTGGAAACCTAACTGTAGAGAGATTCCCTTCCCCACACTGCCCTCAATTTTTTGAGAAAACTTGGGCATTGAAACTTGCAAGGTGCACCTCTCTGTGTGGAAGGACATGTCAATAGGACACCTGAATATTATAAACAATGACTTTCAAGCCCAAGATATGCTCTGTGGTTTGGCTACAGTTCCTGTATAGTGAACAATCAGATTTGAATGCATTTGCGGCAAACCAGCTACGACAAACCCAGGGGTAAAGATGCACACCTGCAGCAAAACAAAACAACAATCTGACAGGTCTCATTCAAAAATGTGACTCAACCCTGAATTGCTTTTCCTTGCTTAAAGGTCCCCTATCATGTCATCAAGCGCACAGCCGATCATCCATTACAAACCATTTCAAGGTTGTTTGAAACGTCACCTGAAGAAGAAACTGCCGAGTGGCAAGACTGATCAACTTCAGCCAACCATTTCATCAGTTTCTTTTTTCTGTGTGGGGCCCTCCTTCTTGTGACATCACAAAAGACATTTTTAAATAGCTTGCAATGGCTAATTGGCTGTGCATCTAGTGACTGGTAGGGACCTTTAAGTTTAGAGGGGAGATGACAAGTGACGTTGATTGAATGCATTTCCGGCTGGAACTCTTGGCAACATTACCTGATGCTTCCCAGCAGACAATGCTCACTGCAATCGAGGGCATTTCCCGCCTCAACGGAGGACAGTGGACAGGCTTTAGGACAGAAGAGGAAACCTCTGCCGTCAAACACAAGGGAGGCCAAAAAAAACCAGTGTAGCATGCTTTTAATGTGGTGTATTTGCCATTATTAATGTGGCGTAATAAATGGATAGTAATGTTGATTACGAATGAGGTTACGAGGGTGATGTAGTAACACATGAACACCGTAACAAAGCGGACATCTCTGGAGATTATGAATGCAAACTGTATTCACCACACACACACACACACACACACACACACACACACACACACACACACACACACACACACACACCCACTCCCAAAGAAAGACACGAGACTGAACTTCTTTCCATTGGTTTTTTTCCCCTCTCAAGTAAAAAAACTCATACAAAACAATCTGCCTGATAAATACAAACATTTAACAAAGCGTTATCATTAAAAAAAAAAAATCTTGGAGCACAAATAACATTCTTCACCAGACAAACACACAACACAGAAAGGCTTCGGTCTCTACAGAAGACCCCGGACATTCCCCCAAAACAGACCCAGCCCTCAAAAGGTCGACCCCTGGCAAAAACAGTAAACCATAGTCATTCGCTTGACCGTCTTCTGTCGAATTTAAAGAGAATGCTTGAAAGCAGTAATACAGGCAGAATTTAATTCAATGCATCTTTAAAAAGCAAATTAATAAAAATTGCAAGTGTTTACATCACTTAATTCAGAGATGAAGGATAATTTTGGCGAGTTGTGACGTGAATGTAACGTTTGGTCGCAATTCAGTACAGCGGAGCGTCCTCTGCATTGAATTGCATTAATGGTGATCTGTTACCAAGTCTCCACCACGGATGTCTAACATCATTATGGCAGAACTAACCCTTAGATTAGGACTGCTGCTTGTTTAGAGTAGAGCAGTCCTGGGAAATATTAGGCAAACATAAATTGGTCAATTTAAAGAATAACAGGTAGCCACTGCAAGACGTTTTGTCTTTCTGAGCAATGAAGTTTTGACAGTGATGATAAATGTTTCGGCATGAGTGGGGGAGAAGACTATGAGCATGCAAGAGAACTTATTCCACTCCCATAAAAAACAGGTCCTCACACCATATCTACACCTACTTCACTCTTAAAAAGGTTAGCAAACACATCAGAGTTCTTCATCTACCCGTTTCATGCAAGTTGCTGAGAGTCAAATGGCTGGTTTGGTCGGGAGAGGAGAAATTAATCTCCCAAAGCAGCTTCTTGACAGACCTGCCAGGGAGGGCCCAGCCGTTTCCAACCTTGGGCTGAGTATTCGACCGCATCCAGTTATACGATATTCAGCTGAAGAAACTTGATCTGTGGTAATAAACATTCCTAAAGATCTGCTATGCAAGTTTTTATTCAAATGTCAAACCTGCCAAATGCCTGGTCAAGGTGGGGTTGGGGGGCAGTAGGTTTGGGCTCATCTTGGCATACAGTGGGCCAGAGATAAAGATTTTCATTCCAACCATAATTTGGCAAACCTCTACAGATTATTCGCATGGTCTTGCATGCTTCATGGCTGGAGTGAAAACCTACAGGACCGTGGACCTCCAGGAACAGGGCTGATTAGGACTGAATGGGAGGATGTATACCATGGGCAGAGAACCTAATCAAAAAATGGCTCATGTGGGTCCAGCCTTTCATTCCAACCAAGGGGAGGCATCCAATTCCACCAGTCAACCATGATCGTCTTTAAGGACCTTGATCGTGAGTCTGCATCATTGTTTGGATAGAATCAAAGCCAGTGCCCACACCAGCCCTTACTAGATGAAGTTCCCCACCCCTTAATGAATGCAAAGGACAATATTGCTTTATTTACTAAAACAGTGCTTTGTTAATGGTTGTTTATCAGTTGTGTACCTGAACGAGTGGATTTGTGATAATAGTCCGACTTTTAAATGCAACAGAAAGCACTGGGCGCTCCCTTATGCTGTTTTCATGAAGAGTTGGAGCATGATCCCTTAAACGGCTACTCAACAAGTAAGCAACAACACTACATTCACTTCCCCTGACAACTGAGCTATAATATTCATTTCCAGAATTCAAAATATATTATAATTACACTATGTAGAACAAAACAAGAACGTCTCAGCTTATGGCTGATGGCACCCATAGTCCGACACTAAAAAGATGGCCTGTATAGTCTTTGCTTATTGGCTGAGCTCCTTCGTTTGGGCGAAAATGTCCCGTAGATCACGCGCGGTGTTGAACAGCAGTCTGTCAGTGTCTGGAAAAGTGGCCAGGAGTAGGCTTGCCCCCCGGTGGCAGGATGCTGTACTGCAGGGTGTACTGGCTGTCCACCCCAGCCCTGCCATTAGCACAGTGCAATTTCTGGTTCAGCCAGAGTTCAGAGAAGAATCATTCCTGGGACTCAGCTCCCAGTCATCAGTAAACTGGTTGGGTTGAGTATGTTTAGTTCTCCTTCATCCAACAGCCAAATATTAGCCTGCTAAAGCCTTCCCCTGCTCTACGATAAAGAAGTTTTTAACTAGCAAAAGAGGAGCAGGGTCATGCATGCAATCTGAATGTCAGATATGGGGAAGAGGGATAGAAATTGGCAATAACTCAACCCAATATTCATCTCAGATCCATTACCCAATCCACATCCACCCTTCCCGCAACAGGATGGGAGTATTTTTGTGGGCCAGTTCCGTCATAATTTAGGGCTACGAGCCTTTGAGTAGGCCAATTCTCACATAATTTCAGTCGAGGGGCATTTGTGCATGCTGATTCTGGTGTAATTTGTCACCATAATTCAAAACATGCCGACTTGGTTGTAGTTAAGGGCTTCGACTCTTCCGAGCAGGTGAATTTGGGCGTAGTTTAGGGCCACCAGTCTTTAAGCAGGCTGATTCTGGCATCGTTTTGTGCTATGGGTCTGAACAGGTTCATTCGTGCGTAGTTTAGGCCCAAGAGTCCTTGATCGGGCTGAAATCAGGGAAGCTCAGGGCTACGAGTCCTTAAGCAGGCTGATTCGGGCGTAGATTTTGAGCGCGGGGCCCAGTTTTATGTTCATGGCGCTCATGAGATGGTCCTCCTTAAGGAGCAGCAGCGCCTGTCCGTCAATCTCCTGAGAGCGGAACTCCTCCGCGATCTCCTGGCAACCTGCAAGGTGGGGTCAGAGGTCATCATCATGATGGCTGCTTTACAGGCATGCCCTCACCCATTAATTCAGTTAGCAGATTTCACTGACGGTTCCTACACCTTTTCCAACCGCAAAATTCAACTACTTTTCAAACATTTGAAGAGCCTTTTCCAGCTTTTCCATGCAGCTGTGAGAAATTACATATTTATCGGACTACTCAGCCACATACCGATGCATTGTTAACCCCTTTGCCCAGAATACTAATATTGCCAAATTTTCTTGTTGTGCATGAGCCTATTTAAGGCTTTATAACTCAGTATTTGTGGCATAGAGACTGGAAAATCATTCCAGTGAAGTTAGACGTTTGGAAATTTAATTACAGAATTATTTGGCAATAAAATTTCGGAATTTACGAATGCCGGCGACTAAATCAATGCAGAGGGGTAAACGTAATGCAATAACTGTAACAATTTCAAGAAGTATCAAGCGTTTCACTCAAACTCAAAGTGCTTTTCAAATTCTGAAAATACCACAGTAAAATTCAAGTGTTTTCAAGGATTTCCAGGTCTCACAGGAATTCAATCCTAATAAACAGGCGATCTGAACAAAAATTCACAGAGGGACTTTGACTTTCTGGGCCTGGTTTTGCAGTTGGAATTGAACCTTAATGGCGCTCTGCTCCTTAACCCTGACCATCAGCACTCACCGGGCAGAGAGCGGATGAAGCGCTGCACTTCCTCAACACTCCACTTGGTGGGGTCGTTGGGCAGGTAGTGCTGGGTGAGAGCAGGAAGTTCCCTGGCAGGGGGCACTTCTTGTTCGGGCCCTCGCTGGACCTGGGGGGCTGGTGCCCCCGAGCTGGCCGCGGAGAGGGGGGACGGGGGTCCCTCGAAACTGGAGATGTCGGAGCAGGGGCTGGACTCGCCCTGGCTGGGGTGGGACGGTAGGGGGGACGACACCGAGCCCCCTATCGATTGCTGAGGGGCCGTCCGCTTCTGGAACAAACGCACAGAACAGGTTAGATGCCCCCGTAACCCTCAACACTGTCACAACCTAATGGTGGACGAGGATGGGGTCCACATCTCATTAGCTTTGGACACACGTTCCAAAATGCGCTCGATTTCAACTTGCGTGATTAAATCGTTAAAAGTGAAAGTGCTTACAAGACATTGAAAGAAAACAAAAAAAAAATCTGCAAAAAAATTACAAGTTTTCCATTTTGCTGTAATTATGGAAAGTATACTTTAAGATGCAAACATGAGGTTTAAATGTGTGCATCTTCGCTAAAAAGGGCCACAATCAGGCTAGATACTCAATTCAAAAAATAACTAATGAAAAAAAGACAAAGGTGTGGAAAGTAGTCTTAAAATTTATTTTTGGTGTCCTGCTCTCACTTGATGAGATTTTACACTTTAAGATGTTTTCGTATGATTCAGGATTGACATATTTGTGGACAAAGTTGATCCTGAGTTCAGCTGGTCTCTGAGGGCGAGCCCTGAGGTTGCACGTGTGACTGAGAAGCAGGTGAATGAATACTCTATATATGGGCAGCGAGCAAGTAGCACTACTGCTGTTGAGTAACACAAATAACCTGAATACTAGTCTGTATACAGGATAATGCTTGAATGCCCAGCTGTTGAAAATGAAGTAAAGGCATTACTCGTTGGAAAAATGAATTTGGAAATAGATTTGCGAAATCTGGATAACTGGAATGCTTAGAAACAAAAGTTTCTGTGTAGTCTTCTCCAACCCCAAAAATTCAAAAGTACAAATAACCAAATTCATATGACATTATTTTCCAAACTGTAAGAACCCAGACCACATAATATTCACGTGTACATGGTTAGCGTGTGAAACAAAAAATCTGATAGTCGATTAACGGTTATTCATAGCATAATAAGCAGAATGCAAATTGCCTTTGGCCGAATGTGTCTGCTTACATAGCGCAATGGTGAGCTGCAGACGGATTCGTCCCCTGAACAGGGACAAATCCCCAAAACAGCGATGCAGTGGACCCCTGTTGGGAAGCGAAAGCCTGGATGGGCAAAAATGACCTGGCGAAGGACAGTCCAGAGCAAGCTTCAGGAGATGGGTCTGACTTGGGGCGAGGCGCAAAAGCTTGCTAAGGACCGGCAAAAATGGCGTTGTCGTGTCGCGGCCTTATTTCCCACTTGGGAAGAAGAGGATAAGAAAGTAAGAGATGCAGACGGTCCCTTACCTGCTTCTTGGCTTCCGTGCTCTGCCGAGTTCCATTTCGTGCTCTCCGTCGCCATCTACTGGCTGTTTTACTCCTGTCCGGGTGGAAAAGGCCTATACGCTTCGAGCAGCCCACATTGTACCTGTACAGAGGTCAAACAATGGGACCAATTCATCAGGTCACTCATCTCAGGTCCCAGTCCTGATCAGTTTCCCTTCTACGGCTTTTTAATCTTGAGCATACATCAGATACGACAGTTCTCATGCTACATGAAGAGAGAGCAGTATGTCCAAAAACTGAAAGGGTACATACTGAACAGAGCCGTCTCAAAGTCAGTTTTTGCTCTTAATCCCACAAAACCAATTAACCCATACACAGGTTCATCTAATGCAGCCGCTTTTCTCCAAACTGTGGAATTATAGACCCATTTTAATTCTGGTGGAGAATTCACGGTTTCCAAAGATCTGAAATATTTCTTGCTGAATTACAGGGAAATGTGTATTAAATGATACACGAGCTAGATATTTCTAATTTGATGTAATGCTGCGGCCATAAATACATGGCATCCTAGGTTTGAATATTTCACTCAATAGTTGTGTAATGTCACTTCAAAGAAGCACTACAACCAGCAGATACATAATATGTATGTGACATTGTCTTACAACAGGGAAAATAATGTTTCTAACTTGGAACCTACTTAAGAGAAACTCAAGCAAAAATAAGCATTTAAGGGGTTAAATTAGCCTGCCACTGACCTCTTTGCACAGACCGTAGAGCAAAACCTCTTTGTTCCTTTGAAGTTGTAGGCGAAGCCCACCCAGCCACAAAACTCGCACTGCAGTTTCGGCTCCTCCGTTTCCTGTGCCTGAAGCTCTGAAAGGAAGTGATGTCATTAGATGCGGTGTTCGTACGTCAGCCACAGCCTCATGCTGCCGTCATGTGCTCATTAGAAGCTCCCATTTCAGAGTTTTAAAACCGTAATCATGACACATCAAAGTTTCAAACGCTTAGTCAGAAATGCACAAGAAATCTGAAGCCCAAATGCAGGTATGTCAATTTTTCAGGCAAGCAAAAATGTTAGAGGGCAAGAGGTAAACAGCATGCGAACAAATATGCACAAAAAAAAGCAAAATAGGCCCACTAACAAACTAAACACTCGCGATAAATGGTATAAAACAACAATATGAAAAATTACAATACATTCATAAAATAAAAATAAGCCAGAAAATAAAATATCTGCGAGTATTTCTCTGGACAACAGCACTTTCGGTCATTCTGCTTTGATGGCATGCCTCCAAATCAGGACTTGGTTATCACAGAAAAATCAGTTTCCCCATGTGGTAACTGGGACTACTGGGCAGTTCTTGTGTGCTTCACTTCGAGTTGCAATATTTGCTTGAGCACATGAGGGCAGCAATACTACCCGGAAAAACCCAGGTAACTGCTTCTGCTCATAGAAGCATCATGGTTCATCCTTCTGCCATGATGTGAGAGTTAAATGCATACCTGCTCTGATCCATCTGACAGCATGTAGAAATCTACACATCATTCAACAGCTTTTCTTTAAAGCCATTTACAAACTGATAGCTGGGCTTTTCATATGCAACAAGGAAAACACGAGAAGAGCCAATTCCGATTGGACCTAATCCAAGGTCACATGCTAATGAAAATGAGTTTAAGTTATACATTTAATAAAAAGACCCTGGAGTGATTTGGGGATAAGGGCCTTGCTAAAGGGCCAAACGGCAGAGCTTTTTCCAACTTCATCTCTCCTGACGCAAGTCAGAGTCTCAAGCTCCAGTGGGGATCAAACCAGAAACACTGCAGTTGCAAATCAACATTAGGCTATACTGCTGCCCTTTTTGGGCACACAGACCTAATCTTGTGCCAATTTTTAACACGTTTTGGGTTGACGTTAGCACTGATTTCCCCGATTCCGAGCGGACATTAGCACTGGTTTCTCAATTCGAGGCCAACATTGGCGCAGGATTATCGTAACCTACGCTGACATGGGAACAGGATTCTCATAATCTACGCTAAATTTACCACTGGTTTCTCATTTTTGAGGCTGACCTTAGTGCCAAATTGTCTGGATACTCACATCTAGGCTGACACTTGTGCTAGTTTCTCTTAATCTAGGCGAATAGTAGCGCTGGTTTCTCACATTCTTGGCTAACAATAGCGCTGGTTTCTCGTATTCTTGGCTAACATTAGCGCTGGTTTATCATATTCTGGGCCAACATTAGCGCTTGTTTCTCATATTCTAGGCTAACATTAGCGCTGGTTTCTCATATTCTAGGCTAACATTAGCACTGGTTTCTCAGATCCCAGCCTGACAGTGCTGGATTACTGGATTCAATGACAGCAGCGCTGAATTATTGGATTCTATGACAGCAGAGCTGGATTATTGGATTTAATGACAGCTGTGCTGGATTATTGGATTCTATGACAGCAGTGCTGGACTACTGGATTCTATGGCAGAAGAGCTGGATTACTGGATTCTATGGCAGCAGAGCTGGATTACTGGATTCTATGACAGCAGTGCTGGATTATTGTATTCAATGACAGCAGAGCTGGATTACCGGATTCAATGACAGCAGAGCTGGATTACTGGATTTCATGACAGCTGTGCTGGATTATTGGATTCAATGACAGCTGTGCTGGATTATTGGATTCAATGACAGCAGAGATGGATTACTGGATTCTATGGCAGCAGTGCTGTATTATTGGATTCAATGACAGCAGAGCTGGATTACTGAATTCAATGACAGCAGAGCTGGATTATTGGACTCTATGACAGCAGAGCTGGATTACTGGATTCTATGACAGCAGAGCTGGATTATTGGATTTAATGACAGCAGTGCTGGATTATTGGATTCAATGACAGCAGAGCTGGATTACTGGTTTCTATGGTAGCAGTGCTGGATTATTGGATTCTATGACAGCTGTGCTGGATTATTGGATTCTATAACAGCAGTGCTGGATTATTGTATTCAATGACAGCAGAGCTGGATTACCGGATTCAATGACAGCAGAGCTGGATTACTGGATTTAATGACAGCTGTGCTGGATTATTGGATTCAATGAGAGCAGAGATGGATTACTGGATTTAATGACAGCTGTGCTGGATTATTGGATTCAATGACAGCAGAGATGGATTACTGGATTCTATGGCAGCAGTGCTGTATTATTGGATTCAATGACAGCAGAGCTGGATTACTGAATTCAATGACAGCAGAGCTGGATTATTGGATTCTATGACAGCAGAGCTGGATTATTGGATTTAATGACAGCAGTGCTGGATTATTGGATTCAATGACAGTAGAGCTGGATTACTGCTTTCTATGGTAGCAGTGCTGGATTATTGGATTCTATGACAGCAGAGCTGGATTATTGGATTCTATGGCTGCAGAGCTGGATTATTGGATTCATTGACAGCAGAGCTGGATTACTGGATTCTATAACAGCAGTGCTGGATTACTGTATTCAGTGACAGCAGAGCTGGATTACTGGATTCAATGACAGCAGCGCTGGATTATTGATTTCAATGACAGCAGAACTGGATATTGGATTCAATGACAGCAGAGCTGGATTACTGGATTCTACAGTATTGGATTATTGGATTGTATGGCAGCAGTGCTGGATTATTGGATTCTATGGCAGCAGTGCTGGATTATTGGATTCTATGGCAGCAGTGCTGGATTATTGGATTCAGTGACAGCAGAGCTGGATTATTGGATTCAATGACAGCAGAGCTGTATTACTGGATTCAATGACAGCAGCGCTGTATTATTGGATTCAATGATAGCAGAACTGGATTACTGGATTCAATAACAGCAGAGCTGGATTATTGGATTCTACAGTATAACAGAAGTGCTGGATTATTGGATTCTATGGCAGCAGTGCTGGATTATTGGATTCTATGGCAGCAGTGCTGGATTATTGGATTCTATGGCAGCAGTGCTGGATCACTGGATTCTATGGCAGCAGTGCTGGATCACTGGATTCTATGACAGTAGCACTGGTTTCTCAGTTACCAGGTTGACGGTGCTCACCTTGCTGGCTCAGATCCTCCATGTCAGAGTCTGTGGTGTTGGGCGGGTTGCTCTGTGGCGTTTTCTCCGGATCGGACGGCTGCAGCTGTGTGCTTTTCTTTAAGCCATCCGTCAGCAGGGGGATGCGCTCAACCTGAGGGTACAGCAAAAGGCATCACAATGCATTCAGCCAATCGGGGTCTCGTTTCACAAAGCACTGGATAAGGGTACAGAGTAAAACCCCCAACATGCTCCAAATTTATGACAATGCGGATATCCAGCGAACTGTAAACCAACTCTGTGAAACAGTGATCTTATCCAGAATTAAACCTCTTAAAATGCAATAATTCATTTGGATATTCACCAAGGACATTTAGCTTAGATACATTATTCAAGGCTACAACTGCAGCACTCAATCTTAGAATTATACTAGACCTGTAGGGATGCACTGCCTTACTTTCCAAACAATGACACAACACTACCACCCAAATAAACAAAATGCATCAATTTCAGAAACCTTGACTGTGAAGCACTTCAATTTGCAGAATGAAAGACAGGGCTGTCATTAGCCCCAATTTCTTCTTTAGCCCCCCTATAAATAAGTCTCCAGTGAGTCTCCATCAATTATCGATCATATGGAAATCTGTCTTCCAGATTCAGGAAGTGTTCATTTTAGTTCGTCTCCTCAAGGCTTGTTATGAGAGTGGGCTGTTCACCCAGGATTCTGCGCTTTGGTTGACCTGAACACGACTGTTGCAAACCTCCTGAAATCACGTTATGTTATGCCGCTTCAAAAAGGCCCAACATTACACCTACACATCCCTCACTGAGGATAGAAACAAGAGGCATGATTTACAGATCTACCCAGTGAGGCTTGTGCAGAATCTTCAGCCACTACATCTGAGCCGATACAGTCCATGATCTACATGTGGTTCTGGGTGAACAAATCTGTAAATCTGACCATATCAGACCCTGATCCAGATCAAGGCTGTGTTCAGTCTTTATTGCTTAGGAAATTTCTTTACTCCTTGGAAATGACCTGGAGGCATTTACATGGTAGCCACAATAAGTGTGTTTGAATTTTCTAAACGTTAAGAAAAGGTGCTTCAACACTTCCCTACTCAACTCCTTTAGCATTCGGCACACTGAGCTATCCTAAATGAAAATAAAGGAGATAACCGTCCCGCAGTTCCTTTCGGCTGCAATATTCAAAGCAATGCGCCAATCGCGAAAACAAATGAACATGACGGGCAAGGGACACATGATGACGTCGCCATGTCCAAACGCAGTCGGACACTCTTGGCACCAAAGTCCTTTGGAGTTCTTTAACCTCATGACATTTTCCATCGAGCTGAAGGAAAAGTGGTCCAGACTTGATAGGATTCATGTTTCTGACTATTTGACCCCAGCCAGACGTGTTAAACCCCAGTCATGGAGAACCTGTGCCCTGGCCTTCATTCAGTCAGCAGCCAATTCATGCATTAAGAACAAGGTGTGTGGATTCATTCACCAATCACTGACTTTAATATATATACACACACATCACATTCAGAAATGCACCTAAAACCAGGAGGCATTGTGGACTGGAGTTTGGAACATGTGGACTGGATCACCACTTGAAGCTCCCCAACACCAAGCATGCTTACAAAATCATGACCCAACTGCTCTGGATCAGGGCAAAAACCTCAAGCAATATTTATTCTAAATAAATTCAGACATATAAAATGTTCATTATCATTTCATTTCTGGACGATGCCACATGAATGCAAAAAGACGATGTGAGACATTGCAAAGGTCGAGACTGTGCTGCAGCATTCTGGTGAATTTTTTGAAAAAAAATAGAAACATTAGACAATGCCATCATTTCACAACCTTAAAAGTGACTCAGATTGGCCCAAAAGTCCTCGGGGGTGGGTCAGTGAGCATCCATGTCTACGCTGACAGCCAAGTAGCCAATGAACCACCTTTTCACTCACTGTGCACCACCAATCCTCAAAGCAGTCACTCGAATCTAAAGAAGTTCTTTAAGTCCAGTCCAGGTTTTTTTTTCCTCCCAGATAATCAACTGATCTGTAAGTGCTACTGACTGACTACACTGTTCTTACACCTGATGCCCAGGTAAGGGCAGGTGGCAAGCAAGCAGTTCTTAACTATCAGAGACGCCTTTCTCAGGAACAGGACTGTCAATGACCCAGCCGACAAAAAGCATGATGCACTGCAGCCAACAACTTATCGCCGTTTAGCTTTTTTTCTCAGAAGCGAAGCATCCAAGACCAGATATTCATTATTTATTCATTCAGATGGCCAGACTCCCTGGTAGATATGAATGATTAATGGCAAGCTTTTGAGAACAGAACAGGGAGCTCCACCTTCGAGTCAGAGAGTTTATCCTCCTGAACACAGGGCTCATCATGAACATTAGAGCCAGTGGGCGAGTCTCTCTGAGCATGGAGCTCTCAAGTACCTCGGGGCCAGTGAGCCAGTTATTCTAAGCATAGAGATCTACTGTGTACCTTAGGGCAGGTGGGTTTTATCATTCATTTTATCATGTATTTTAATCATTATAGTTCCATCACATTCCTCTGGGAGAGTGAGCTAATTACAGTGAGCACGGAGCTCAATCGTGTACATCAGGGCTAGTGAGTATCTTTATCCCAGGCGAAACACTGTTGCCGAGATACAAGCAAAGTAGTGCTTCAGGTAAAATTGTCCCATACACCAGTCAGGAAGAGATACCCCAGCAGGCAGAGAAATACCACACACAGATTCACTGCTCCCAACACTGAGATGGGTGCAAATGCACCAGGAAGTCCAAAGTCCAGGACTCTGTTTTTTAAAGACTCTCAGGGGGTGAGGACAGTAAGTGAGACGCGTACAAGGACCCGCAGAGGGTCACACCCTTTAGTGTACACAGCATAGTTCCCTACAGTGCAGATACTCTCCTGGGGACTGAGAGTGCGTCTGTCTGTCTAACAGGTCTCTGGGGGGAGATTGGGCTGTTTATACCTTAGTTCCTCCTCTAGAGGACCTGCTCTATGGGCGGGGTCTGAGTGTTTGTGTGTGTTTATCCAAGCGTATGTGTACACGAGCATACGGGACGCATCTGTGGTACGTCTGTTTGCAGTGTGTGTGATGGATTTGCATGTATCCCTGAGCGTGTTTCTTTTTATACATATGTGTATGTCAGTGCTGGGTGGTAAGCTGAAAACAGAGGGACAAAACATCCCTTTAAACCAGGGGTCTCCAACCCTGTTCCTGGAGAGCTACCATCCTGTCAGTTTCTACTCCAAACCTAATTCAACACACCTGATTCAGCTCATTAGCAGCTCGTCAAGATCTATAACTGGGAAAGCAGGTGTGGTTTGCTTTGGTTGGAGTGAAAACCTTCAGGATGGTAGCTCTCCAGGAACAGGGTTGGAGACCCCTGCTTTAAACTAATGATTGATTATGATCAGTTTTCAATCAATTATTGAAATTAACTCTTTCAACCCCAGATATTCTAGCATCACTATACCCTTCAACCCCACGGGCTGGTCATTATCTGGACATTGTATCTTACTGTTATCTCTGGAATCCCATTAAATGTAACCTGATATGTTCCAATCAATTAGTCAGATTGTTTGAATTTTCCCTACAGGAATTTGGGGTTGAAGGGAATATGTTGGTCAGCCCTCTGTAGAGGGCTGTGGGGTTGGAGGAGTTAATATTACATTAATTCTGAAAACACTCACTACTACAACTTATCTGGAGTAGCAAGCTCTCCTAGTTCTGGCAAGATGGAAAATGAAGTATGTCATTTCTTATCAAAATTGCATTTAAGTCGACAATAACTGCGGATACTGGATGCTAATCGTCGTTTTCATCGCAATTTAAAGAAGCATGTGGCACAGCATGGGTAGTCTGCATTTCAGGAAGTGCCAAAAGAAAATCAGCAAGTTATTTCTGTAAAAAGAAAAAATAATTTTTCGGCGTTGAATTTAACATTTAAATCGCTGCAACACTGCATAAAGAAAAAGTGTGCGTTTAACTGCCAATGGATAATTCCAATCAAAGGAAATCTTTTTAGTCAGGTAAAGTTATTGAAAATGTCAAGACTGCTTATTAGTTTGAGGGATTTTTGTGCCTCCTCCAATTTCAGCCCAGCAGCCGTCGCTGGCGAGAGTCTGTGTGTCTGCACATGTAGGTATAGCATGGTGTGTACGAGTTATTTTTTTCTTTTTTTAGACTTGAGGGGTGAAACTCACAGGGAAGGGTTCAGCTCCCTCCTGGATGACAAATCCCTCGATGACGTGCGTGAGGACCTGGGGCTTCACGATGGCCTGCGGGGGTCTGCTCTCCCCGTTCTGAGGTGTGCTGCCGGTCACTGCCGGGGCGTCGTTTTCGTTTCCCGAGGTCATGGCTGGAGGAGAGCCCGACGCCGGCCCGGAACCGTTCCTCTCTGCTACGCCCTTACCTAACCGTCACAGGAGCACGGAAATAACACCAGAAAAATTAAGTTTTAAATCAGCAGCAACAGACCGTTATGACAACCGAAAGGCATTTCCGTGCAGTTGTAGGATACAAAGTACAGCAGTTCACTCGCTCTCCAAGTTACCAAACAGGAATCGAAGCATCAAGATGGTAATTTCATAATAACTACAGTGGCCATTTGCCTCCAATTAAAACACTGAAAAGCTTTATTCTCGATTATTTCAGTTACATGTGCGAACCCGAAAACGGAAAACACGTGGTTCTGGCATTTGTTTACTATCTTGTTTTGCAGTGTAAAGCCCACGAGTGGCAGCAGGCTTACTGGTAAACAAAGCCACACGTGTGATATGAACACAGTGCAGAAAGTTCGAACGTTTACAGTCTCAGACACCATAACTCATTAATAAGCGCTAAATAAATAGTTCCAGGTCCACTACCAAGCTTAAAGCAATCTAAAAGCTGACCGCAATTCTCAATAGTCCATAGTAGCAGGTTAAAACTAGGCTATTTTACAGCGGATCAAAAGCCTTTCGTTGCCGTGAATGCTATATCCTTTTTGAGCTATAATATGCCAATTAATCCAAATTAACAACGGAACATAAAACGTAAAGATTGCCAGACTTGAGATATGAGACCATTGCAGCGATAATCCCAAGCGCTTTCTACTACATGCACGGCTCGCGGTGAATGACAAATTGCAACAGCACCTAGCGTAGCACATGCCTTTGTTCTTTTTTTGTCACTACCTTCAAAACAATCCGATACTTTTTCCGTTTACCAATGCAAGCAATACCTGTAGTTTAGGTGTAAGCAATCAGTAACTTTGCCGAATCGTGAACTAGTTCCGCTGATCGCATCATATTCTCAAAATTGGCTGATGCAAGCTCACCTAAACTTCGCTGTTTTTGTGTTTCTTGCGCCGCGTCGAACAAACCGATTCCGCTGCACAAACCACAGGACACACAGACTCCCGTCCCGAGTCTTTGTACAAGAGCTCTGAGCGAGAAACAATGCGTCACGGCTATTGGCTCGCTGCACTTGCAATTCTAGCCAATAGTGACAGACTGTTTACAGATCATCGCTCTTCGGATTGGCCAACACAACCTTCACGTCCCCGCTTCAAGTTAAACGCTTTTATTGTCATGAAGGAATGTTTCCGTTTTAGCCGCTTCAGCCCACATATTGATTTTTTTTTCATTCTGAGATGTGTGGGCCGCAGTGTTTCCTACAACAGATTTCCTTCTATGGAAATTTCCTCTCGGAATTATTACGGACACGAAAGCACGTGTAATCTGACGAGTATGTCGGCCTTGTATTCTGAGCACTCATACTGTAGTTCAGGGCTATTCACAGAGTATTGATAGAATTTCAAATTTATATGATGTTCTTATATTTCATGCTAAGATGGAACAATTACCGGCTAATTTGTTCTTCAAAACCCAACAAGCACATATTTGTTGCATCTAATGTGGTTGTCCTCCGTCACAGACATTGCCACAGTGATCACTAAAGGAGGAGCTTCGTCTTTGTGGACACTGTAGTGTTGTTTTGGTCAGGACTTGTTGCCTGTCTCTCCTGCCTCTGTGATCATGTTCTCAACTCACAAGCTGTCCTCTCAGTTTAATGCGGATGGGAGGGGAACCTTGTGGAGTTCAGGAGTGTGTGTGTATGTGAGTGTGTGTGGGCAGGTTTCTATATACTTGTGAGCACCAAAAGACACTAGAAGTATAGTAAAGTCTGAAAAAAAAAAACAACTGTGGGGAAATGTGTCTCCATGGGGGAAAAGGCTCAATTCTGGGCTTAGGGCTGGGGTTACTGTTGGGCTTATCGTTAGGTCTAGGTCCTGCTCTAATGATTGGTATTAAAATCAGGCTCTAGGGGTTAAGGTTAGCTGCTTAATCAAGGTTAACATGTGGGTTATTTTGGGGGGATTGTAGGTTAGGTTAAGGTTAGGGTTAGTTAAGGAAGGGGTGAGGGTCAGGGGGTATTGAAATAGGGTTTGGTGCAAAAAAGCGTACCCTACGAGTATAGAAAAACAACTGTGTATGTGTGTGTGTGGGGGGGGCTTGTGTAGCTATACTCCTGAGAACCAACTCTTGAGAAACCACTGGTAAGTTACGATTACAGTTACAGTTAGGGTTGGGTGTAATTTGGTTAGGGTTCAGGAAAGGCTACAACGAATCACAGAATGAATGTAAGAGAATGAAATGTCATCACAAGTATAGCCATACAAACGTGTGTGTGTGTGTGTGTGTGAGAGAGAGAAATGGAGATGGAGAGAGAGAGACTAGTCTAAGGTTACGGAAGAAATCATGCGTATTGATTAAATGCATGCACCCTCCACCTAAATGTCAGTCCTGCATGGGCACAGAATTTCAATCAATAAATATTTGAATTACAATATGCACTTTCATCGTGCAAATACGGCTGGATGAGGCGATTGGTATATCAAATGTTGTCCAATGAAATCACGATAGGCATATTTCCTCATGATGACGCGTATGATTGTTTGTTACCTAAGGCTTTTTAAAACCTCGTAATGATTTATCGCACACGTGTCCATCCCTTGCCTGACAGAGGGCATGAGGACAATCCTCTCAGTCTCAGCTGTTGACAAACCGTAAACTAAAACCCGCTAAACAAAAACAAATACCAGGAACCATTCCTGCCGTATCATTATGGAGGTGGGAGGTGGTCAGGCCCCTGATTTGTAGGGTGCGTGGGGGTTTTGACGCAGGCAAGACAGTTCTAAGGGGCCACGCCACAGTAGTACAGCTGGGAACACTACAGAAGGTGATGATGTCATACACTCTGGACTCCAGACTTGCTGGGTCCAGCTCTGATTCGGCTCACGACACACGACCCCCCCAGGAGGCACAAACGGGGGGAGGACAGGCCGGAGAGGCCAAGGTCAGCTCCTCAGGGGAGAGCTTGGGGGAGAAGGGGAGGAGGGGGTCTTCTTTGTACCCTTCACCAGATCTGGGGGGGGGGGATGTCTAATGACATGGCTCGTTTACAGCAGCCATTTTAATCTGTTTTTCCTTTCCTGATTCGACAGCGTGTGCCGTAGCTCTTGTTTCTTGTCACCAGGAGACCCACAAGCTGTTTGTCATCCCGTGCCCTCAAGCCTCATTCTCCCTTCCTGTCTCCAGGCATGAGCACCCAGGGGCACGTTAAGCCTGCCCTCACTCTGCAGCCAGCCACAGTCAGTCAGAAGAGCACTCCAGAGCTGCACTGGTCTCTGGGCTCAGTGGCACCAGCCCCCACTTCTCTCACTGAGCCTGGAATCAGCTGAGCCATGCAGTTACTGAGCCACAAACACATGCAGTTATTGAGCCACAGACACATGCAGTTATTGAGCCACAAACACATGCAGTTATTGAGCCACAGACACATGCAGTTATTGAGCCACAGACACATGCAGTTATTGAGCCACAAACACATGCAGTTATTGAGCCACAGACACATGCAGTTATTGAGCCACAAACACATGCAGTTATTGAGCCACAGACACATGCAGTTATTGAGCCACAGACACATGCAGTTATTGAGCCACAGACACATGCAGTTATTGCCACAGACACATGCAGTTATTGAGCCACAAACATGCAGTTACAGCCACAGACACATGCAGTTATTGAGCCACAAACACATGCAGTTATTGCACCACAGACACATGCAGTTATTGAGCCACAGACACATGCAGTTATTGAGCCACAAACACATGCAGTTATTGAGCCACAACACATGCATTATTGAGCCAGCCACAAACACATGCAGTTATTGAGCCACAGACACATGCAGTTATTGAGCCACAAACACATGCAGTTATTGAGCCACAGACACATGCAGACACACACATGCAGTTATTGAGCCACAAACACATGCAGTTATTGAGCCACAGACACATGCAGTTATTGAGCCACAGACACATGCAGTTATTGAGCCACAGACACATGCAGTTATTGAGCCACAAACACATGCAGTTATTGAGCCACAAACACATGCAGTTATTGAGCCACAAACACATGCAGTTATTGAGCCACAGACACATGCAGTTATTGAGCCACAAACACATGCAGTTATTGAGCCACAAACACATGCAGTTATTGAGCCACAGGCACATGCAGTTATTGAGCCACAAACACATACAGTTATTGCACCACAGACACATGCAGTTATTGAGCCACAAACACGTGCAGTTATTGAGCCACAGACACATGCAGTTATTGAGCCACAAACACATACAGTTATTGCACCACAGACACATGCAGTTATTGAGCCACAGACACATGCAGTTATTGAGCCACAAACACATACAGTTATTGCACCACAGACACATGCAGTTATTGCGCCACAGACACATGCAGTTATTGCACCACAGACACATGCAGTTATTGAGCCACAGAAACACTGTTCAGTGAAAAAGTATTTGCCCCCTTCGTAATTTTTTCTGTTGTATTTCTACATATTTGTCAAGCGTGTTTCAGATCATCAAACTAATTTTAATATTAGACAAAAATAACCCGAGAAACTGCAAAATACAATTTTTAAATGGTGATTCCATTTATTAGAGGAAAAAAGCTATCCAACCCAACGTGGCCCAATGTGAGTAGGTAATTTCCCTATTAGTAACTAAATCAACCTATTAGACAATTTAATTGAAAATTCGGGTCAATTTCACTGGACGCATCCAGACATGATTACTGCCAGCCTGGTTGAGTCAAAACATCACTGAAAGAGAACCTAGTATCTGGCAATGTGAATTATACAAAAAGCAGCGCATGATGCTGCAATCTGAAATTATTCAGAAACAGATAAGAAACAAAGTTGCTGACATCTCTCAGTCTAGAAAGGGTTGCCAAGCCATTTCTAAGGCACTTAGACTCAAGTGAACCATGTTGAGAGCCATTGTCGACAAATTGAGAAAACTTCAAACAAGAATGAACCTTCCCAGGATTGGCTAGCTTACTGAAATTCCACCAACAGTGCATCAACGACTCATCCAGGAGGTCACAAAAGAATCTAGACTAACATAAAAAGATCTGCAGGCCTCGCTTGCCTCAGTTAAAGTCAGTGTTCACAATTGCACAATAAGAAAGAGACAAGGCAAAAATGTCATCCATGGCAGAGCTGCAAGGCAAAAACAACTGCTGACAAAAAGCATACAAAGGCTCATCTCACATTTGCCAGAAAACACCTTGATGAGCCCCAAGACTTTTGGGATAATATTCTGGGCACTGATGAGTCAAAAGTGGAACTTATTGAGGGTCCCATTACATCTGTCGTAAAGCTCACACAGCATCCCGCAATAAGAACCTCATACCAACAGTCTGGGGCTGCTTAACTGCTTCAGGACCTGGGCGACTTGCCACAACTGATGGAATTATGAATTCTGCTCTCTACCAGGAAATCATGAAGGTGAATGTCTGGCAGTCACTTTGTGCCCTAAAGCTTAAGCACATTTGGGTCATGCAGCAGGAAAATGATCCAAAGCACACAAGCAAGTCTACTTTCTCAAAAATGATGGTTTTGGAGAAGTCTATTCAAATTACTGACTTGAGTTCAGTTCAGAAGCTGTGGCATGACCTTAAACAGGCAGTTCATGTTGGGAAATCCAGCATTATGGCTGAATAAACACATTTCTGCACAGAATGGGCCAAAATTTCTCCACAGTGATGTAAAAGACTCATTGCCAGTTATCGCAATCATTGGATTGCACTTGTGGCCCCCATGGATGGCACAATCAGTTATTAGGTTTGGGTGGGGGTATTATTTTTTTTCACGGGGGTGATACAGGTTTTGAATTACTCTTTACCTTCAATAAATAATATTATCATTTAAAAACTGCATATGTATTTTAATCACATTGCCTTTGTCTTATATTAAAATTAGTTGAATGATTTGAAACAATTAAACATGATAAAGAAAAATATAAGAAATTAAGGAGGGCGCAAATACTTTTTCACAGTACTGAATCACAGACACATGCAATTATTCCACGAGAAACATGCAGTTATTGCACAACTGAAGGCCGATTTATACTTCTAAGACATAAGTCGACAGACGTCTTAAGAAAAGTGTCGGATGATACAGATTTTTTTCGCGCTTAAACAAAGTTTTGGACAATGCCTGCAGCACAAACTGTCATCTCCTTGGTAATTATAGTTATTTCTTTATAACCATAACCAGCCTCTCTTTTGGGAATGCTAGGCTACTGTATCTACTTTCCACTGTCTATCCGTGACAACTACAGAACTCTGGGTCCATCCAGCCAATGAAATTATGAGATAATGAACAACAGCATCAGCGACGTCACAAATATTCGACAGGCACAAACACCATTGGACAACACTGTCACTCTGACATTGTTTTGGTGGTCTGTCTTTGTCGTTTGACACCTGTCTTACAAGTATAAAACAGCCTTGTGAGACATGCAGTTATTACTCCACAGGGACATGCAGTTCTTGTGTCACAAAGAAATGCAGTTATTGCACCACAGAAACGTGCAATTATTGCATGACTGAGATACTCAATTATTGTGCCACAGAGGCATGCATTTTACAATACAATCAGTCACGCCTGTATGATGACAGAGGGGACTCCTTTCCCCTCATTTGCAATTGTCATGCACTATGTGTCATTATGTAGCGTCTTCTCATAGCATTCACGTGTAGCATAATGCATCATGCTGGATCATGTGATTGTAGCCTAAGCTGTAGTATTACACAGGCTTATAGGGAATTATAAAGAATTATTTGTTATGTCATTGATTAGGCTTTTATTCTGGCTTGGCTTTATTCCAACCATGAAAAGATACTGTAGATCTTGTTCATTGTAATGTCTATCTACAATTATGACAGCAGTGCATTTTTATGGTTAAGAATATCTGCAAAATCCATCATTCTGTAAATGCATCAATCGCATCCTTCTCAGCTTGAGCAAACTTTCTGAGTTTAGTGACCTTTTAGATTAATCTGTTTTTGTTAATATGATGTAGATCAGAGATCCGCAAATCTGGGCCTTGAATTGAAATCCAGCCTGGGTTAGTGCTGTTGTCTTCACACCTGGCTCCCATGTAGAAAGGGTGGAAGGCCGGCTGTTTTCGGCCACCGAAGTCTGTGATTTGAGGAACGGAAATGTACTGTAGTGCCCCAGTGGCATGAAGCTCGTGATGAGTATTACCTTGAGATTGGGGAGGTGCTTTACTGTAATCGTTTCCCTGCTGGTCTGTGTTTGCCGTCTGGGGGGGCACTGGCGTGGGCTGAGGAGGGATGGAGGTGGGCATGCTCGCCTTCACCACCTGGGGGGCGGGTTTACTCTCTTTACTGACACTGTCCTGGACCAATCGTGTGGCCTGGGTGTGAACAAAGAAACAGACAAATGTAAGAAGAAAACTAATTTTAATGAACTCAAGGGTTTTTTAGGTTTATAAAGCTGAATTGGTGAGCCTTCTGGTTAATACAAATATAAATCATGTACACATACAGCATATAAGCAATTCCCACCCTTATTTGGAATATGCATTTGTACGCAACTGCAGTCAAATTCCTGCGTTGACCTCCACTGTAAATTTAGGTGAGTGTAGATGTCAAACAGTTGTGGTTTTAACACCACAGACCACAGCTAAGCTCTAGTAGTGGAGTGACTGGAGTCTAAGGAAGACCATCCATATGCAGTTTTAACTGCTGTCCGCAGGTTCCTAATCAACCAGCAGTGATCACCGGATGGCAGTGAATGTGCGACCCAATTCGAGTGACCTCCCCCCCGCCCCCATATCCTGGATGGACTAATCCCCAATGGTACATCGGTCTATGAAGCTACCAGCCACATGTGTTTCTGATTTCAATCCTAAAGTGTGGATAATTCCTCATCTGTGCACCATGGCCTGGCCCCTTAACCTCGTCCCTACGGTGGACATACATCAGAAAATTTCAAATGTGCCGAGTGGTTTAGAGGGGAGTTCGGAAGAAGACAACACTGATGTAGAGGATGAAGATGCTTCAAGGGATGAGAACAACAATGAACCACAGTTGATTGCACGCGGTCATTTTTTCTTCTTCCGAACTCTCCTCTAAACCGCTTGGCGCTTACGAGTCACTGTCTTCACTATTTTCATCGTATTCCGAGTCCACTAAAAACTTTGCTCTACTTTCCTCTAATGTGTATACACGAGGGCAACACACCATTTTTTTTTTTTTTTTAATTTGGCATCTCCAATCCCACCCAAATATGGAATGTCCAATTGGGGAACTATGTACAAGGCTTTTCGCATATGCGGCCCCCTATTGCCAACTCAGGAGAGTGAGACAGCTCGCGGCTCTCCTCCGAAGCACGTGCCTGTCAGCCACTGCTTCTTATACACTCATTGGTCGAAACCTCGCGAGCTCAGAACGAGGGCGGAGGATACCCAAACGTGAACGAGCTTAGAATCTTCCTAACGAGCGCCCATCTGGCCAACAGGAGGCGCCTGAGAACTTATTATTTACAATACCCTTCCCGGTAGACCCTTCCCAATTTGCATCCCTGTAGCACATTGGCCAATTGTGCGCTACTCTGAAAAGAGCTGCCGACCACTGCCGGCTGCTACGAGGCGGGGATCGAACCCGCGCCGTGATAATCACTTCTGCTTCGCAACGCGATGCTTTACCGAGTGAGCTATCCGGCGCTCGGCAACATATTTGTTATTTATGTACAAATTTAAATGTGGTCTGTTGCCAAGGGTCTTCGCTGATTTTTTCCTTCTTAACTCAGATTTTCATAAATTAAATACCAGAGGGAAGGATAGTTCCACTTGGCAAAATTTTGTACTTCATTTTTACAGCAAAACTCTATTCGGTATCAAGGTCCTGTACTTTGGAATTCTATGAAAGATTTGCTAAAAAATGAAACGCGTCATTATATTTTTAAGAGTTTACATAAGAAATCTGTCCTACACACATATTGATTCTAAGGTCCATTGAGAAGTCAAATTTGCCTATTCGATTTATTTATGTAATATTTTTAATTTTAATGCAAATTCTATTTAAAAGTTTATTGATTTTAAATGGTAAATTGAGGTATGAGTCTGTCTTGATCACTTCCACTTCATTACGTACTTCTATGTATTCATGTTATTTTTCTCTGTTCAATCTATTGTAATTACTTCCTACCATCGAATATGTTGCACCCTTACATGTTTCCTATTTGCTTTGTATGTCATGTATTTTGCACTTTATTGTTTTGTTTGTCATACTCGTAAAGGGGTTGCCAATATTCAAGTTTTTTTAACTTTTTGGCAACTCCTGAGATTGCAAACTGATGTGCATTATTTTATTGCTTGATATTTGAATTAAATGAAAATTTGAATTTGAATTTGAACATACCATTTTAACATCCAGAGTATAGACAAGTGGGGTTTTCTGGGAAATTGGTGAATTCTTGTCATCCGCAGTCTTTACCGGTCTGCACCAGACCGGTAAAGGCCAGTAGCATGATTGTATTTGCACAACCAGACTCTGGGTCACAACGTTGTTTTGAGGATTTTAAATACACACTCTGAGTTCCTGCTTGGTTGCAGTAAGAAGGGAAGAAGCTAATCAAAATGTGCCCCTCTGTTGCTCGCTGGTAATTAAAAATCTGTTGGGGACAGGTCTGCTTAGGATTTCTGGGCTGTTGCCATGGCAAAGCACGAGATAAAGCCAGCCCCTCGCTTCAAGGGATCAAAAAGTGACTCACACTGAAGCTCTTGACTCTGCTACACACACCGTCGCCACATTATTAAGTGACATGGAGCATGTGCTAAATTTAGTCAGCCTATGGCCCGATTGCTAAAAATTTAAAAATTAATCCTTGTAAATCCATAACATTACGAGATTGTATTTTCAGTCGTGGAGATATCTTTTGAGTGAACCAAATCTTCTCATTGTACATATACGTTATAACCAGTGCAGTCTGTCCATAGATATTTGAACAATAATTTTCCTCATTTTAAAAATGGGGTTAACCCTTTCAGCGCCATAGGCAACTATAGTTGCCCAGTGATGTAAGATATCAAAATCAAATGCTGTTGAAAACCTATCATGTGGCAACTTGTTTAAAAGAGCTCCCGCAAGGGTAGCTCTTTTAAACAAGTTGCCGCATGATAGGTTTTCAACAGCTCAGGATGACTACATTTGTAATTCCTTGAAAATTTATTCAGCGCTCAAAGGGTTAAATTCTTCTCTTTATGATTGCCATCTTAGCAATACAGAGCATTTGTATTGCAATGTTAGCTTTTTGACCCTGCTCTACCGGATTGGATTTGAAAACGAAATGAGCATAAACGTAGAGACTGGGAGTTTCGAATTGCAGATGTTTTCTTCCATAATACGTAAGCCAATAAGGAATTAAAACCCTTTTTATTCAGAGGCACCGCTGAAATATATTTACGGTGTATGGAGAGGGGGGCTCACCGCGCTGGGCTGTATCTGCAGGTCGATGGCGGTCAGCTGGACGGGCTGGACTTTGGGCTGGCCGAGGGAGGGGGGCGGCTGGGCGTGGTGTCCCAGCGACAGGGGACTGACGGTGGAGTGGAAGATGGTGGCCTGCTGGGTGGGGGGGGCTGGTTTGGGGAGCACGGGGATGGGAGGAGGCGGGGCGGCGGGGGCCAGGACGGGGGCGGCCCCCGGCAGGAGTTGCGTTTGGGCCCTGGGGGGTCCCGCGTGCGACGTCTGCTGCTGAATCACGAAGCCCTGCTGCTTGTTCAGCTGGATTTGTGCGTACGCTGGAACACACACACACACACACACACACACACACACACATCGTTGTGTTTACATGTTTAGATGGAACATCCCATAGATTTACATACATATCCTAACGCCTTTCCCTGACTTTAACCATAAACAGCACATGCCAAACCCTAACCCTAACCTGCACCCCTAACCCAAAAGTAGCTCAATAAGGATAAAGAAATATGGTATTCCATCTCTGGGGACATTTTGTCCCCATAAGGGTAGGTATACTCTGACTACATGCATGCACAAACACGTAAGTATACAAACACCGATGTCAGAGCAGACAGCTTAACCCAAAGACGGGTGTCTGAACATTTTGAAAGTTGCTGAATGATATTTACCTCCACCAAGGAGGTTATGTTTTTGCTGGCATTGGTTTGCCTGTCTGTCTGCTTGTGTACAAGATAACTCAAAAAGTAATGAACGGATATCTCTGAAATTTCATGGATGGGTTGCTATTACATCATGGATGGACCCTATTGATTTTGACCACGATTGGTCAAACAGTATGGCCGTCATGGCAGCCATATTGAAATCCTATGATGCGCAATAACTGAACTTCGCTCCCAGTGATATCACACAAATTTTGTGGGTTGATTGGTCTCGCATCAGGGACGGAGCCTATCAGTTTGGAATGCGGTGCATCAAACAATATGGCCGCAGTGGGAGCCAATCTGGAAATCCTATGTTGCAGGTACCATAAATTTCTTATGAGCCATGTTCACTCAGCAAGATTTCGACTGCGCTGCCTTGGTGGAGGTTTGCACTCTCGGAGTGCCTCCAGTTTATACAGTTTCACCCTTGGTGTACTGACTGAGTTCAGCATTAGCCGGGTTGCTAACTGCAGGTTCTATCACTAGTGAAGTCAACAAAGAGAACGTGGCATTAGCCAGGGCCCGAGGGTCTGAAATGGCGCAAGAAGATGGATTCAGCCAGGTTGGCACCAGATGAATGGGAAGCTGTACTATAGCAGTGCTAAATTCCTGTATCCAACTCCAAAATATGCATCTCCTAAAAGAAGGCACAGTGGTGCGCTGGGTAACACAGTAGCCTCATAGCCAGATGGTTGTGGGTTTATATCTGGCCAGAGCTTTTGTGTCTTCTCCTTATGTTCAAGTGTGTTTCCAATAGTCACAGAGACATGCACATCAGGCTAAATGGAGGCTGTACGGGTGAGTAAATAGTGTCCATGGTGTGCTCCTGTCTATAGCCCGGGGGTGTCCAGTCTTATCCACTAAGGGCCAGTGTGGTTGCTGGTTTTTGTGAGAGCCCAACGCTACGACTTTTTGTCTGGATATGCATATTTTGTACTTTAAATTCTATTTTGTTGAATTGTGATCACGGTTTTGGTTTAAGTGTTATGTGGTTTTTCTTGTATGTCTAATATGGCCTGAATGTACGTATTTATATATGCTTTTGATGACAATGTAATTGTGCTTTAAGAAAATTGTATATCCAATAAAAGCCAACACTACTACACCTGCTTCAAATGATCAAGGTCTTGATTGAACCCCCTGATCACTTAATCGGTTGAATCAGGTGCTGTAGCCCTGGGCTGTAACTAAGACCTGCACCCACACTGGCCCTTCACGGATAAGATTGGACACCCCTGCTCAAGCCCATAGCATGCTGGGATAAGATCCGAAAAACAACCCCTCCCCCTCCCCTTTTCCCAGACCAGCAATAAGCAGGTTAAATAACGTATGGGTGAGGCGAAGAGTATCTGATTTCAGTATGACAGAGACCAGGCACACATGTGACCACTCCGGGTTGCACGAGACACGTCAAGTAAAAATGTAAAACTGTCTGTGGATGAATAACTCCGAGCGCTGAGCACTAATGCAGATGCTCGACAAGAGTTCGAAGCTAGAAAGAAAAGCTGGGATTTTTAAATTCCCCAAGCTCAGGAAACGCGGCGCCCGCGATGACTCACTCTCTCTCACTCTCTCGTGCCCCTCCTCTCCCAGAACCAACAGCGGGACAGAATCCCTGGAAAGCCCCAAAACTTCCCAAACATCTTGGGGGAGTCAGCCGTGCTGCAGTCCATAACATTCGGACATTGACACGGTGTGAACTGCAAACTAAAATTCTCACCCACTTCGAGTGATATAGGTTTATTTTTCCACAAATGAAAGCTGATGCTCTCCACACTAACCAGACTTTCGCAGCTAAACAGCAAAAATTACATTCCTGTCCAATTTTGTGTATACTATGCTACACGACGCAGGAAAGCTCCTCTTTATTTTCTACTTCATATTCATTGTTTTTAAATCCAATGTCTGAAGTAGAGAGCCAGGAAGATCAGATAGTTTCAGAGAACTTGTAGTTTGGACAAACAAATAAATGAATTCAAGCTCAAAATGAAGGAAGAAATAAAAAGCCTAGTGCTAAAAGTGCTGAAGTCAAATTTTCACACACCATGAGCTAAGGATAGAAAAATGTGTTGAATATTTATCAAAGTCTACTGCTTCCATTTTCTCAAAATGGACGTTTTGTGACTTAAGAACTTTTAGCACTGGGATCTCCAATTTAAAACTGAGCACAGCAGAGCTTCAGGTCAGCTGATGTCTGTACAACTATTGTCACAATCCAACAGTGTAAATATCTTCACACTGAAAGGAAGTGGTTGTGATTATATCTGTATCTGATCTAAAAATGGCAGCGGAGCGAGGAGTCGGGGAGCTCGGTCTGAACGCTACGGGGGGGCCCGCGGCAGGCGATGAGCACCCGACGACCCCAAATCCCAGACAGCTGCTCCACACCGGTCCAGATGAAACTCCATCCCTTCGGGCGGAAGAAATGAAAAGAAAACATTTTTCTCTCTCTCCTTCTCCCTCCTTCCTTCTCTCCGCACCTCTCCCCAGATTTACCCCCCCAGATCTTCCCTCTTCAGCCCTCTTCACGTCTCCATCGCTCTCTCTTACCCAATCTAACCCTTTCTCTCTCTCCTCCTCCTCCTGCCCCCATCTCATACACATACACACACACGAAGCACAGTTAGCACACCCACATGCCTTCACTCCTAAAGCTTAATGTGGGCGAGGTTATATAACAGATTTTGGCGGAGTGTGGCCGTTCGCATATTACCGCACTGCTGGACTCAGAGAAGTGCGTGGGAAGCAGATGAATGGACGTCATGATGAATGACGGCAGCCTTGATGGCTAAAAGGTGTTTCACACGAGCTGGAGCACAGAAGAAAGAGCCTGTGTGTGATTGTTTTTATATTTCACAAGCCCCAGTCCATATTCACCCTTCGAGGCTCATGCTGAGATGAGGGGCGTGGATTTATACAGCCCTGCCTGCTGTCGCCATGGTGATCCCATCAGTCATTTCCTCCCAGGTCAGAGGTCACCCTTCCCCGCCGACCCTGGAACCTTTCATTATGACCCCAAACCAAATCAAGCTGCGTGCAGGAGCATGCGCACGCACCTATACTGGCAAATGCTCACACGCACGCCAACACACACATGCACTCTCATGCACAAATATGCAGAGACACATGCATACAGATAAATGCTCACACTCACACACACACACACACACACACACACACATGTCAGCACACACACACGCACACACACACACTCAGAATAACTCAGGGCCCTATCTTAACAACCTAAATGCATTAGACCCCACCACCAGTTTGTGGCCATTATTTATAACGTTCATAACAAAAAAATATAATGGGAAGGAGACAATATGCGATTATTTGCAAACAGCTCCACTGGCTGTGATTCAGTCTCATGAGACTACTACAGAGCTACAGCGTTTGCGTTAAAAAGTGGTTTGGGAAAGTCAAAAAACAAACAAGGTCAGTGACACAAAAACTGCACAGCGGCAGAGTCATGCACTGACACACCTCCTACTGCACTGTCCAACTCCTTAAGATGTAAACGCTTTTATTTTCTAAAAGGAAACTACCAAACTGGGCGAAGGCGATAAATATGCCGTTTGCGTCAGACAAAATAGTTACCGCTGCATGTGTTTCCATTTGCGAAGGCATGAAAATAGAGCCCTTGGAAGCGTATGCAGATGGTAAAACACACAGATGCTGTTCTTGCTGAGTGAATTTACTGCGTGACTTACAGAGCCCATTCCCATCCCGCCCTGTCATATAGTGATGCTACCTGACCAAGCGTCAATATACGACAAAAAAAGGAAACTTTTGGCGCCCTAAGTTGACGTTTAGGGTTAGGGTTCAGGGTTGGGTTAAGGGTTAGGGATTAGGGGGTAAGGTTTGTTTTAAACTGGCATCAAATAAGGATGCATTTTTGTTGCATATCGACGCTTGGTCAGGTAGCGTCACTATATGACAAATCGGGATTAGAAGTTGACTTACACAAAGCAAACACCCCTGCCAAGCACCTCCACATCCCCCAGGTGTCAGATGTCCCATTCAGATATGCCTCTCTGTCCCAGCTTGCATTGCACACAATAGAATGACCCTGTCTCTGAGCAGCCCACACCGCAATGTTTACACTGGGCATGTGAATATGGGAAAGTCAATTAATTTGTGTGGGAGACCAGTGTAATGTAATTTAATGTTGGAGTGACAATGGGGCTGGGTGGTCATATTGAAAAACTTAAGTAGTCCATTTTAAAACTTTCTAATATACACTACAGGCCAAAAGTTTGGAAGCAAGATAAAATTTGTACAAAAAAAAAATCATAGTTTCATTGGCATACCTTGCAACAAAATAAACATGATTATTATATAAAGAGTCACTTATCAGAATACATTTTTACTCAAATTATCAGGCCCATATTACTAGGCCCATGGTCCTAGTGCCCACCGGATTGCCGTTGGCAGCCGGTGGGCTGTAAACAATGACATAAAGTGAATAATACAAACTGTGATTTGTTTTTTACTTTTTCACTGACGTTGTGACTCTTGCAAATCTTCTCAACCCAAAAACTAAGCCCCTCCTTTCTTTTGTTAACATTTATTCAGCAATGGTCTGGTAACATCCATGTATACAGTACCTAAAGGTAAATAGAGGAACATGGTGCATATCAATGAAAGAAAAGTCTAATCATGCAGTAAATACATCCCAAAATCCATAGATTTCATACTGGTTTTTAAGATCGGCATTGTCAACAGAAACTTGAAGTTGCTTCCAAATTTTGACCTGTATCGGCCTCGTTTCCAAACTTCTGGCCTGTAGTGTAGATAAATAGCTGAAATTTGGTGTGAAAGTAATATACAACATGTCTCAACACTTCAATGATGTGTTATGGCAATTTCTAAAAAATGGCCATTTTGTGACCTTTGCTGTTCTCTCACCTATAGGCATCTATTTGAACAACCCGTAACCTTTAACTGTCACAAATATTGATGAAGTTTGATAAAAATTTCAATACATCTTTAGGACTTAAACTGAATTTAGTATTTCATTTTAGCCTTGTACCCACTCCCAAATGGGTGGCAGACAAGTTAAGTTTAACGTTCGCTTGAACCTCTGGTTTTAAAGGTGCAATGGCAATGTTGCAACGTTATCCCACAGTTCAAAAATATGTACATCAGGTTAATTGAAGGCTCTAATTTGTCTGTGGTAACGAGAGTGCAACTGGATGGGTCCTGATTCCTACGATGCATTGACAACCTCAAACATGGTGTTTGTTATAGATAATCCATGACGAGTACAGAAATCTAAGGAGAAAACAGGTTCAGGTTCAGATCAGGGAGGCCATTCCTCTCAATCACTCCCCTCCAAGTGCCTTCATCACTGCCGACATGAGCGTTGAAGTCTCCCAGCAGAACTATGGAATCCACAGTAGGAGTCTTTTCCAGGACCCCACCCAGGGACTCCAAGAAGGCTGGATACTCTGAACTGCTGTTCAGTGCGTAAGCACATATAACAGTCAGAGCATTCCCCTCCGCAACCCGCAAGCAAATTGCAGAAACTCTCTCATTCACTGGGATGAACTCCAACATGACGGCACTTAGCCGATTGGGAAACAAGTATCCCCATACCTGCTCGCCGCATCTAACCTTGGGAAACTCTAGAAAAGCAGAGAGTCCAACATCTATCAAGGAGCTTGGTTCCGGAGCCAGAGATGTGCGTAAAGGTGAGTCTGACTATATCGAGCCAGTACCACTCAACCTCCTGCACAAGCTCCGGCTCCTTCCCCACCAGTGAGGTGATGTTCCATATCCTAAGAGCCAGATTCCATGACCGGGGCCCAGGTCGCAAGGGCCTTTGCCCCTGTCTGCCACCCGATCTGCAATGCAGCCGACCCCTACTCCTCTCCTCGTGGGTGATGGGCCTACGTGGAAGCAGCTCCCTGTAGCCTCTTCTGGGTGAGCCCGGCCAAGTCCCGGGAAATACTTAGCCACCAGGCGCTCACCTGCGAGCTCCCCTCCCAGGCCTGGCTCCAGGAGGGGGCTCCGCTGTCCCTATCATGGCGAGGTTGTCATTCCCATCCAGGACCTCATCATAGGCGGCTTTCGAGCATAAGGGACTGTACTTGGGGGGAGCTTCGGGAGGCCATGGAGAAGGACTTTCGGGTGACCACAAAGAGATTCTGGCAAACCGTCAGACAACTCAGGAAGGGGAGGCAGGGCTTTGCCCAGGCTGTTTTCAGCAGGGGTGGGGAACTGCTGACTTCGCCTGAGGATATTGTCCGAAGGTGGAAGGAGCACTTTGAGGGACTCCTGAGTCCGGCAGACATGCCATCTATTAAGGAGGCTGGGACGAAGGACTCGGGCGA
Source organism: Gymnothorax javanicus (assembly GCA_029692085.1). Classification (NCBI taxonomy): domain Eukaryota; kingdom Metazoa; phylum Chordata; class Actinopteri; order Anguilliformes; family Muraenidae; genus Gymnothorax; species Gymnothorax javanicus. The sequence goes on from CM056202.1 coordinate 29,414,985, forward strand.
GTCATTGCCCATTTCTCTGGTGGAAGTCACAGAGGTGGTCGAAAAGCTCCGCAGTGGCAAGTCACAAGGAATGGACGAGATTCGCTCTGAGATGCTGAAGGCCCTGGATGTTGTTAGGCTGTCATGGTTGACGCGCCTGTTCAGCATTGCATGAATGTCAGATACAGTGCCTTTAGACTAGCAAACTGAGGTGATGGTTCCCATTTTTAAAAAAGGGGACCGGAGGGTGTGCTCCAATTATAGGGGGATCACACTGCGCAGCCTCCCAAGGAATGTCTATGCCAGGGTGGTGGAAAGGAGACTCCGCCCGATTGTCGAAGGAGCAATGCGGATTCCGTTCAGGCTGTGGAACAGTGGACTCACTTTTTACCCTTGCACGGATACTTGAGGGGTCATGGGAGTTTGCCCATTGTCTACATGTGGTTTGTGGACTTGGAGAAGGCCTATGACTGTGACCCTTGAGGTATCCTGTGGGGGGTGCTGTGGGAGAACGGGGCTCCAGGGCCGCTAATTTGTGCCATTCGATCCCTGTACAACCAAAGCCAGAGTTTTGTCAGCATTCTCAGCATTAAATCAAACTTGTTTCCAGTTTGTGTTGGACTCTACCAACGGTGTGCCTTGTCACCTATTCTGTTCATGATTTTCATAGACAGGATATCAAGGCGCAGCCGAGGCTTGGAGGGTGTCCAGTTTGGTGGCCTCAGGATTGCATCTGTGCCGCTTGCAGATGATGTGGATCTGCTGGCTTCATAATGTTGTGACTTGCAACGCTCATTGGAGCAGTTTGCAGCTGAGTGAGAAGCGGTTGGAATGAGGATCAGCACCTCCAAATCTGAGGCCACGGTTTGTCTTCCTGAAAAAGGTGGATTGTCCCCTTCAAGTGGGGGGTGAGTGGTTACCCCAAGTGGAGGAGTTCAAGCATCTCGGGGTCTTGTTCACGAGTGAGGGTAGGATGGAGCGCGAGATTGACAGACGGATCGCTGCAGCGTCTGCAGTGAAGCGGGCGTTGTACCGGTCTGTTGTGGTGAAGAAGGAGCTGGGCATAAAAGTGAAGCTCTCGATTTGCTGGTCAATCTACATTCCAGCCCTCACCTATGGTCATGAGCTTTGGGTAGTGACCGAAAGAATAAGATCACCAATACAAGTGGCTGAAATGAGCTTCCTCTGCAGGGTGGCTGGGCTGACCCTTTGGGATAGGGTGAGGAGCTCAGACATCCAGGAGAGGCTCAGTGTAGAACTGCTGCTCCTCCGCGTCGAGAGGAGTCAGTTGAGGTGGTTCGGGCATCTAGTCCGGATGCCTCCTGGACGCTTCCTTTTTGAGGTTTTACGGGCATGTCCAACTGGGAGGAGGCCCTGAGGCAGGCCTAGAACACGCTGGAGACACTATATCTCCTGGCTGGCCTGGGAACGGCTTGGGGTCCCCCAAGTATAGTTGGAGGAAGTGGCTGGGGAGGGAGGGCACCTGAGTCTCTGTGCTTAGTCTGTTACCCCTGTAACCTGGCCCTGGATAAGCGGTGGAAAATGGATGGATAGCTGGATGGATAGATGGAATTGTCAACCTGCACATGCTGTGTTCCTGCCTCTTACGCATTGAATGCTGGGATACATTCCAGAGCAAAACTGACTAAGGGTATGTTTCCCAAAAGCGCAGAGGCCAACTGTCATAGTTGGAGCCATTGACTGTGTATGCTCAAACTATGTAAGTAGCTAATGCAGTTTAGGAACCATGCTTTTGAGAAACATACCCCTGGTAGTGAGATAATGGATGTATGGATGAATGTTCAAAAACCACAGCACAGTACACATACTCTCTCTCTCTCTCTCTCTCTCTCTCTCTCTGTACAACGCAAGGCTCTCCACTGACAGCTCAGCTCACACCATGTCTCTTTTCCATGAATACTCTGTTTCAGCCCCAGAATGCTACAGTCCCGGTTTTTCAGGCTTACAGCGTTAGCACACCTCACCTGCCAGTCACACACTACACCAACTGTGTGAGAGTTCACAGTGTTATCCAAGGCTTGTTAAACAAGCCTCTCAAAAATGTTCAGTAGAAAACACTGTACCGAACACTGAAAAGAGTCATCTGGACTGCTTATTACTTTATTAATATATTATATTATTATTAATTATTATTTAAATTTGCGGAATTCCTCATTCAGATCTCACAAATCTTTGAGGCAGAGGATAGCAACAAAAGTTGGCTTTGATTCTGTATTTCTGTGTTCTGAGCATTTGCTTTATGTGTTGATTTGTTAGTAACTGTATTTTCTGTATTTTTTGCATAATTTATTTAAAATCACGTTCTTGTGCAGCCATAATCTTTCCTAGAGACTAATCCAGACATTTTGCTGTTACATTTCAAGCCAATTATAAAAATTGCTTGTTTGCTGGATGTGAACTGGCGACTCCAGAATTTACGCTGCCTATACATGCTCCAAGCAAGCTTGGACTTCACAAGTTGTAATTATGATATGAGATGCGTTGAAGGGTGGAATGACTAAAAAAAAAAAAAAAAAAAAAATACATGCCCATCAGAAGTACTTTGTTTTCCCACGAGATGTTTTCTGATGAAAAAGCTCCAAAAAACTTTTGCTGGCAACGCCTGATATGCGCACAAAAACATCTGACAACTGAAAATACTGAAAATACATTTGAAAAACTAACATCATAAATACCGAATACAAATGTTACAGCCATAAACAAATATATTTTCAAGCACTGTTGTTTGCAAAATGCCATTGTGATGGCATACTGCAAATTCACAAATCTAAGTTTCTTTGGGCCGACTTCATGGAATCATTTGTGAGTGCACAACTTGAACATGAGACACAGGAGACAGCACATGAAGATAAAATATGCAAAGCATATAGTTATCTATATTAACTATATGAAATTGCATCTTTTCCATAGGCAAAGACATTATTCATCTCATAATTAAAATTAAAATGTAACCCTCTTTTCTTTTTCAAGACCAAAAATGCACTTTTCATGACCAATTGAAAATTAAAAAGCATTTCTGCTACATCTTCTTCAAAAAGTGTCCTGTCATATTGGTATCATAAATAAAACAAACATTTTAAATGTTACAATAAAAAAAAACATTCTAAGACATGTTTTTTTTTCTTTTTCAAGACACAAACGCATTTGTTGTCTCATCATGAGAATGTAAATGCTGTCTCCCACTTTTTCATTTTCATGTGATAGTGCGAAGGATCCATCAGGTATTTGAATTACAGTGCTGTGAAAAAGTATTTGCCCCCTTCCTGGTTTCTTATTTTTTTGCATACTTGTCAACACTTAAATGTTTCAGATCATTAAATAAATGTTAATATTAGACCAAGATAACCCAAGTATATACAAAATGCAGTTTTTAAATGATGATTTCATCTATTGAGGGAAAAGCTATCCAAACCTACCTGGCCCTATGTGAAAAAGTAATTGCCCCCTAAACCTAATAACTGGTTGTGCCACCTTCGGCGACAACAACTGCAATCAAGCGTTTGCGATAACTGGCAATGAGTCTTTCACATTGCTGTGGAAGAATTTTGGCCATGCTTCTTTGCAGAATTGTTTTAACTCAGCCTCATTGGAGGGTTTTCAAGCATGAGCGGCCTGTTTAAGGTCATGCCACAGCAAGAAAATCGGATTTAAGTCCAAACTTTGACTAGACCACTCCAAAACCTTCATTTTGGTTTTTTTTTTTTTAGCCATTCAGAGGTGGACTTGCTGGTGTGTTCCGGATCATTGTCCTGCTGCATAACCCAAGAGCACTTGAGCTTGAAGTCCCGACCTGATGGTCGGACATTCTTCTTCAGGATTTGCTGGTAGAGAGCAGAATTCATGGTTCCATCAATTACAGCAAGTCGGTCAGGTCCTGAAGCAGCAAAGCAGCCCCAGACCATCACACTACCACCACCATGTTTTGACTGTTGGTATGATGTTTTTTTTTTATGAAATGCTGTGTTAGTTTTACGCCAGATGTAATGGGACACACACCTTCCAAAAAGTTCTACTTTTGTCTTGTCAGTCCACAGAATATTTTCTCAAAAGTCTTGGGGATCATCAAAATGTTTTTTGGCAAATGTGAGATGAGCCTTTGTGTTCCCATGGATGCCATTTTTGCCCAGTCTCTTTCTTATTGTTGAATCATGAATACTGACTTTAACTGAGGCAAGTTAGGCCTGCAGTTCTTTAGATGTTGTTCTGGGTTCTTTTGTGACCTCCTTGATGAGTCGTTGATAAGCTCTTGGAGTAATTTTGGTAGGCCAGCCACTCCTGGGAAGGTTCACCACTGTTCCAAGTTCTCTCCATTTGTGAATAATGGCTCTCACTGTGATTTGCCGGAGTCCCAAAGCCTTAGAAATGGCTTTGTATCCCTTTCCAGACTGATAGATGTCAATGGCTTTGTTTCTCATCTGTTCTTGAATTTTTTTAGATCGTGGCATGATGTGTTGCTTTTTGAGATCTTTTAGCCTACTTCACTTTGTCAGACAGGTTCTAATTAAGTGTTTTCCTGATTCAGCAGGTCTGGCAGTAATCAGACCTGGGTGTGGCGAGTGAATTTGAACTCAAAAAATGTAGTTAATCAATTCATGTTTTATGTTCAGTCAATTCATGTTTTTAACAAGGGGGCAATTACTTTTTCACATAGGGCCAGGTAGGTTTGGATAGCTTTTTGTCCTTAATAAATGAAATCATCACTTAAAAACTGCTATTTGTATTTACTCAGGTTATCTTTGTCTAATATTAAAATTTGTTTGATGATCTGAAACATTTAAGAGCAAATTTTTGAGAGATTCAGGCAAAAGAAGGCACCTTGAATTGTTGACCACCCTGGATTTGGCTGATTTTTTTTATTTTTGAGATGGGTATAGTACCCAAAACTCAGAACCCAAGCCGTTTCTTTCTCAACCCCTGCTGTCCCGAGCTACAGCAATCCCTTTTTTTTGGCCCTTTTTGGCCAATTTAACAAAACTGCAAGTTCCCACCTCTCTAATTCTGAACTTTAATGGTGTCCCAGCTCAAAGTTTATTGAAAGTGGGTCTATAGGGAGGGCAGATTACCAGAATGTAGTTATCCACCTGGGGCACCCTTGAAATTTGTGAATAGGGGGGGCTCAAAATGCTCCAAACCATTTTTTTTGTTTGTCATGGATTTTCTCCAAACTTCAAAGGTATCCCAATTGCCTTTTTGAAGAAATCTTTTAGTTGGAAGGACCTTAATTCAAATCTACTATTACTTTTGTGGGACAACCTTGGAGTTTGGAGAAAAAAGGGCCAAAAAAGGGTCTCGGACCTAAAAAGGGGTCATTTTGGACCCTATTTCTCAAAGCTTCAAAGAGGTAGCCAAATGCTGCTTATTACACATGAAAGCCAAAGACCTATATATTACAATAAAAGAAGAAATCAGCTGGAATCTTGTCTCATTTGTCTCATTTGCCACTGCCTCTGTTGTTGAGTCTGCTCCAGATTTGAAGCTCTCAAACAAACCCAAAGGGAAGCAAAAGGAGGTGTATGAAGTTAGCCAGGAGAAGCATACATTCCTGCTTGCTCTCGTGCAGTGATGGACAAGAGGACTTCTAAAATGCGGCAGAACATTTTCTTTTCACTCATTTGTCACTGTCGTGATATAAGCTTACTGTTATTTTACTCTCATCCCTCATATCTGTGCTTTATGAGCCTGGCTATGAAAAGACAGCAAGTACAACTGTATCAAGAACATATTCCTGAATGCACATGTATGCATACATGCATCTTGTCACAACAAAGAACAATATTCATGTTTTTTTAAGGATTAGTGCTGCCACCTAGATGCTATTTTTAGAATTTTTGCTTTGTTAATTATAAGCAAATGAGATAAAATCCCAGCTGGTTTGTTGTTTATTTGTAATAAATAGGTCTTTGACTTTCATGTGTAATTATCAGCATTTGGCTACCTCTTTGAAGTTTTGAGAAAAAGGGTCCAAAAATGACCCCTTTTTAGGTCCGAGACCCTTTTTTCGCCGGTTTTTCTCCAAACTTCAAGGTTGGCCAACAAAAGTAACAGTAGATTTGAATTAAGGTCCTTTCAACTAAAAGAGTCCTGCAAAAAGGCAATTGGGATACCTTTGAAGTTTAGAGAAAATCCATGACAAACTTAAGAAAAAAAAATGGTTTTGAGCATTTTGAGCGCCCTCTATTGACAAACTTCAAGGGTACCCCAGGTGGATATCTACATTCTGGTAATCTGCCCCCCCATAGACCCACTTTCAATGGACTTTGAGCTGGGACACCATTGAAGTTCAGAATTAGAGAGGTGGGAACTTGCAATTTTGTTAAATTGGCCAAAAAGGGCCAAAAAAGGGGTCGCTGTAGCTCGGGACAGGAGGGGTCAACAGAGGAACGGTTTGGGTTTTGAGGTTTGGGTACCATACCGATCTCAAAAATAAAATATCAGCCAAATCTAGGGGGGTTAACAATTCTGACTGCCTGAACTACTCAAAAATTGGCTATTAAGTGTGACAAATATGCAAAAAATATGAAATCAGGATGGGGGCAAATACTTTTTCACAGCACTGTACATGGTTTGGCATAATTTCCTATCAAAACTAGCTCCATTTGTGACTTTCACCGATACATGGTGTGAACTGGATACTAATAAATTGTACAAGTAATTGTCACTAATGTGACAATGTCCCCGACCGCATGTAAAATCTTTTGACAAAAAATTCTTATTTAACATATGTGACCCTCCAGTACCAAACCAGTCACATGGGACAATTTTTCAAATATGAGTTTTTGGGCTCATTATAAATGCCCTTTCAGATGAGCCCAAAAACTCATATTTGAAAAATTGACCCATGTGACTGGTTTGGTGCTGGAGGGTCACAAATATCAAATTTTAATTATCACTGTTCATACAACCATGTGGTAGAAAAAGAAGAGCGATCAATTTTGCGTTAACAAGGTTTACAATGGCAAAATCTATGTAATTGTGCTGTGACCTTGAAAATCACCTCAAGGTCACCAAAATCAACTGGTGTTGCAGGACCCTCCAAGTACATGTTGGAGCTAAATATGAGCAAAATTGCTCAACTGGCTCTTAAGATATCGCATTAAGAAGATTTACAAAGGCAAAAATCTATGTAATTGCGCTGTGACCTTGAAAAAGACTTCAAGGTCATGAAAATTGACTGATGTTGTGGCACCTCCCGAGTACATGTTGGAGCTAAACATGAGCAAAATCTATATACTGGTTCTTGAGATATAGCGTTAACAAGGTTTACGACGGCAAAATCTAAGTACTTGTGCTGCGACCTTGAAAATTACCTCATGGGCACGAAAATCAGCTGGTGTCATGGTGGGGTCATGGGACCCCCCCCCCAAGTTAAGCAAAATTGATCCTCTGGTTATTGACGTATCACACTAACACTAATGGGATGGACAGACGGACGGACGGACGGAGCTGAATACTATGTCCCCCACTCTGCGCTTTGTGGCAGCGATTGACAAAAAGGCAATCTCATTGGATATTAATCGGGGGAAATCCTCACTGTTAGTATCTACAGGTTTTTGACAGTGGTGATATTGGTCACACGGCTGCTTCTCTGCTATGTTTTAGTAAGGCAATTTCATTTAACCACCCTGAATCAGACAAAAATGGGATGATATGTTAAGAGCCATGTCCATTGACATTTGGTGTGCGGTTGACCCCCCCTGGAATTGAATGAAACTTGGCACATAGGTAGATACGGGTGTCTCACGGAAAAAGCCAAATTTTTAGGTCCATATCTTACTTTGCCTGCCGGTAGCGCCACTTGGAAGCCATTAAAGTGGCTTAGTTTTGCAGTCAATACCACATTTTACATCAACGATCATGACTTAAGGATACACAGTACCAAATATGTTATACTTTTATCATGACCTTAGACACTTCAAGCCTAGATAGACATCAGCACCACATCAGCGCCAAACTGGGTAACTACGTTATTGAGCCAGAATTATTCGAGAAATAACAGTAAAAATTGAAAATGGGAGTGGGAATAAAATAATGCACACAACCAGTTTTTTCTGAAAATGAACAGTTTAGCTTGGCACTATGCTGGGTGGATAGCTATCTGACCAAAGGTGGTCATCTACCCAGGATAGTACCAAACCAAAGTCTTCAATTACTGAGAGAACTAGCTGTGTGGATCACAATTTTAAAAAAATTCTTTGGTAGATTGCTGAGGATAGCCAGTACTTTTATCCAGCATACAGCGCCCCCTGAGGGTGAAATTTTCCAACTTTTGATGTTGAATGTCATCTACACTGAAAATACTACCATTGAGATTTTACTAATGCTGTAATGTACCCCAAAGGGACTGTGTATCCAGAGAATTTCAGATCTCTATCTTGCTGGGTAAACAAAATAATGCCGCCTAAACACAGGCACAATCTGCTATGAAATGGTCCGTTTTGAGTTTTTCTCCAACTTTGGCTCTGTCTAGCTTGAAAGTGTAGATACTGCCAAAGAAATGCTTGGTATTCCTGAAAATAGAGTTCCAAAAGCACAACAAATGGCATTTATCACCACAGTACATATCTGGGTTACTGAGCCAATATACTGCAAACATGCCTCAAAATCAATTTCAACCATCTTTCCGGCCGTCCATTGCACTAACCCAGCAAGATACTTAGGTACTATTCACTGAAAATGGTAGTCTTTTTGTGAGTAAACACATAATAAAGCATTCTAAATTGGTATATGTCTGGGATATTATTTTATTCCCATTTCTATTTTCAAATTTTATTGTTATTTTTCAAATAATTCCGGCTCAATAACATAGTTACCCAGCTTGGCGCTGATGTGGTACTGATGTCTAACCGGACTTGAAGTGTCAAAGGTCATGATAAAAGTATAACATATTTGGTATTGTGTACGTTTAAGTCATGATAGTTGATATAAAATGTGGTGTCAACAGCAAAACTGAGCCACTTTAGTGGCTTCCAGGTGGCGCTACCGGCAGGCAAAGTGAAATACGAACCTAAAATTTTTTTTTTTTTTCGTGAGACACCCGTATCTACCTATGTGCCAAGTTTCATTCAATTCCAGGGGGGTCAACTCCTCAACTTCTTCAAAAAGTGCCATTTTCTCACAGAATGGCTCTTAAATTAAAATTAAAACTGAAAGCAGTGATTTACAATTTATCTTTGGCCTGTATTACAGAGAAAACGATACAATAGCATATTATTTGATGTTTCACTGCATGAAATGTATTCATTTTTCAGAATAACCTGTTATTTCAGCAACATAACATATTTCAAAAAAAAGTTGGGACAGTAAAGAATTTATCACTTTGCAATGCGGCCACTCCTTTTCACAATACTTCATAGACATTTTGGGGCTGGAAACACTAATACCGCTTTCATACTGGGAATTAGAGCACATCTGAGGCAGCCCTGAAGTGCTCCAAATCCCAGTATGAAAGGGTCTTGAGACCGGCCTGAAATTCTAGAGCGCTCTAAAGTTAGAGCGCTCTCGGAGGTGTTTCAGGGCCGCTCCAGAGGCACTTTAGCGGCAGTATGAAACGTCTTGAGTGTTTAGACCGCTCTAAATTCAGTGGCCCGTAAACTGGAATGTCCAAGGTGAGCTGTAAGCTTCGTAAATATCGATATGTAGGTGATCTCCAATGTTAGGCGATGTTCAATTAATCGAGAAACAATAAGAGCCGTTACGTATATTTTCATGTTAGTTTGAAGAAAGTTTGAATTTCACGCAGATATCTCGTGCTAACGAATTTGAGATCCTATTTTTCCTTGAACTGTCAGTGTCATATTATTTGAAAAATGGAATAATAGCGTTGGCTTCTGGTTGGCAGTCTATTCAAGTCAATGGAGTGAATAATAAGCCGGCTAGCATGCTAACGCTTTTCACCATCAAATTAGTAAATTCAAGTGTTCATTATAATAGTTAAACGTGTGACGCATTTGTTTTCTGGCCAAAAGCATTAGCATGCTAGCTGATGAATCATTCATCCTATTGACTTGAATAGACCATCAACTAGAGGCAAATGCCAGCGATGGCGAGCGTTTCCAGCATAATTGCCTTTTCAAAAATATTGACGTTTGCCAATGAACGGAATCTGAGGAATCATGACGCGAGAAAGCTGTATTACACGTGTGTGATACCAAACCTTATATCAAATGGGTTAATTTAGTCCACAATACATGTTTCTACTGTGTAATGGTTCATCACAGATTCTTTCAAGCCAAAGATGTTGACGATGCTTCTAGACACTGTAGCTGGCATTTGCAGAAATACCTATACATTATAGTACTCGGCAAAAGTTTGCCAACGTAATACTGAACCAATGTATAATATCACTAAAAGAGAATTGACAGTTCTTCATTCAGTGCTGTCTGGGTGATCAGAGATCATGGTTATTAAGCTTAGGTTCGCATCCTTGCCGTTTACGCACAGAAATTCCAGCAGATTTCTTAAAAATTTAATGATCTCATCCACTGTAGAGGATGAAATATCTATATTCCTTCCTCTCCTCCATTGAACAACATTTATTTTAAACCTTTCAATGATTTTCTCATGCACTTGAAGGCAAACTGGCAATCCTCGGCCCAACTGTTCTCCTGATGGACTCGACTTTTCCCAGATGCTGCTTTTGAACCGAATCATGATTGCAATCACCAGCTGAAATCAGCTGGTTCAAATCACTTAATTAGCCACATTTTTTTCCTCATTACCAGTCCTTAATTGCCCCCGTCCAAACTTTTTTGGAATGTATTACAGACCAGAATAGCTGGCATGGATATGTACTAATAAATGCAGTGAAGTTGACCAGACAAAACATAAAATATCTTTTTCTCACATTACCGTCCCAGCTTTTTCAGCATTGGGGTTGTAATATTGATAACTATCTGCTTACATAAACATGCAAAGCCCTCTGTAGCGGCAGGAGCTGATGTAGGAGGAGCTAATAGGGGGAGCTCACCTGGAGCGATGAGCGGATGGCCGCTAACGCTGGCGCTACGGCTCATGTTCACCACACGAGCCTCAGGCCCAGCCGCACTCTCCCCCTTCTTCCCTCCCTCTGGGGACCCCTCGCCCTGGCCCCCCTTCATCCCGGGCCCCTGGGGGCCCCCCTTCAGCAGGGCTGTGGGCTGGACGGACACGGACGCCTGCTTAAGGCTCAGGCCCTGGAGCTGCGTCTGGGACGCGGAGGCTGACTGTGCTGCCCCCTGGTGGCCACGAATGGCCAGGTTCTGCACCTGCAGGGTGAGAGGTAAGAAGCTGCTGAACGTGTCTTAACTCTTTTCCCCATGGAGTCCCCCCTCCACCTTCCCCAAAATGACAACAAATGACGACTCTGGCCATATCAATGAAGACGACATTTGACGCCTTGGGGATTCCCCTGTTTTCAATCAATGGGGAGGCTGCTGATTTCCCTAAAAGGCCTCATATCACCAAATTTGAGGATGCTGAGTTAAAAAATGAAAGTAAAAGTATATTTCTATCACATCCACTTTTTTCCCCAAAATAAGAATGAAGATTTTCCTTATTATATCATATAAATCTGCTTTTTTGAATTGATCATAACAGCATCAAATGCTGTGAGGCTGTAGTGAAACACCCACAGATGTAGCAGGATAACACCTGGATCATGTTTGCATTTTCCTCTGTCAGTGGCCATAGAACTAAGCCTGAAATCAGGATTTGGCATAAAATAATGACTTAAGAATCATTTATACATGTGAAAATCAGCCCAGAATAGAACAATTAGTTCTCACCTGGCTCAGAGGAAGATGGAAACCGTGTCTTGGTGGCAGTTTTTCTGGTGATTAACCCTAATAGCGCCAAATAAATTTTCAACAAATTAAAAATTTAATCATCCTGAGCTGTTGAAAATCTATCATGTGGCAACCTGTTTAAAAGAGCTCCCCAGCGGGAACTGTTTTAAACCTGTTGCCACATGATAGGTTTTCAACAGCAACTGATTTTGATATCTTACATCATTGGGCAACTGTGGTTGCCTATAACGCTCTAAGGGATGATATAAGACTTTTTAACCTTACAAGTGGTTGCTGAAAGTGACAATGCTATGAAATGCACATCATACACTGAGAAAATGTGATGTGCTGGAGCAAAACAGGCACTATTTTTGGAATCAGCACCCTAAAATTAGCAGGAAACAAGTACTGGATTTTATTCAGCAAAAATGATGCAGGGTGGCGTAATCTTTGAAAAAAATATGCCCTCCCTCCCTCCACTTGTGTCCCTGTGCTATGGGGAGGACTGGGGAAGGAGAAGAGGGGGTGAAAGGAGGCTCTATTTTGCTAAGGATTGGGGTGTGCCCTTTAAGATACGAGGGTTTAGATAAGTGCTCTTGGCATTCACACCTTAAGGCTTAAGTTCATTTTTCAGCTGAACACGTATGGCAGGAATGTTCAGGGTTTAAAGATTAAGTGTGTTCAACAATGTGGATATTTTTTTTTATAAGGCCTGTGTGTGTGTGTGTGTGTTACCTGTGCAGTAGCTGCATGTTGTCCGTTAGACTGCGCCGTGGGCTCGGGCTGTACAGTGGTGACGGTGGCCGTGGGTGTGAAGATGAGCTGGGGGGATAAAGGAACAGCACGCCCTAGGCTCCTAGCTACTTGCACAAGGTTAGTTTGCTGTGCCTGGAAAACCACACATTAAGAACAAGCCCTCGTGAGCTACAGTACAATCCTGCAATATTAACACAGCTATAATTAATCAGCACCGCGACACTCAGCTCTAACCAGCTCCTAATCACAGTAACCAGCACTGGACTGCTACATATAGAGATGAATATTTCTGACAGGTTTCAGCCTGTTCCAATTACTCTCTCAAAACACCATTGTGTAATATTGCAGTGGTTAAACACAGTGTTCTCTTTTGAACCATGGCCAGTTTAGTATCTCCTGGCTGCAGTGCATGTAAACTAGGCAAAACATTTGTAAGAAATATGGCAAAGAGAACATGTTAGACTTTGATTTGTGGGACCGCTTGTCAATAAAAGTGCTCTACTTAACAGAATGCAAATTGCAATAAAAGTCTTATTAACCTAAAACAAATACGAACAGTGATACGGGCAAAATGATACACAATATCTGATGGTGATTCAAGGATTGATGCATGTGCACGCACACACACGTACTCACACACACACATTCGTATATTGGTGGATGTTTCAGGGGTCAGAAAATATTAGTCTGGCCATGTTTTACTTCCACCCCTGAACTGAGGCAACTGATTTCCCCAGATTCATCTAACCTCCTGGCTGAGGGGTTTTCCTACTGTGGATAGAACAAAATACTAGACAGAAATTTTACTTTCCGAACCTGGCTTGTCCATCTGTACACACACACACACACACACACACACACACACACACACACACACACATTCTTACCATCTGTGCTCGGAGGTACATTTGTGCTTGACTTGCGGTGAGGGTGGGACTTGAGGGGTTGCCTAGCAGCACAGCTGGCTGTGAGATTCCAGTGGGGGCGGAGCTAACACTCTGGGCCCGGCTGATTAGCTGAGCTGTTGCTGGGGGCGTGGTCAGATTAATCTGGGTAGAGATATAAACGTTGAGATAACACCCTCTGCAATGAAATCTTTTAGTTTTGCTTGGCTTCAACATAAGAAAACTCAGCAAACAGTACAAAGTAACTAATTAAAACAAATCATCAAATAATAACAGCACCATTGACGTCATCCCCAACTGCTAGCAATATTGATGTTTAGGCCATATCAAGCCTTCCTTTTAATGAAAGTACATCTTCCACTTCTTGTTGATATGATGACTTTATAAGGCTGAAATACAATGAGCACCATAATTCTTTAGACATTGACACATTTTTTGTTACAACCCCATTTCCAGAAAAGTTCGAATGCTGTGTAAAATGTAAAAAAAAAAAAAAGAACAGAATGCAATGATTTGCAAATAATTTAAATGTAATTGAAAATGGTGCAAAGACAACATATCAAATGTTGAAACTGAGAAATGTTATTGTATTCTGAAAAATATTAGCTCATTTTGAATTTTATTTGGTTCTGTTGGCCGAGTAAATCACCAGATCTGAATCCTTTTTGACATGCACTTTTCATGATGAAGAGGAGCCTGAAGATAAAGAGTTCCCAAAACAAGCAGGAACAGAAGGTGGCTGCAGTACAGGCCTGGCAGAGCATCACCAGGGAAAATACTCAATATCTGGCGATGTCTAAGTGTCTAAGACGTCAAGCAGTCATTGCATGTAAAGGATATGTGACCAAATACTAAAAACGCTCTCTTTCTCCTATGTGATGTTAAACTGTCCCATTTCTTTTCATGCATCTCATAATCGGGAGGGGGGGAGACTATGTACAAAAGGAGCGGCCATTTCTAAAAGGTAAACAGTTCATTAGAAATGCATGGAAACATCTTCAAACAAAACTTGATGGTCTTCCTATTTCGATTGTCATTGTATCCTTAGCAACTAAAGTGCTAGAGTACAGGACCAAAATTTTAAAAGTGTCACTATCCAATGAATTATGGCACTCACTGTATCTACTGTGTTGTAGGTAGCATAAATTGCGTTTCATATTTGCAGTACATCCTACCAACACGTACAATCACATGACACCATTCAAACTCAGAATTATTTCATTACCAAACAAAACAGAACATCAGTATTGTAAAATAAAAGTACAGAACTAAACTCATCAAGTTAACTCTTACACATACATAGATAAATTCTATAGACCCACCAGAGAACATGCATAAATCCCATTGAGCAGTGGTGCCCAGTCAGCTGGTATTGAGGACTGAGAGTATACGTGTTTTCATACTGACTGGTCTCTATTCCCGGTAATATCTCTGATTAGCACACCTCCAGGCAGAGGGAGGGAACCAATCAGTGAAACCTGCATACTCTCCGCTCTCTATGGCCCATTGGACATGGGCACCACTGCCATAAAAAAAAAAAATCAAGTAGCATACATTGATTCAGTATATAATAGATTAAAACTCTATTTTAGGAATTAATCCTGTTAGTTTTCCCTAAAAGTTAGAACGAGCTGGTTCTGTTGCAGCAGTGTTAATAAGCTGAGTCATGCACCATATGCTTTCTATGCGGAAACATACTCACCGTATGCTTAGTGCTACTTGCTGTATACTCACTCTGTGTAGTCACACTAACCGTACGCTTAGGATGTTAGGTCACACTCTATATACGCTTAGAATGCTGAGTCATATTTTCATTCCATGCTTGATATGCTTATTCACGCTCGCTGTATGTTTAGTACGTGAAGTCACTTGCTGTGTATTTTTTGAATGCCAAGACGTACTCACTGTATGCGTAGCATTCTTATTCATACTCACTGTGGTTTGGGAAGCGCCCGTCTGTGGGGATGAGGTGCCGTTTTGATTCGATCCTTGTCTCCCAGCAGCAATGCTGGCCTAAGAGAGGTGGGTTGTTGTAAGGGTGTTACAAGGGCGATACAGACACAAAATCAATCAGTGTCACAGAATTAATAACCCCTGAATGAATACGATAAACCGTGTTCATTACAGTATTTGTGTTTGGTTAGTATTTGGGACACATGCACCCCAGTTACATTTTCACTGGTCCTGTAAAATGACTGAGACAAAAATGTGAGCATGACTATAAGCTATCAGTCAGACACCTCAGGGTAGCTGCTGGGTTAGCTCACATGGTAAAGGTGCTGCTATCAGCGCAAGAGTGATCGCCACAGCATGGGATCAAATCCAGCCCTGCCTGTGCAGACTATGAAAGCCTTGTGTGGACCGTATGGGTGCTGCTGAAGTGAGCATTTCAGGGGAGGGGGGTTATTTAAATTAACTCTGTGATTGGTTGAGATCCTCACCAATGAAATTGAGTTAAATACTTGTGTAAGAAGAGATGTCACCTTGGGATGAAAGGGTGCGCACTCAATTTTAATCCTGCCACTGGGAAAGGAAAATCTTTCAAAATCTCCACAATGTTTCCAGGGACTTTAAGTTCAGGTATCCTGACCCCCCCCCGCCCTAAAGCTCCCCCCCCTGGCTCCACCCACCTGCTGGACTGCAGCCAATCCCTGGAGCTGAGCACTGCTGAGGTGCTGTTGCTGGAGAGCAGCTGTGTGGAGCATAAGATGCTGCTGTTGTGCTGCGTACATCTGCTGTAAGTACTGAGCTGCAGAGCCTGGCTGTCTGTGCAGGGCCTGCTGTATCACCTGAGAGAGAGAGAGGGAGGGAAGAGGGAGAGAGAGAGAGGGAGGGAGGAGGGAGAGAGAGAGAAATGGGAGGAGAGAGAGTTAGGGGGAGAGAGAGTTAGGGGGAGAGAAGGAAAGGGAGAGAGAGACAGAGAGAGAGGGGGAGGAGAGACAGAGGGGGAGAGAAGGAGGGAGAAATGGAGATAAGGAGAGAAGGAAAGGGAGGGAGAGAGGGACAGACAGATTGAGTGACTTTCTGTTTTGCTGCGATGCAGACACACGCCCTGACAGCAGTGGGAGGTAGTCGTGAGTGCGCGGCGGCAGTCTGCCCATTACTGCCCATTCAAATACAGCTTCAAGCACAGCTGTCATGTCCTTTAGCGCAGATGCCTGTGAAAATAATCTGTTTGACTCTTTATCTGGTGTTTTGTTTGATACTCTTCAGCACAAATAGGATTTTGCGGCAGATCAGGGACAGGATCTAGGCTGATACACCTTTGCTACTTGGGGCGGCACAGTGGTGCTGTGGGCTACATTGTTCTCTCACAGTAAGAAGGTTGTGGGTTCAAGTCCTAGTTCGAGTTCATGCATAAAGACTGTCAGTGCAGCATGGTGGGTAGCAGGCGACACTGTTCTCTCACAGTGAAGAGGGTTGTGAGTTTGAGTCCAGCCTGGACCCTTTTTTATGCAGTTAATGCTTTTGTGTCGGTTTCCTTCTGGGTACTCCGGTTTCCTCCCGCAGTCTAAAAACACGCCCGCCGATGCAGGCTAATTCTGGATGTCCTATTACCTCTAATGTAAGCCAAAACATCCTCCCATTCGTCAATCCTGTGTCACTCCTGTCAGTGTGACGTCAGGGACATGTCAATCACCCTTCCTTTGCAAGCAGTTTAGTGACGAAAATTGCTTTTCGTAAGAATATCTGTTTGCTGTGTAAGGCTAGACCAGGGAACACACAATTTTTATTTTGAGTTAGTAAGTGGTTTCCTAATAGGTATATACTAAACCTATAACCAGTATACGGCCTGTGTACTCCCAGTCATGGTCGCAGGGCAGCTGGAGCCTATTGCAGTAAACAATGTATGACCAAGTGGCAAGAACACACCCTGGGGTGCGTTTCCCAAAATCACAGATGCTAACTTACATAGTTGGACCCATTGACTGTGAATGGATGAACTATGTAAGTTGCTAACTTAATTAGCAACTGCGCTTTTGGGAAACGCACCCCTGGACAGTTTGTCTTCGATCGCTGAGATCACACATTCACACACTCAAATCTATGGGCAATTTAGAGTCTCCATGTAGCCTGGCATGCATTTTTTGGACTGCGGTAGGAGACTGTAGCACCTGGAGAAAAGTCAAACGAACACCAGGCAAACATATGAGCTTCATATTGAAGGGCCCTCGAACCCACTACCTCCGTGAGCAGACAGTGCTGCCCACAGCACCACATAAATGCATTTACATGAGATGCAGTGAATCATTACAGTAATGGGGGTGAAAACACAAAGGACAGTGGCTGGTCAGCTGCGAGCTCAGTGACCTCTGGAACACACCTCTTCCTCAACTGAGGTGACTGGGCCTTATACAGGGTCTTCACATCAAGGGTCCTGTACCTTATCCAGAAAGGGTTTGTGTGAGTGCGGACTTTCATTCCAGCCATGCAGTGACACCTGATTCTACCAATCGAGGTTTTAAGGAAAGACTCTTGGCACTCATTGGTAGAATCGGGTGTATAACCAAATGGCTGGCCAGGAATCAAAGCGTGCAGTCACACCAGTCCAGGCAGAGAACCGCTGATCAACAATACATCATCAGCTCAAACAGGTTCACCCACCAACCGAAACTGCTTGGTTAGTCATAACTTTCCAACTGTTTAAATGGAGACAAAATCGCAAACTGTGCATGGCACACATCAACGCAGAGTTAATGCTAACCTCTCACTATTGCCATTTATTTTCAGAAGCTGTCCAGCAAAATCACAATGTCCAAAGAAAATACACTGTCATTGTTAAATCCGTTTGTCTGCTTTTAAATTGGTGAGTCAAAAATACATGCGGCAAACTGTAAACGTACCCGACTGAAGAAGGGCTTGACTTGTTAAGATGAGACCTTCAGCAAAAAAAAAAGTAAAAAAAAAAAAAAAAAAAAAAGCTGGGGATGCAAGGAGGGAGTTCCAGTAATGGTCCAGTAATGAGCTCCAAATCCCCAGAAGAAGAGTTGAGCTGTGCAGTATTAGCAGTCAGTCACATGCCTGTCCTCCACAGCAGGGTTAGGAGGCTAGTGCTGCTAATGAATGCCCTACTGAACACTAGAACAGCACTGGCAGAGAGAGATAGCAAGTGAGAGACGGAGGAGAAGGGAGAGAGAAGGAGTGAAACAGAGATGGCGAAAGAGCGAGAGAGAGTGAGAGAGAAAGAAAGAGCAAAAGCAAAAAGCAATCGAGCAGAAGCTCCTATTTACTATTGACAAGTGTTGTTCTGTAACACCCTCTTCCTATCTCTCTCTCTTCCTGTCTCTCTATCTCCCCACCTCTCACACTGGAATGAGGGACTTGATCTTTAAATTGATTGGCAGATCCTGAGGTGTTGCCAGGCAACAGAAATTGAAAAAGGAAAAAGAGGCTGACCTGTGGCCTCAGTTGATCTCCAGCAACAACCAATCAACACACACAGACACACCCACACAATGCACAGACACACCCACATACACACTGCAGAGACACGCCTGCACACAATACACAGACACACCCACAGACAATGTGCAGACGCACCCATATACAACCCACATACAGGTACGCAAATACAACACACATACATATGCACTCTAACAATGCACATACATGTGCACACATACTCATGCACCTGTGCGCATGCACACACACACACACACACACACACACACACACACACACACACACACACACACTTAATGCATTTACACCTGCAAACACACATGTACACACAAGCAGATATACACATACACACGCATATGCACAGATTCATGAATGGATGCATGGATACTGTATGACAACACACTCTTACATTCATGCAATGTGCATACACATGCAAACACCACCCCTTTCATCTTCAGTGAATGAACAAAGCCTTGTTCTCGTGTCTGAAACCTGACATTTTAATGCAGCGATAGTCTGAATCCAAGACAGTGAAATCCAAGGGTGTTTTTGTCTGCTTGTGTGCATTATTTCCAGGATTAGAGCGCGATGTGAAGCTATGTTTAGAGAACCATATTTCAGGAGACAAACCACTCTGTTCATATGCATGTTCTCAGCGAAGGGTTGTCTGACTCACAAGGAAAATTTGTTTCTGATGTCACCAGGGTTAGTTTTTTATTTACACACTCAGAGAAAATTAAAATGTACCATGGCTTATCTCCCAAGAAAAAACTTATTTTTCTGTGGAACCCTCTGTTGAAGATATGATAAGCTTGAGAGCTCTCAGACTGAACCATTTCTGTAAGATTCAGTGTCATTGGATTGATTTGGTTTGTCAGTTGAATCAGGAAGTTCCTTGCTAAAGCATGTTTTTTCGGACTGTACTGTATGAGCAGAGCTGGAGTTAGATTGGATATGATGTGTTATCAGGGGGAAGCCACTGGTTAGACATCCCAGGTAATGAGTCTAAATCAGCAGGCAGGTAAATATCAGGCCTGCTGACTTTTCCGGAAAATTGACTGTAAAGCAGCCAAGCTAAGCAGGACTGGATCTGACTCCGGTCTTCTGGGAGGAAATTAGCCCAGTGGGGGTCAAGGGTCAATCGATCCAGAGCCGGAGGCTAGGTTGTCATGGCAACCTATATTTGCAGTCATCAGTCACTAGCAGAGCACAGTCATTCCCGTAAAACACAGACACCTCCTCCCCACTTGATTTTCTGGTTGCGTCTGTGTGCCTCTCTCTGCACAGCCGTGGCATTCAGGTTTGTTTCATTTTGGTTAGTTTTCAGAAGTCTTTTTTTTTTATTATAGTAGTTATTAAATAATGAGATGAACAATTTTTTTGACCACCTGTTCATTTGTATTAATTATACACCATTCATTTGCAAGGAGATTATTAAAGCTAAATTATCACAGAAATAGCAGTGCATTCCATAGGGAAAAATTGAGCTTGAGAGCGCACAAAGTACCAAGGTACTGAGTTATTTTTTGGTGCAATTGCACTGTCACAGGCTGCCACAAGGTAGCAGTCATGTAGCACTATCAAATGCTTTTTGCATATACATATACTGTAATCATGCAGTGAGTTCACACGCAGTGAGTTCCATGAGTGTTTATACAGTATGGGTTTGACTGTGGATGATTTCAATGTAAAGTCATACAAAAAATAGACTGTAAAATGCCAATGGGTATGAGAGTGTGAGTGAATGGTGAGCATTCCCTGGAATGCAGGGGTCTCAAACTGGTCCATAAAAGGGCCGAGGGGCAGCAGGTTTTCAATCTAACTAAGCAGAAGCACACTTTGTACAAATAATTTAATCAACTGACCTCAGCCTGCACAGTTGATGACTTGTATCAGGTGTGCCTCTGTTCGGGCTGAATGCAAACCTGCAGCCCCTTGGCCCTTTTATCACCAGTTTATCACCCCTGCTGTAGTGGCTGAGGGAAGCTGCCCGTTGCGTGTTCCTGTCTCTCGTCCATCATGCACAGGGATAAGCTGAGCTCCAGCCCTCCTCATGACTTAGAGCGGGAATAAGGAAGCTTAATAATGGATAAATGAAACTGAAATGTCACCATTAACTGCAGCCTTCGCTATAATGTGGCCAGTAATGGTAGGATTTTAAATTAGGTCTCCATAGCTGCCACATATCTTGCTATACCAGAGCTGAGCAACATCAGGCTAGATGCATGCATCGTTCAAATTCTGTCCTACTTTAATTGCAAATTAGAAAGTAATAAGTATCTTTGTTAATTTGTCATCCTGAATAATGGTTCTCTTTGAGAATGTTATGAGACGGTTAGTTACACATTGCACCCATACTGCGAAATATATAACGGGTGCATACAAATTCTCCAAAGAGCAAGGAACCATCCTTGACAATGGACATGAACCGGAAATAGTGTGGCTGGTGGCCATGACAAGGAGCGTCCAAATTGTTTTTGGGGACATCTCAATTCCACAGCTTGATACTTCCTCCGTCCTCAAATCTCGATTGTTCCGGATCCGCCAACTTGCACACAGAAAAACAAAATTTTACTAAGCATTTTAAACTTTTATTTAGACATAAACACATATTTCTATTACCTTTTAAAAAGAGAGAGATTCTACCTCCGATTTTAAGTTATTTTGACTCATTTCTACATTTGTCCATGGAGTAAGATAATTTCACTTACCCCATAGATAAATCTAGAAATTAGTCAAAATTACTGCAAATCAGTGGCAGAATTTTTCTTAAGAAAAAAGATAATAGAAATAAATGTTTATGTCAAAACAAAATGCTTGGCAAAATTTGTTTTTGCAGTGCAGGCTGTCCCAATGCTCTTATTTCTGCAGCGAGGAGAGAGGAGGGAGGTCTGAGGAGCCATGAGTGAGGTTACATGAGAGCAGCCTTCCTGGAACACTTTTGGCTCAAAGCTGCGACATCAGCTGGAAAAGACAGATGCTGGCAGCAGATCCAGCTGTCTGTCATCATCAGAAACGAATGTTACTTCACGGAACGTTTCAGATGAAGGGACGTCTCGTTTCTCTAAAAACCTATTTCCATGTTTCTTCTCTTCTTGCATGGTTTCCTTGGGTCTCTTGATACATCCTCGGTGGGAGGGACTAAGACGCAAGGAAAAGACACAAGTGAGGGAAACATGGACATAATTTAAGAGAGCTGAAATGGACCCCATTTAATGGGGGGAAGGAGGCACAGAGGTCCTTCATTGTTTCCTTCTAGACAGATAGCACAGGACTAACTTTGGACTAAAGGAATGACATAATATGGATTATCATCCTTTTGCAGCCATAGTCAATGAATACTTCATTTGCTGTCATTCTCCTATTAGATCAGTCGTGTCATACAGTCATTATCAATCCCCATTAAGTTCATGACATATCGAGGGAAAGGACATCAACTTTTCTCAAACATGTCTCGAGTTAACTTCAAAATCTCCCTGTGACTTTCCTTAGACCCTAGTGACATTTTCCAACAAGGTCACGATAAAGACGAGAGGACCTCCACATTATCTTGAAAGGCCATTTTTTAACCCTTTCTCTTCCAAGGTCCCCAGTGGTTTGTCTGTCCTTGTTACCCAAAGGGACTGGACAAGAAATGGAGGTTTTTAGCCGCCCTTTTTCAAAAAAAAGTAAATCTCAAAAACAAAGCAATTTCAAGTGTAACAATACAAAAAAAAATTATCTTGCAAATAAAAATCTCTCCGCATTGGTTGAAATGCAATGACTTATATTGGATCTCATATTCCAAAGTTTTGATTGGTTAAAATGGGTATGCTCACGGAGTGCCATTTAGGATGTTGTGGCACCCCTGGGAGTGAAAGGGTTAAGAGAATTCGGACTATTCAATGATTGGATGAGAACTGTCACATGTGGTATTTACTCCAATCAAATGAGAGAGCTAAGTGAGATGGGAGAAATGAGGCTGTGCAACCTTATAGATGTGCACTGTCCAATATGACCAGCAGGTGGAAGCAGTATTCTACAGTAATCAACTAAAATTTGCAGCTCAATTTCAGTGGTGCGCTTCAATGCCCAGACGGTGCATTTACACTGGCGTGATGCGGAAGTTGTCACCTATGCCTCCCATAACCATTTATTTTTTATAGAGAGGAGCGAGACCATCCGAGGAGGCAGCGCAATACATGATTGTAGCAGCGAGCTTGCGGTGCACTGAAAAAGCTGGGGAGCGCTCAACTTTTAGCAAATGAATTTTCCAAACGCGAGGCTAATATCCGATGAAGTTAAGGCAGATGGTGTGCGCATCACTAATTTGTCCACAAGCCCGGTTCCGCCTATCTCAAGTTTCGCGCAAAAGATGGAGGAGAAACGAAACTGGCACCATTTTCACCATAGATACAGAATGGCAACAGCAAGTGTCTATACTAAGAGCAGCGAAGAAGTTGATGTGCCGAGCTGGCTACAAATTTTGTTTACTAGCTTAAAGTAGAGGTGTATAGGACCAGGTGTAAATGGGTCCAGCCTGGTTTCCAAAAGTCCTGGCGTGGGTAGGGCAGCAGGTGGATGTATTTGTGCGTGTGCGTGCGTGTGTGTGTGTGTGTGTGTGTGTTTGAGTAAATTTGTGCATAATTGGGAGAGTACAGTGTATGCTCATGCTGAGTATGTGTGTTTGTGTATGGGTCTGTGTTAGAGGGAGAGAGTATGAGTGTTATATGCATTTGTATGTGTGTTAGAGAGCGGACATGTCTGATTGTTTGCCATGGAAAATATGCGTTTATATGTGAGTGTTTGTTGTCCTGGCTTATTGTGTTCTTGTATGTGTGTATGAGTTTACAAGTATACAAGAGTATATGTGTATGTAGGCAAGTGACAGTGAGTCTGTATCTGCTAGTGTGTTACAACGCGTATATATGCGTGCGTGTGTGTGTGTGTGTGTGTGGATGGGGCTGTATAGGGACACGTTAAAGCGGATCTGTCTGTATAGTACCTGGACGGTCTGTCGGTCAGGAATCCCACTGTAGACTGAGATCTGGGGAACAGAAGCCCTTGTAGAACTGCTTGTGGTACTTCCACTGGTACTTGTACTTGTACTGGTGCTGCTAGTACTGCTGGTAGAGCTGGTACTGGTGGTACTGGTCATAGTGCTGGTGGAACTGGAGGCCGGGGGGGCCTGCTGACTGTCCATTGTTCTGCTCCACCGGTGAACCCAGTCTGTACAGCTGCCTCAGCCGCAAACGTCTCTGTTATACCTGCACAAGAACATGACCCAATTCAGTTTCATTCCCGTGGTGTTTTCAGAACTGTCACAGAGACGTGTCAGAGATTACAGAAAGGCAGACGCCCTGGCTCAGTCCCCTTCATAGTAAGTGAGATTTAATAAATAATTGCAGAAATAAACATGTAAAAGTGGACAGAAGAAGTAAAAAAAAGAATAATAAACTGCCTAATGAGAAGAAGTCTCGGGAGCAACCCTGCTATATTGAGGGAGCCCATTCTCCTCTGGCCAGGAAGGTTAAAGGTGAATTGGATCAACTTGGACATATATGTAGATCATGAGCAGTCTGTTATAATTACGCAAGTGTGTTGAAGACCAAATGAGAAGAAAAACAGAGAACGTGAATAAAAAAACTACAAGAATACCAGCCACAGAATAGGAACACAGGAAGTGCATTGAGACGCTTTTGACTGCTTCTGCGTGAGCTGTTCGGGCACATGGCAATCTGGGCGGCCTATCGCCTCATGACAGTGGTGTTCAAGCTGTACTGCAGCCACTGTCGGGACCTTAAAACATTTCTCCAGTGGGGATCATCCCCAGGCCTAAGTCATCATAAAATTACTGTGGACAAAAGCTTTGGCGAATTCACCACAGTAAGGTAATCAATGATCAAAAATTCTACTGATTTTGATCAGTTTTAATACTCTGTATCATGCAGTATTAATACATTTTCAGAGAAGGAAATCTGCGTGATATCAGTGCCTTTGAGAAGCAGTATCCTGCAGTGACTGGTGGTTGGTACAGCAGATGTGTAGTGGCAGAGTTATGGGCTGTCTGTTGCACTGTGGCTAAGGAGTCTGAATGGGACTCAGATGGTTGGTGGCTCAAGCGAGAGGTGCCATCACCGTACGATCAGTGCACCTGTTGCCCAGATAGCAAGTGACTCAGGCCCAGATCTGGGCCAAAGAAATATTCGGCCCAGAGTCACTTGCTTCAGATGTTATCTTACAGCAGGGCCCTGATCCCCAGATGTGGACATTTTGGATTGTGATGGTATTTTAGGTGGTCCTTACAGAGGATTACAGTGAGAATCAGGATAATTAAATCTCCAAATTTATCACCTTATACATTATGAATGTTATAATTGCAGCACCTGCATAGTCCACTAGATGTCGCTACAGTGCACTATGCAGCTGCTGCAATGATAATGGTCATACATGTGAGAAATTTGGGGATTTCATTCTCCTGACATTAAAAAAAACACTATTTTAGATAAGATTAATCAAGCAAGTATAAAGAAATTAATTTCAGAAGTTCAGCTCTATATGACTTGTCCCACATAGAGCCATTGTGTTGTGTTTTAGATTCCTTGTTCCTTAGTCAGTAATACTGCCTAAGCTGGTCCAAACCAGAGTCAAAATATTAAGGTTATTGAGAGCTGAAAACATCTGCAGTCAAAATGGCCAACTTGACCTATATAAATTAATTATAACTTGAAAAATCAATAAACATTGTCACAAAAAATCTTTAAAGAAAGCTAAATTCATCAGTGAACACCATCTGATAGAATTTCATCAACATCTGAGATGGTGGGTGGCAGGCCTTGGAGATTTGAGGCAGGATTACCCTTACGGTAAGATTTGGATAAGGGTTAGGCATAATTTAGTCAAGGAGATGGTTTAGGAAAAACTGTATAGAATAAATGACAGTCAATACAATGTCCTCACAAGTATTACTATACAAATGTATGCGTATGTACGTATGTGTGTGTGTGTGTGTGTGTGTGTGTGTCCCATTCATGTGTTTCTTGGTGTTTCTCTCACTGTTTTCATAAACCAGCTCCATGGTTGAGTTGTAATTGCTGCAATATGGGCCTCAGTATGCAGCACATGAGCTGTTCTTCAGAATAAGTGCCGGACATGATGCTTTCATACTGTTATGAGCTTTGAGTTTGGCCAGAGTTTAGTGGTGACATCTGCTTTTAGTCAGCCTCAATAATGTGAGCCGAGAGCCCTCGTTCAGGATGGATGCTGAATCTTCTGCTGGATGCAGACACAAAGCTGGCATCGAATAAGGATGAACAAATGTGAACCTACATTCTCATCAGAGCTCTTTTGTTGTTTATGAAAAATAAGGAAGGATTTGGATTTATTATGCGTGTTCACGATTTGAAATAGTGATACATTTTCTGAAGGTTGGCTGTAGTATTCCTGTTGCTGACACACACAATGCGATCCTGAAATATTTGGATGGCAGATTTTAAGGTCCGTGTTTTTTACGTTTCATTCCATATCGATGCAAATATACTCAAAAATTCATGCTGATTGTTTGCTCTTTCATTTGAAGGTATTCACATCCATACCTGTTGAATCGCATAGGAACTACAACCCTGTAAAATTGTGTCACAGTCCCAACACTTTTCGATCTCACCTTTCTTTAACGTTTCCGAGTGTATATGTTCACATTAATGTTCCATAAGGCTGAGAAAGCTTGCTGGGTGACCAGGGGAGTTCGCACGTCTCATATTGCAGACGTATCCCAGCGCTCTTAGGCATGCGGAGGTTTTGAGTGAAATATGCAGGGTGGATTATGGGTAAGGCTCACCCGCCGCGGGAGTGACCTCACGGTCCTGTTATGTCATCCTACCCTGTTTGTTTTTACTAACGGGCCCCAGACCAGACAGGAGAAATTGAATTTTAGAGTCTGGTTTAAATAAAAATAATGGCCTCTCACACCATGATCTGGTCTCTCCCAACCAAACCGCTTTCCAGAAAAAAACGGGTCTGACTCTTATGTTTGAATTGGAACGCACAATCAGTACGGCACGGACCTTCAACACCTGAAGACGTCTAGTACATTACAACGATCAGGAAACTGTGGCTTAAGTGTTAACACCCCACGAAAACCCACCTCTGACAGCTTTGAATGAGGGAACTGTAAAAATATACCACTACAGAGTCATTTCACTAAACTTTTATGCTTGTAAAAATGCGGTATTCTGGATGCAGTATGGTGTCTGATATTTTCCAAAAAAAAAAAAAATTGCCATCACGGTTCTAATCTGTCCTTCCCTGTGATTTCCATTCTGGTAATATCCAGAAATCAAAATACCCCACAAGGTTCAATAAAGCTTGTCTTTTCCTACTAAGCGTTACAAAAACACTGCTGCAGAATGAGTCCCTCTCTGGTTGTGGGCAGAGTGTTTCTGGTGTGAAATATGCTTTTTTATGTGAAATCAGCACAGTTAATGCTGCATTATATCTCTCTCCATCTGTTCACGGCCGTGCTCGTATAACTGTCCTTCGGTTGGTATCACTTCACCATCGAAGTCCTATCAATCAATGCCTGAATCACCCGCACAAGGCCTATTCAACGATCCCAAACCCATCAACAAAAAGGCTATTAAATGATTACTGAAACATTGGTGGTATCCAAAATAACCTCATAACTGCTGTGCCTTCAGAATATAAGCTGTCTGCTAAATACACTGAATAAAAATATAAACGCCCCATGTCAAACATTGATGCCAGGCGGAATTAACAACTCTAAGTGAGCATATGCTGACTTTTACTTGTACAATAGGGATATTTCTCTTGATTTGTGTACCATTTTTTAATCCATCTCTCTGTCAGTGAGCATTTGCTCAGTGATGCAGTGATTTCACTCAGTACATGGGTGTGGCATTTCCAGACGGTGATCAGACAGAATGAGCAGTACCCAGACACTCCTTATACTGGGGACAATAAAAGGCCACCCCAAAATGTCAAATTTTGTCAAGAGTCATCATGCCTCAGATGTGTCAGGTCATGCGGGAACGTGCCATTAGCATGCTGGACGCAGGGATGTCCACCAGAGCGGTCGCTGTGCAGCTGAATGTTAACTATCGGATGATAGGCCGTTTGAGAGTTCATTTCCGACAGACGAGCAGTACTGCAAATCGACCTCATCCACGTCGGCCATGTGTGACCACACCAGCACAAGATCGCTACATCCGGCTAGTCCACCTGCAGGATCGGCTCAGATCAGCGACGCACACAGCGGATGAGACCGTTGGTCTGCACAACAGACGCATCACACCACAGACAGTCCGTAACCGCCTGCGAGAAGCCAACTTGCACGCACGGCGTCCTCACCGTGGTCTGGATCTCACCGCTGTCCGGCGTCGGAACCGACTCGCGTGGGCAAACGCGCACGCTCGATGGCCCATGGCACGCTGGAAAGGAGTGCTATTCACAGACGAATCCTGGTTCCAGTTTTTTGTTAATAAAAACTCAAAAATTTGACATGGGGCGTTTATATTTTTGTTCAGTGAACATTGCCAATTATGCTCTGCCCAATAGAACACAGAGAGCTTCTTCTAGCAGCAAATTGAGTGCCCTGGATGAGAGGGCTGTTCAGTTTGCAGGTTTGATTGTTTGGCTGGTGCGTTTGGCCGAACTGTTTTCAGGAAACCATATTTTACAGCAGTGGTTCTAAAACTCAGACCTGGGGCCCCCCTCCGCTTGCTGGTTTTTGTTCCAACCACAAATGCAATTGCGGGATTTTAATAAACTGCTAATTTGTCCTAATTTGGTCCATTTCATGTTCAAAGCAGTTATGTGGCAAGTTAAGCATCATTCTGACAGAAATGTCCTTGCGTGCCATAAAGAATAAAAGAACCTCGAACATATTATGCTTTTTTCACACTGCAAGCAATGTCAGGTATCAATACTTTTAAATCAATTAAATCAGACACTAAGAAAATCAGTTTGCTCCACATTATATAGCTGAACAAAGCATTTTGAAACATTTCAAAATAATTTGCTTGAACTTCCTCACATAAACATGACGAAAAACAAGTTTGACTCTATCACTCGCTTGTCAACTGTTACTTTTTGTCACCATGTGTCCACGGTTTTAATAGTTTGGAGCATATTGATTAATCTGATTCCTTAATTTTTTTCTTCTTTTTATGAACTTGTTTCTAATGTATCACAATAATTTTATTCATCATGGCATGTATAGATATCTGTAAAAAAAAAAAAAAAAAAAATTATAGCTGCTGTGCAGCAATGGTCGGGGCCGGGCAATTTTAGGCAAAATTAGGCAATTCTGAGCAACAAGCAGAGTGTAGGAAGATGAAAAAAAGTGGCATTCTAATGTGCATTTTACATCAGTTAAAGCTTGAACTCACAAGTCCTGGGACTGAGGTCCATCTTCTATCTCACTGAGCTAACTGGCACATGACAGTTCATGTGTGGCTTCACAAATGGACTAAGCCAAGCATCAGGGTGCCAGACAGTAGCCATCCATGCCATGGAAAAGCAAATTTCAAAGTGAAAGTTCCAAAGCTGTAGCTCATATGGTTGATTTGTTATGAATTTTCAAAGTTTTGAAATTTAGAGGCTTGCTGTATCGCCACCATCAGGACTATTGTCTTGTGTTTCCAGCTGAGGACATCTGGCATGGGACTGGACCTTTGTGAAAAGTTTTGGTAGATTTCTCATATGGAAATGTTGCACGAGCTGAGGCTTGAACTCACAATCTTCAACACCAAGAAACATCCTCTATTTCACTGAGCTAATTGGCAAATGGAAATGTCATATGTAGCTTCACAAATTGACTAAGCCAGTCACCTGTGTGCAAGGCAGCAGCTGTTAGCGTGTAAAGGCAGATTTAAAACGGCTGTAAAAAATTCAGTTATTAAGACAAAAATCCAAAAATACACAAATTGCATCTAGACAGCATGGAGATGTTGGTAATTTGTTTTTAAGACTGATTTATTGGCTCCATAAGTGAAAAACTGATGTTTAAAAATGCCATTTTTGCATTGACTCCAACTGTTCGCATGAGAGCGAAATTCAAAATGCAAAAATTCAGTTTTTGAGATAAAATTCTAATATTTTCCAAACATCATCGACCATGACTCCAAAATTTTGTCCTTTTTTTTAATGAACATTGAAAATGTTTAGCAAGAATTTGCATGTATATGTTTACAATACCGTTTACAGTCAAACATTTTGATGCACTGTAGGCTCAATTTTCGATAATTCAAAAATCTGTGGATCATTTGTGTAGGACAGTCTGAAGATGCTCTGTAGCAAGTTTGGTTTCAATTGAGCAAAAATTGTGGGAGGAGATAGGTTTAATAAGTTTTACAGTTTTTGAAAAAAACTGATTGATGGACTTCATAATTTGCAATAGGTTTAAATGTACAAAAGTTTTTTCAATATTGGTGCTACATTTTGGTGAAAGTTGCAAATCTGTAGGACATATGGTTTATTTGTTGTGAAATTTCAAAATTTTGAAATTTAGAGGCTTGCTGTAGCGCCACCATCAGGGCTATTGGCCTGTTTTTGCAGCTGAGGCAATCTGGCATGGGACTGGACCTTTGTGCAAAGTTTGGTGATTTTTTGCGCATGGGAAGTAGGATTTCCTCAGAAGAAGAAGAGGAAGAACAAAGAAGAACATGCAGAATAACAATAGGGTCTTGGCAGCTTAGGCAGCCTGGCCACTAAAAAGTAGCTACAGAAGATAAATGACTGCTCTCCTTAACATAAATGCACTTATTTACAGCTTTTCACAATCCCGTGATTGCAGTAGTGGCTGGAACAAAAACCAGCATGCGCAGGGGGGCACCAGGACTGAGTCTGAGAAACACTGACACACAGGGAAAGCCGAATGTGTCTTTGGGTCCAGTGACTGCCAGATATGTCAAAGAAGAATAGGCGGTGTTTTTAATTATAAATTTGAATTCTTACTATACACGCATCCTGTTTTTGGAAAATGGTATGGAAGAAAATCAGCACAGTCTACACAGTATGATAAGTAGATTGCACATACTGAGGGCATAAAAATTTTGGGCAATGGCTGCATTCAGTAAAACTAAGGATATACATAAACATTCATTGAGGTATTTTAAGTATGCTTTGTCAGCATTCTCATCTAGCGCAGTTGATTTACAAGAACAGCAGTGAGCAAGAAAGCTATTTCAGACATGGCTAATCTCCCTCATCAGACAATAACAAAAATCCCACTGCATGCCCATCAATTACTGGGTCTCCCTTTCCACAGTTCTGCAACGATCACAGACTCACAAACAGCAGGCGAATCAAACACTGATATTAATTGGGGTTAAACCGGCAACATCAGAGTCAGTGACGAGTCAGAGAACCATCCTTATTCAGCCGATGGGCTAACCCAGCCCCAGTCATTGAGAATCACAGTCTGTCTCTCACTCAAACACACACAGACACACTCACAGAAGCCAGTCATTTGTACTGAATAGATAAATTGCCCCTCATTGACTTGTCAGACAGGAGCAGACAGTGGCCTCCTGCCCTATTAATTGCCCCTCCGCCCCTCCACGCTGTGGTGCTTCTGTACTGGTGGGGGAGGACACATCTAAACCATTCTCTCCATACACTGAGGCCACAGTGAAGATTATACACTCAAACACCACCGCATCCATCGCCACGCACAGGTATACAGAAACATACTGTCATCTGGCAGGACGCACATATACATTCCTGAATACAGGCCTTTCAATCACATTTGCCAGCTCTCTCTTATATTTAAAATCTGCAGAGGCAAGTGTAAAAATATACAAGTCACATACAAGCATATTCATATTACATCATGCTCTTAAATGCATGTATGTATGTGTGGAACGGACCTGATTTTGGGGAAACGCTCTGCGATTGTATCGCTATGTGAGAGGAGATTTCCATGGACACACACATGCGCGCGCACACACACACACACACACATGCACACACACGCGCACGCACACGGGCGCACACACATATATGAACAGAGGCTCATTAGCTGTGATATAATGTGAGGAAAGTCATTATTTGTACTTACATTCTCTCCCTTCTGTGAGACTAGTGGTTTATACAGGGATGTGGAACACAATGACCTCCATCTACAGGAGCCTTACAAAGAAGCCGCCCTCCCTTCTCCGTATATTGCTCTTAAATTAGCCACTCTCTCTTTCTCCCTCTCCTCTCCTGTTCCATCTCTCTTTTCTCTCTCCCTCCTTACCTCTCTGGAAATTTTTCACTTTTTCGGCCAAATTTTTGAATATTTACTTCCCAAAAGTGACTCTCCAAGAAAAAATGTTACAAATTGTAATTTCCTTCTGCCATGGGTCATACTATCCAAAAAAAAAATATGGAAAAGTGATTATAAATTATTATCCCTCAAATAAGAAAACAAGGATGGACAGTCTTCGTGGCTCAGATTTTCTGCACTGAATGTGTGATAAGTTGGGCAAATGTACAGTGCTGTTCTGAACCCACGACACAACAAGCTGCAGTGAGATTCATGGTGAAAGTGACAAAGTCCAGGTCACTGATTTTATTGTTTAACTGTAGTTGCTCTACAGTGGTACTTACTTACTCAATATTTTTACAACTTACTACCATTGTTTTTAAATGCGCGGCAAGGGGAACCAAATTAACTTCTGTAAATGGGATAGTAAAGTACAGTATATGTAACCTGACTTGAATGTCAGCCAGTGAGAGAGCTGGAAGGGCTAAGTGGAGGATAATTTTAACATCATTAACTGTTGGGTTCACATAGCACTTCCACCTTCATTAAACAGTGAAAGAAAGTACAACAAGGGGACATTGAGATGATCGGTAGGGGGAGGTGGGCTGTGATATATACTACATCCATCCATCAATTATCTAACTCACTGTTTATTCTCTCACTTATTCAGAGAGAGGGTGGAGAATATCCCAGCATTCAGAGGAGAGAAGCAGGTACACACGCTGGCTGCATTCGGATAGTCAACAAATCATGTCCTTTTGTCTAATTCCTGACTTAACCTCGATGGAAAATGTCATGAGGTTAAGGAGAGGTGTAGGCGGAATTCAGGAGGGCTTCGAAAGAGAACCACGCTGATAAGAGAATCCGAATCCACTTACACTAAGCAACGTGAACATGCATCTCATGCCCATCATGTTTGTTTGTCTTCATGATTGGCCGGATGGAAGGTAGCGCTTTAAATATTGCTGTCACACCGTATTGTAGGACGGTGTTATCTCTTTCTTTTTGTAAAGGATGGTTCGGTGTATTCAATGCTAAAAGTGATAAGTTAGGAAGCGGTGAAGCACCTTCTCTTTACATTTAGAGAATTCGAACACACTTATCATGGCTGCCACATAAATAATTCCGGGTCATTTTCTTTGGTTAAGGAACTCTCCTAAACGAAAAAGAGGATTCAAACGCAGCCCCTGTTCACTTTGCTAATCCATCCCTGGGATCATACATTCACACCCTCCTACCAGTGAGCAATTTAGAGTCTTCAGTTTCCCTAACATTCATGTCTTTGGATTGTTGCAGGAGGCCAGTGTTCCCAGAGAAAACCCTTGTGAAATTACCCAAAACATGCAAACTCCACACAAAAGGGTCCAGGCTGGATTTGAACCCACAACCTTCTGCCCGTTGGGTATAGGTGTCCAATCTTATCCACCTGAGTTCGATGAGTTTGGATGAGCTTTCAAACCTGCGAAAACGAAGCAGACTATCTGAGGAAACAAACTCTGGTCCATTTAAAGCAGACCAAACAGCTCTGGTGTGAAAGCGCTTTAAAACTCCAGTGTCTTCCCTCTCGGGACCTAGGCGGAGACCCTTCAGTCCTGAACATGCCTCTGATTCTACTACCCCAAGGTCTTGATTGATCACCCTGAAGAGTTAATTAGTTGAATCAGCCATTGTAACACTGGGCAAAAACAAAAACCAGCATCTCCATTCACCCTCTCTGGATATAGTTGAGAATCCTGAAAGCAGATTAGGGATGTCCGATCTTATCAGCAAATGAATGGTATTGGTACTGATGTTTGTTCGAGCTCAGTGCTACAACAAACTGGAGTGAAGTGATTAACTAATTAGGTTCATCAATCAAGACCTTGAGAAAGTAGAATCAGATGTATTAGTGTTGGGCGATGACCAAAACTAGCGCCCACACTAACCCTTTTCGGATAATATTAGACTCTAATACGGTAACACAACAATGCTACTACACTTCCTGCCCCATTTTCTGATATACACCTTCTGTTATACTTGGCCAGAAGCAGGCGGAGCTAACACTGTCCTAATGAACACATGCAAACTGGGCCTATGTGCATCTCCATGATTTACAATGTGTTGCAACAGAGCAGAACAATTTGATTGCAGTGTTATTGATTGAAATTTTATTGTTTGGATGAAAAGGAAGTTCCGTAAATTCAGTCATCTTCATCGTTGTTGTCATCAACATCATAAAATTATCATCAGCAACACTGTATGGACCAAATGTGGGTCAAAAGGAAGAATTTTTTTAAATAAAATTTGTTTTGCAGTCATGAGTAATGAATATACTTGTATAATTTTGAAAAAACATTTAAATTTGAGTACTTTTACTTTCATTGAGGCTTTTATTTTGAAAGGCCAATAAGGCACGAAGATTATTTTCTAAGATGGCCTCTCACTGAGCACTGTTTCATGCAGTAAAATGCAGTGTTTGTTTGAGTGCAACTGCCAACAGTTTCTTTGAACAGATTCATTCTTTTTTCTTTGCTTTATCTTTAGTTTATCTTCATTGTTGAGATTAATTAGTTAAGTCTTACAATATTTTGCTGCTGAAGGTCTTCCATTGACGACTGCTTTTTGACACTAAGGTAAGGTTTGCCAATTAGTTAGCTCAGTTGCTGGTCTCCATGTGTGGACAGAGGAAAATTAGCCAAACCATGCTAACAGCAGTTGCTGGAAAAGGCATTATTGAGAGCTGTTTGGAGTGGATGTTATTGATTACCTGACTGAAGAGCTTTGAAATCATATTTGTTTTGATTTGTCTGGAACAGAGGTCATGGACTGTGTCTGTTCTCCAGTAAGGAAGAACATTGGTTTGCCTCCAGTCAAACATTGTCCCCATTTGTATTCTTTTTATTTTGCAGTTTATCGGTTTGAAATTGCAGAGCTCAATATTTACAAAAATAATGGGCATGTGTATAGGGCATGATTTATCTCCAAACAGTATTGTTTTAATTTTATGACCAATGATTTTCCAGCTTTTTATAATTTTTCATGTAGGTAGACAGTCTGAGGTCACGGCAAAATAAGTTGCTATGTTGAACTTGTGGATATCAAATCATCTTAAAATTATTTACCATAATTATTGTTCTAAAATCTAAGCTACATATCAGAATTGCTGTCGCTGTGGAATGGCAGGACTGCATGTGCGTCAGCCTGAGATGCATCTTTTTTCATGCAGAATATTTTCTGGCTGAGATGCTCTTTTCAGGGGAGGTACTAATTAGCTGTTGTAAGTAGCAGGGATCTCCCCATGGGGTTTTAGTGCTGGTCTAGTGCTCTTCGGCTCCATCCCCTGCAGCTAACATCCCTTCTGCCCTGGACCGTGAGCTAGTGGCTCTGCATTAGCCTCTGTGATTAGCCACAGGAGAGCAAAGCATTGGGCTAACAGTGTAACACCGTGCTCACAGTGTTGCCCAGTGCCCTGAGGGCTTGTATTGATAATTCAAAAATTAAAAAAATAGCGTAAACCACTCCACTGAGCAAAGCTACCAGGCAGTTGTACACATTTGTTTTTTACTATATGAAAATTACCTGAACATCTGCTGCAGTACAATCAATTTTGAAACTCTTTTTGGTTGTTGTGCCTAATAATAGAGGATTGCTGTTGACTACTCTGACAGAAGTGTTTAATGAAATATGCTTTGGAAATGTTTGCCTGACTTGCGTGTTCCTGCGTGCCTTATTTTGCATGTCTGAATTCTGTCGTCAGAAGCCACATTAGCCACTCGTGTTTATTCAGGTATCTTTTATGACTGAAATCTGCGGGTTGATATCTCACTGGCTAGCAAGGTACAACAGCACTGATGTCAGGTGATGTGCTGACCGGTGATTTGCTGTGACTCACAGTCTGTAACTGAAGTGACTGCGTCATCATGGTTGGAAGAGCTTGGACCTCCCGTTTGCCTAAAACACTCTTTCTCAATTTGTTTGTTCTTGCATCCTTTCCTTGCTTTCATTCCTTGCGTCCACCAATTGGGGAGGCTTTGAGCGAGGACTGGATATGAGGAAAGACAGGGTTAACCCTTTCAGCGACGTATGCAAGATATCAAAATCAGATGCTGTTGAAAACGTATCATGTGGCAACTTGTTTAAAAGAGCACCCGCAGGGGAGCTCTTTTAAACAAGTTGCCACATGACAGGTTTTCAACAGCTCAGGATAACTATATTTTTAATTCCTTGAAAATGTATTCAGCGCTCAAAGGGTTAAATGCACCAGTTTAAAGAGCCCCATATCCCATCTGCACGGTTCCTCCGAACCCATTCTCTCCGCGTTGCCACACAGACTGGCTCATTAGAGAGAACCTGCCAGTAATACCAAAGATCCAATTGTGCCCATATTCTGTGCGTAATATGCAGTGAGTCAGAGAGTTAAAAGGCACATAACCCATTATACAATAAAGGAATGGGGGGGTCTCACAATTCCTGGCAATAAATCGACCCCCTCAGCACAGAACCCCCCCTCAATCCCCTGTACCCTCCCCCCACCCAACAAAAACAGCACTGCCTGTCTGCCAGGCTAGTGATTATGTCGTATCTTGGCAACAGCCAATCAGGTTGCTCGGGAGTCCCCCTTGGGTGTATATCATGCAGATCAGGCAGACTGTGGGGGGTTAAATGAGGAAGTTTTTTTTTTTTTAATTCTGCATATAAGTCCCGCTTCGCTGTCCACCGAGCATAAAGAGCTGCTGTCACACTACTATACATTCTCAAAGGACATCAAACCTGTACATATTAAGAAGCAATAACTCCAGAAACACGCAAAGAAACAAGTAATTATGGCCACCAGTGTAATGGAGATTGAATGAAGGCCGGATATAGAGGATTAAATTTGAACTTTAAAAATCATCTTGGATGGGGTGTCCTGATTCATGAGACTGTGCTGGACCAGTCAGTCCAGGACTTGTGAGTCTGCACTGTCTGGTTATTTCATTCTGTGCCTGATTAAAAAACAAAAAACTCCTTTTGGTTTTATCAAACAGTGATCCCCCCATAATGTCAAATAATGATTGTAGAACCTTCTGCGTTTGCTCTCTGGAGGCCAAAGGAATGAAACATTGCGCTCTGGAATTTAAATTTAAATTTGTACGGTAG
The DNA here is from genome assembly GCA_029692085.1 of Gymnothorax javanicus. Classification (NCBI taxonomy): domain Eukaryota; kingdom Metazoa; phylum Chordata; class Actinopteri; order Anguilliformes; family Muraenidae; genus Gymnothorax; species Gymnothorax javanicus. The sequence continues at coordinate 29,452,175 of CM056202.1, forward strand.
GCCTGCATTAATGTACGCTGCTGCCACCAAAAAAAAAAAAAAAAAAAAAAAAAAAAAATGGGCCAGCAAACAAAGGCACTTATCGACTCCATCTGTGCATTAAAAAGCCATCCATTTCATCAGTCTGAGTGGCGGCCTGTAATAAACCTATCTCGGTCGTCTGCTGGCGCAATATTGTATTGATTGGGCGCAGGCAAGCACAAAGTCTATTGATTGCGATCTGCGCATTAGCATATAGATTAGCTACTTTAGGAGGTGGAGTGGAGCCACCAGTTTTAAGAAGGGGGGGCGGTAGATCAATTATGATGGGCGAGGCATTCAGACCGTGACTCAACCTGCATCGCTACGCAGCGGAAGAGATCGCAAGCTTTCCGTTTCCCTGGAGAGAGAGAGGGTTGTGCGGGGAATTTGCCGCTCAAGGGTGTGCGCTATACGGGGGCCACACCTTTCACACTAAGCCGCATCCATTTAACCCCGTGGATGGTGGGGGCACATTTCTGTTGCATGGCGGATTCCCACTTCAGTGGAAAACAAACCTGCTCGTGTTTTGGAATGCGCGTTTGGAACGGTGGAATCTCCCCGTGCGTGAAAACAAAGAGGCGTTTGCATTCGCTGGAGGGAAGGCCTGAGATCTTAAGCTCTGGCTTCCACCAATCACGATACTGGGACTCGCAGGTAAACATACCCTTCCACCAATTAGAGGCTGGAACCTCTAACCTTTGAGATGCAGACTCGTTCCAGAGTGGCGCGAACACAGAACTGGCTTGACCAAAATATGAACCAAGAGTCTTCTTGCTCTAGGGCTGCACAGTGCCATTAGCAAACAGAATGTGTTCTGAAGATGGCCGCGGAAGCACCTTTTTACACACATTCTGAGTTATGGTGATGGCACCAGAATCAGAAAATAATTCTCGAGGCCAACTTGCTCTGCTTTATCAAAGACCTTCGTCACCCTGGGGTTTCGGAAGCCAAAAAGGTGTTCTTTTCCACAGCTAATAGGCCAGGCCGTTCCGTCAAAAACACTGATAAACAAGGAGGGTCAATTAGCCTTCGACACTGTTGAACGAGGTGTCTCATAATGCAGTAAGCTGACATCTATGCTGCGACATTAAAAACTTATTCCCAAGCCTGTAAAGACCTTGCGAGTATTCACTGCCTGTAGCTCCGCCCAGATCAGTTCTGCCCTGCTCCTGAACATAGACAGCCATATCGACAGCTTATTTTCCCAGTAGTCGCAGCTGTAGGGCTGCTGGTTTGTGCCTTTGGTGGTGCTGTACCTGGAGAGATGAAGTTGGGAAGAATTCTGCTGTTAGGCCCTTGATTAAGGTCCTTAACCTTGGAACTGCTCCAAGAGCTTTACCCCTGTACTTCTTTCACTCGTCATGCTTGTGGTTGTTCTAATGATTTATCCTGTTTGTTAGTGTATGTATACATGTACATACTGTACGCACCAATACCCTCATTCTCTTGCACTTAGGCCCAGGTACCGTCCACATTACCCAACTTTGTCTTGGGCTGCGTCCGAATAGTCTTTTTTGCCTGGGAAAGTTCCTTTCTCCTAAAAAATGATCCGGAAATAATTCTGTGGCAGCCTTGATAAGCGCATTCGAATTCTTTAAATGCTAAGGAAAGGTGTCTCAGTGCTTCCTAATTTACCACCTTTGGCATAGGGTACACAGAACCATCCTTTTCGAAAAGAAAGGAGATAACGCTATCCCACAATTCTGTGCAGCAGCAATATTTAAAGCAACAACCATTCATCTGGCCAATTGTGAAAAGAAATGTATATGATGGGCAGGGGACTCATGATCACGTTACCTGGTGTAAGCGCTTTCAGATTCTCTATGCAGTGCGGTTGTCTTCCTAAGCCGTTAGGAATTCCCTTTCACACCTTCCCTTTACCTTATGACGTTTTCCACAAAGGTTAAAGAAAAATGGTCAGGAATTCATGGATAGGTCGTAATTTTTTGACACTTCGGACGCAGCCTTGGTTCTGCTTGTTCACCTGTGTTTGACCCACTAATAGTAGAACAAGCAAGAGCTGGATGCCTCGGTGCCTGTTTGCTGCTTGATGTTAGCGTTCTATATATGGATGTTTATCACACTAACCTTTCTCCAGACTGCACATTACTCGTGACGGAGACAACAGGGGTGTTCCGGCCCCCTTGTCCTCAGAATTCCGCTGGACTCTGCCCGCAGTAGCGGACTGTGGGGCTCCTGCCTGTATAAGAACTTCCCTGATCATGCAGGGAGTAAAACTGGGTAATGAACCCTTTTCAAAATCAAAAAGTCACCAGAGACCAGGTTTTTTATCCATTTAAAATGTGGGTATACAGACAGACAGACAAACAATAGTTTTAAGGTTCTACAGTTCTTCAACTGACAATATGTGTGAAATGGTGCAATTAAAATACCCTTACTGTATGCTCGCTCAGAAAATCAAATACTTTGATCAGGGTAGAGGATACAGTCCAGAATACTCCATTAAGGATCGTTATGGACTTAGGAAGGGTCGGGAGACCTGCTGTCGAGCTTTGGTGATGCGGAATGGACACCGATGAATACATTACATTTGCTACAGGTGAAGATTTCCTCCAACATATCTGGCTTAATGTTGATTAGAGTGAGCAGGGGCTTAACCAGCTGGAGTAATGTGGGAATACGGGCCTTGCTTTTGGGATTTAACAACTGCATTGATTTTACGGTGGTCAGACTGGGGCTTGAACCAACCACCCCTTGAAGTGGGTCAGCTTGAACTGGTGAGCTTTGCCCTGGGAGTTTGTATCTTTACTGATGGAGCTATGCTGCTTGCTTTGGGCGTGGGCATGAGTCTGTCGCCTCTTCTATAACTTATAGTTTTCTCTCTGCTAAATGTCCATTTATGATCATTTTTCTGACAATGGAGCAAATTTAGCAGGCTGCATTTCTGAGAATAAATCTTAAACTGTCGGAGTGCGGGTCTGAGCTGCTCTGTGCAGCTCTGCTCATTGCTCTGTCACTTGGCTGCCTGTATGTGCATACCTTAATGCTGGCAGATGCTTCGTATCTACAATAAGTTGAGACAAATCTTAAAATGCAAGTATAAAAAGATAAGTGGTTTGTAAATCATCATTGACCGAAATCAAATTGAAAACAGTGCGAAGAGAGGATGTATAATATCTTTCCTTCTCCACGTAATCATTTCTCTGGGCTTATAGAATTTGGATTGTGTTTATCTGCAACATGTGTCAGAAAAGTTGGGACAGGGGTGTGTTTACCAGTGTTACATCACCTTTCCTTCAAACTGCCCTTCTCATTATTACTGGGGAACTGACCATACCTATTTTTCCAGTTTTGAAGGATTTTTCTTCCATTTTTCCGTGATGTGCATCTTCAGCTGCTCAAACATCCGTGGTCCTCATTGTCATATTTACGATCCTTAAAGCACCATGTATTTCAACATGAGGCAGGTCTGGACTGCAGGTAGGCCAGTCAAGCAGTGCTATTTTAACACCTGCAATATGCGACTTGCTGTTGTCTTGTTGAAATATGCAGGGGCATCCCTGGAGATGGGTCATCTATAAGACAGCTCATGTTGCTTCACAATGTATACAAGTCCTTCAGCATCAATGGTACATATACAGATGTTCAAATTACCCATGCCATATGGTATATTGCCATACCATAACAGACGCTGGCATTCAAACCTTGCGTTGAAAACCGCTGGGATCGCTCTTGTCTTCTTTGGCCTAGACAATTCCACAGTTATCATAAAAATTTTGAAAGGTTGACTGGTCTCACAGCAGAAGTTTACATTGTACATCAATCCGTTTTGATGAGCTCAAGCCAAGAAATTGTTTTTCTGGACGTTTTCGATGTGTGGTTTTCCTCGTGCACAGCCTTCTTCATTTGCATTTGTCCATGCAATGATGAATGGTTATTATTAGCAAAGGCTTTCCGAAGTAATCCCAGCCCATGTGCTCATATCCATCACAAAAAACATGTCGGTTTTCAGTGCAGTGCAGTCAGATGGCTCAAACATGTGGGATACTTAGTATACTTAGTATATCCTTCTCCTCGATGCAGAAATTTCACTATATTTTCTGAAACTTTTTTTTCTGAACAACATTATGTACTGTTGAGGGTGTTTTTTCATGTTGTTTGCAAAAATACTGCATGACTGGATTATTCAAAGTGCCTCCATCACTCCTTGCTTGTAAAAAATGGGGCTGTTTGTGGATTCTTTTTCATATCCGGGCACAATGCTGTCCTCTGTTCAACATCTGTATGCCAATTTTTTAACCTCCCAACACCTTCTGAATCTTATATTGCCCCTGTCCCAACTTATTTGCAAAGTGTCAGTGGCATCCAATTCAGAACTACTGAACTAGTTCCAGAAACGGCAATAAAGTTAAGGTAAAACATCAAATATATTGACTTATACCATTTTCAATTTTGTACTAGTCAGAGATGATTAACAAACCATTTTCCTTTAACCAGCATTTTCCATACAGTCACAACTTTTGCTTCCATAGAATAGGGTTGTAAAAGCATCCACAAAGCACATAACTAAGGTTGTTGGAACTACTAACTATTAGACAGGTAGTTGTCTTCCTCAGTTAAAAAATCCCCTGAGTCCCATGAATAACAAAAAATGGTCATTTAGTGAAATTCCTGCTGAAACCTGTTTTCTGCACCACAAAGTACTAGCAGCTGTAGTAGTACCAAACTGTAAAACTCATTTAATGTGCAGAAAACACAGGCATCCATTTCATCAGGAATGTCACTTGTTTTGACCTTTTTTCTTATTCATGGGACGAGTTTATTAAAAAACAAATACAGTACCAGTTGCAGTATCTGTAACCATAACCCCTCTGTCTACTTACTGTGCCCTTCAGAATTAAGGATATGAAAACCTATCATTATTGTTTATCCTCATGATCTTTCATTCAAAATATTGACAAAAATCTAACCTTTAATTGATGTGACGTAATTGAAAGAAACATTAATTTCTTTTCATTAAACAAATGCTTTTCTCTGAGTTTTTGGGGCCCCTTTAGTTTTTTTTTTTTTTTTTTTTTTACAGTCTCCCTTTGGAACGTTAACGCTCTGAGTCTTATATACTGCGTGATGTCGTTGGTGAACACATGGCATCTGAGATATGAGAACTATTCCTCGACAGAATTTTTCCAGATCCTTCACATTCTGTGGTCTAATTTTGCAGTCTCTCGTCCTCAGCTCGTCCCACAGATTTTCTATGGGGTTTTGGTGGAGGGACTGTGATGGCCATGACAATTTTTATTCTGCGATCGATGCACTATTTTGTATAGATTGAGGTATGTTTCAGACTACAACAGCCCATTTTAGGCTTCCAGGCAGAGGGGTCAGTTTTTCATTTGATATCGGATAGTTTCTGATCGTGTCTATGATATGTATCCTAATAAGATGTCTTGGGCCTTTGGAAGAAAAATGGCCCCTCAACATCAAAGATCTACCACCATACTTCACAGTGGTCAGGGTATGAGGTCTTTTCCTGTGTGGCTATTTTTCCATCCACGCCAAGCTCACCTTTGATGTTTGTCGCCAAAAAGCTTTATTTTGGTCATATCTGACTATATAATCTGGTCCTATTGAAAGACTCCATAACATTGGCAAACTGCATGCACTTAACCCTCGTCCAACCAAGGGGGGGGTGGTTGGTTTCATGAAAAAACGATGAGGGTAGGGTAGGCCGTCAAACTTGAAGGGTAGGGAGGGTTGTTGCCACCAGCGTTAATTTCTGCCTGTTTTTGATACAAAATATGCTTACAAATTAGTTGCAAATAGTATGCTATTATTATGTTTCATGCTCAATGAACTTTGTAGACCACACTGATTGTCATCCTTATTGATTTATTGATGTAGCTTGTCCTTGTATTAGTAAATCTTGGAATTACAATGACTAGCAGTGACCAGTAAGCTTGAAGTGATCTTCACCTAATAATATCATCACCGACATACTTTTACTTGTGTGTTTGACTGGTTACTGTACTGTGTACTATTTTTATACTGTGCATTAGGCCGACTATTATACAAGTTCAAAGAATTGTACATAAAGTTGTTCTCATAATTCATAAATAAACCTTTTATGCAAGTGTGTAACATTTTGAAGATATTTGTACATCTGTCCAGTGAACTTGTTTTCCTTTTGTGTGTGTTTTTCCCAAAATGAGTTATTTATGACATCATAGTAATGTCAAATTTATGTTACTCATGAGTTTATAACATTTATAATAATACTAAAATATTAATTGTAGTATCAGTAGTTCTAGAGGATACAGAAAGTTACTTATTTTCAGCTAAAACTAATATAAATATAAAAAACATGGATTTTTGTCATTTTGATGTTTTTTCCTAATATGGTGTTATAATGTTGAAATGTGTTTTATTTGTACATCTGTAGCTGTACACTGATACCAAACAAGATGATGTTTATCGCTTAATTTCGAAATAATCGGGGGGGGGGGTTGTAGTAGAAAAACCCTTGGTTGGACGAGGGTTAAGTTCATTGATTGACAGCAAAGGCTTTTTTCTGGCAACCCTCCCAAAGACCTTGGGGTGATGTAGGTGGCCTCTGATAGTACAACTGTAGATTTTGGAGACTTTCTGACACCAAGATTCAACCAACCTCTGCAATACGGGAGTTGCATGTCTCACTGCACATAGCCAGAAGAAGCTCCCGCGAAATGCATATCGGGATTCACAGTGGTCCAAACAAATCGAGTGTAATGTGGAGACTGCAGAACTTAGGTGTTTCTCGGACCCTGATTTCACCCCGGACAAAGTGCCAGGAGCTGTAATCCTGTCATTTGAGGCAGCATCTGTTTCGGAACTGCAGCAGTGGAAAAATATCAATATGTCTTTATAATTTCTGCGCTCCTGTAGCACAGATTTGCGTAAATTAGTTTGCAAGGCTCATTGAGCAATAAGCCATGAGAATCCGTTCTATAGTCTGAATGTAGTGACAGCTAAAGTGCGTTGTTAGGTACGATGCACAGCTGAGTGATGGCGAAAATATTTGCTGCTAAGTCCGCGAATGTTTCTGATTTTTTGCAGATTGTCATCCTTGCGGAGTCACATCAATTATTTTAACATAGCCAATAGGCATTCGCTTTGTCGTTAGCATTTCTTTATCATTATGTGTCATGCATTTGTGGTGGTTGTTCAGGTAATAAATTGTTTGATTGTTAATCAGGCAAACTTGATCGCGAACAGCTTAAGAGCAGTTATACGGGAAAGGGTAATGTTACTGAAGGCTTTCCTTCACGTATGTTGACCAGACGAAGATCCAAGTTGGATCGAAACGTTGTCCTTTTCTAATCAATAAAGATTTCCTTGGTGGCTTGGAGTAAGTGTGCAGGCATCTTCTCCTTTCTTCACTGAAGGCCTTCCTGACATCTGACGACATGCCACTGCACTTCATGAATTCATCCTCGAACCTTGCCGCGGAGCGACTGAAGAATACGGCCTGCATCGCAAATCTAAGGTTACGTTACCCAGCTGGGTAACTTAGAGTGTTGTGACTGTCGTTCATTATTGCTAGCAAACGTAACGGGAAGCCAGCTAGGTTATAATGAAGCTTCCGATAGGTTAGCGAGTTGTATTTCATGAATCATTGAACATATGAAACTGTAAAGTTATCGTTATAGTTATGCTATGCAGGCCGTATTCTTCAGTCGCTCCCCTGTACATCAGCGTGACAACTGACAAACCGCTGAATATTGCATCTTTTTAAGCAGGGAAAAAACTGGTTTTATGGCAAAATAATACAGCGAACTTGCTGTATTTGCCCTTATTTCCAGCCAGTCCTGTGTAAATCAGCCACTTCTTTCTAAGCTTAGAGTCCTTCGGAAAATTATCAAAGCTCAATTCTTGATCCCTGTGATGGTTTCTGTAGCATCTAGGCACAGAACACGTGTAACCCGGCATCCTGAAGCTCCGGAGATACGGATAGGGCACTGACAGGACCGCTGGCTCCACAATCCCTTGCACGAGCGCAAATCCAATATGGCGGACATGCAACTCCCGTATTCTCCAGCTGCGATCTGTGGCGATTCTTATACCAGCCTAAAGATCCTTCTCATGGTGTATGGGGTCAATGTACACACACGTTCTTCCAGGCTGATTTTAAACCTCTCCTGTTGCTGTAGACCTCTTAGTTATTGCCTTGGTTGTGAAAAGGGGTATTTTGAACTGTTTAGAAATTTTCTTATATCCATTTTTAGATTTACACGGTTCTACAACTTTGCGTCACGCATCGTTACTGTGTTCTTGGGTCTTTCCCATGGTGATGAATGACAAAAAGAATTTATCACAAATTGCCTAAGAATTATACCCTAGTGAAACAGAAAGTCATGGTTAACCATTTAAGAGCTCATAATCAAAAAGGTGAACTTTCAAAATGCTAAATATGACTGGAAATTTACTTTTGTTAGATTGTGATCATAGGATTTTCTTGTTTTGTTTTCAAGAACTACTTGACGCTGACATTTTTCAATTATTGCACTTCAAAGAAAAAATGAGATTTTTGTGAATATTTCCGGTGGAGGACCAAAATAAACAGCACAGATTTGCACTGCCTGTTTTCCATATATTCATTAAGGGTGTCAATAATTCCTTACGGCACTGTAAGTAATTCACAGTTGGCAAAGTCGTTTTTAGAGACTTGTTCACACTTTGCACTGAAATCCCTAAGCCATATATCTAAGGTACTTTTCGTGTATTTACTCAACTGTGAAATAACCTTAAGCCCTCCAAAGCCTGCAATGACCTCGGCACAGATGAGAATGAAAGAGGGTCGAAGTATTGAGGGAGGAGAAATGGAGAGGGATAGGTCTTTCTAAATGATAAAGACTGAGTTTGAAAACAAATGATGGTACTCTTGCCATAGTAGACTACAGCTATGTTACACAGAGTGCAAAAGTGAGGGGTTTTGAATCATTAGCTGTTTGCCTAGCGGTGATTACATGTTTTTTGAGGCACAGTATACAGAAATATGCAGTCAAGGCAATTATCTGCGCTGTTACACCTCGATGGAGAGGAAGGTGATGTTAGAGACGGGAATGATCAATTTAATTTGCTGTCTTTGGAAACCTAAGCCAAATGCAAACATTTCACTTAAAATGATGCTTATGTGATTAATGGCAGGGCAGTACTCTGCTCCACTCATGAGAGCAAAATAAATCTTCCCAGCTCCACTTTAAGCATCAACCTGGGATAAACTTCCCCATTTAAAATTTTTTTTTTTGTGCCAGATAAGACCCTTTACTGTATGGATGGGAGAGTGGGGTTTTGGGGGGGAAGTGCTGAATTACTGTCACCAAGACATGCTCCTTCAGCTCTCATACCTCTCAAATGACAGGAGGCTAAATCCTCTGACACTCTCAACATTCTTGTTGAATGGCGATTTGGTGTATGAAAGACAGAACTTCTCTCCTGGAGTTCATCTGCTGGTCCTGGTCAAAGACCAGCTGAGATCAGAATCCACTACTCCTTCAATTTAGTACGTTCAATATAGCCATAAAAATACAAGTTTACAAATAAATGTATACACAAATATACAGTGCTGTGGAAAAAGTAGTTTTCCCCCTTTCTGATTTCTTTTATTTTTGCATATTTGTCACACTTAAATGTTCAAAATTTATCAAACAAATTTTGATATTGGACAAAAATATTTAGAGCGAGCAAACAACATGATTTCTGTTTTTTAGGAAAAAAGCTACCCAACCCTACCTGGCCCTATGTGAAAAAGTAATGGCCCCCTTAGTCACTAAGGCAACCAATTTAAAAAATTTAATTGACAATTGGGTTAATTTTCACCAGACGCACTCCAGGCATAATTACTGCCTGCCCTGTTGAATCTAAACATCACTTAAATGGAACCTGTCTGGTAATGTGAAGTAGGTTTAAAAAAAAAAAAAAAAAAAAAAAGCAAATGGTTCTGTGATCTAACGAAATCCTCATTCAAGAACAGACAAGAAAGTCGTTGACCTTTCTTAGTCTGGAGAGGGTGACAGAGCCATTTCTTAGGCCCTGAGACTCCAACGAACCACAGTGAAAGCCATTGCCTACAAATTTAACAGTGGTGAACCTTCTTAGTTGTGGCCGGCCAACCAGATTTCTCCCAAAAGCGTACTGACGTCTCTTCTAGAAGGTCTCAAAAGAACCCAGACTGACATTAAAAAAAGTGCAGACCTCACTTTCCTTTGTTAAGGTCAGTGTTGATGATTCAACAATAAGAGGGAGGCCGAGCAAAAATGGCTTCCATGGGAGAGCTGCAAGGCAAAAACCACTGCTGACCGAAAAGAACACAAAGGACGAAGAAACATGCGGACCCCCAAGCCTTTTGGGATAATATTCCGTGGACGGATGAGTCAAAAGTGGATTTTTTGGAAGACATGGGTCCCATTGCATCAGGCATAAAGCTAACACTGCATTCCCTGATAGGAACATCATACCAACAGTCAAACACAGTGGTCACAGTGTGATAGCCTGGGCTGCTTTGCTGCTTCAGGACCTAAAACTGATGGGATCATGAATTCTGCTGTCTCCCAGAAAATGCTGAGGGTGAATGTATGGCCATCAGTTTGTGATCTAAAGCTCAAGCATGGTTGGGTCATGCCGCAGGACAACAGTCTGAAGCACACAAGCAAGTCCACCTCTGGATGGCTCCAGAGAAACGATATGATGGTTTTGGAGTGGCCTAGTAAAAGTCCTGCCTGGAATCCGGTTTAGATGCAGTGGCATAACTTTAAACAGTCAGTTTATGCTTGAAAACCCTCTATTGTGGATCAATGAAAACTATTCTGCGAAGAGGTAGTAGCTAAAATTCTTCAACAGTGATGTAAAAGACTCATTGCTAGTTTTCGCAAACGTTTGATTGCAGTTGTTGCTGCCAAGGGGGGCACAACCTGTTACAAGGTTTAGGGGGATATATTTTGAATAGCTTCTTACCTTCAATAAATGTATTGATCATTTAAAAGTTGCATTTTCTGTTTCCTCATTTTGTTATTGTCTTATATTAAAAACTGTCTGATCTAAAACATTTACATGTGACAAGTAAGCAAAAATAGCTGAAATTGGGCAGAGGGCAAATACTTTCTCATGGCTGTGCATATAATAAAGAGCATTAATTTTCATCTCCTATTAAACCATTTTAGTTATCATGATGTCATTGTATATCAGTGGGGGCAATTTTGATGAAATCGTTTGACATTTTCCATAGTAGAAACTTAACATCTGAATCATGCAGATCGTGTTGCAACTACAGCCCTTTTTATACAGTGTCATCGCAGATGCATGACAGTGGCCAGTTGTTAAAATGAAGGCTAATTTGTTGTATCTGACCATGTGGGCAAAATGGAAGCGCACCGCCATGCACTTTCCCCTCACAGTTCTGCAGAGGGCGTAAAATTGTCCATGAAATGGTAAAAAATCGGATTGTCTCTGCTCCAGCGAAGTAAGCAGCATGCGCACTTGCCTCCCTGTGCAAACTGCTCTGGCGCTCCGTGGATTCGATCAATGCTAAATGTGCACAGCACTTAAAGCGTCTTCCCAGCAAACTCCTCCCCTCCTCAGAGCCGGGGACTGCACAGGATCGACTGGCCAAACAGAAGGCAGGCTGAGTTACAGCTCTCATATGCTCCAGCCAAGTGAGCAATGTGCAAGATTTTCTCTGAGCCCAGAGCTCTCTTTCTCAGAGAGGGATTACTGAGGCAGTGCAATAACTGAACTGCGTAAAACCCAGAATTCTCTCAAATCTGGAACATCGACTGAACTGTAAAATGCTCTTGGCACAGTTACCCAGCTAACTCTGTTCTCCTGCTTTGTGAAATGCCCCCTCAGTGTCCAGCCTGTGGATATAATCTCAATCCCAAATACATACCACATTGATTATAGCCACTTTGCAGCGCTAACGCTAACCCTGGACGGCCTGGGACCAGAGGCTGTCCCTCTAGATCCTGGAGCTGGATCGGACCACACAGGAGGCTGGACGAGTCCTGGCTTTGACTAACCCCTCCTGCGTCTGACTCCGTAAGGATTACTAGCCAATTATCTGCCTCCTGAGGTCCCCGGGCGCTCTGCTCGGGGCTCTGGGCTCAGGGTTCATTATGTGACGCCCTTCCCCCACACACACACACACACACACACACACACACACACTGATAGAGTGCAGTAATGAAGCTAGGTCTCCCCTGGGCTGGGGGGTGTTTAACCCTTTATGCGAGAGTGCATGGATAACTGAAAATAGGCTTTTGATGACACTGTACGGTGTGGGAGAATGAATTTTTCCCCGGGCCTGAGCTGTGTCACTTTCCCCTTTAAGGTGGGGGGGGTTGTTACCCCCCTCCTCATATGAGATGGAACAACCCTACCTCCCCCACCACAACCCTTCCACCTTGCCTATGCAAAAGCCTATTGTCTGGATATCAGGGTTCCCCTGGCCCCCTCAGGTCTACGGCAGTACTTGAGCACCAGGTATCAAGGGATGATGATGATGATAATAATAATATAATACAACAAAATAACTAATAATAATTACAAGACGACAGTGTCATCACTATCTCCCGCCACGATCAAGGGCCATAACTCTGTAAAAAAAAAAAAAAAAAAAAAAAAATATGCTTTGACATCCATTTTCTAACTCAATGTAGATCATCAGTAGCTTATTAAGCAGACAAAATTTCACTCATGTTGGTGTAGTAGTTTCAGAGAAATCTTCTCCCCATTGTGGCTCGGGTGGACACACGCACGCATGCACCGACAGATAGACGCACAGACAGACCCCAATCCAATATCCCGCAGTCCCACTTTGTGGCGGGGGGATAAAAATAATAATAATAATGTCCATGTTAATAATATCCATGTTGTTACTGGCAGGAATGAGACGATGGCGAGTGAGTGAGACATGGTGGAGAGTCTGTCAGCCGTGTTGAGTTGGCCTCTTGTGTGTGAGGCCTCTCCTCCGTGATCTGTGATTGATTTTAAGCCCGAGCTCATTATATTGAGCTGTAGCCCCAGGGCCTCAGAATGTCCTCAGTGGCTCTAATGCTGCGTTTCATTCACCATGTAATGAAATGGAACAATTTGGTTGTATGAAAAAATAAGTCGTAGACTGTCTGTTAGCGTCTCCGCTGGGGGCATCATTCGCCTCCAATAAGCCCTGCCCACCTGAATGTACACACCTGGACGGGCGCTCCTTATTGTTGATGTTTGTGTGCGCATGCAAAATGTGCACGTTAATGTGCACAACCGAATGGGCACACCTTAATATGGGCGCCAGTACTGCATGCTGAATGTGTACAAACAGATGCCTGTTTGTGCGCACCGAACATGCGCACCTGAACGCGAGTTCCTGATTGTGCACACCTTTGTAAATGACCTACAACCCCACTGGCGGCAGTATTAATCACGGCAGGTGTTACTACTCGAGGTGATGCTTTGGTCCATCCGTGATATTATTAGCCCTGTCAACATCTTTCAACCAATGTTTTGGTTCAGTTTTTTGTTTATTTGTTTGTCTGTTTGTCAGCAGGATTTAAAAAAAAAATAATAATTACTTGGTTGAAGGATGTTGCATCGGCCAAGCAACAAGACATTAAATTTTGGAATGGATTTGAATCATGGGGTGGATACATAAATAATTTTTCACATTTGTTGACATTGCAAGTTACGGCTTTTGGCTTTAGCTGAAAAAATGCCATCCAACTAAAAATTCAGCAGATCATAGATAAGCTCAATAGTGACAAAACGTAGCTAACTGAAGAAATCCGATGTTTGTGCGAGCTGAGTTGTGTATGGTTAAAGAGTGGACGCTTGGGCATGGCGGAGGTCTGTGCTCTCTGAGTCCCACTTTCGTTTCTGTGTTTGTCTGTTTGTCAGCAGGATTTATGAAAAAAACTACTGACTTCACTTTCATGGAACTTGGTTGAAGGATGTTGATTCAGCCAGCGAAGACCCCATTGAATTTTGGAGAGGATCGGAATCATGGGGTGGATGCATAAATTATTTTTCACTTTTGTTAACATTACGAGAGCGGGCATTTCGCCTTGGCAGAATAAATGTCATACTTTTTTAAAATTCAGTCGATGGTAGTAAAGTTCAATAGTGACAAAACATATCAAATTGTTGAGATAGGATGGTCGCACTTGCAGATGTACTTATCACAGAAGAGTGGGCTATTGGAGAGTGCAGACTGCTGCCAAAGCCGAATGGCTCTCTAGTTGAGAAATGTTTACTGGCTGTCGAATGATTGATGTAATGCTTTGATACTCTGTGGTTGTGTGTCTGTGTGTGCATGCATGTGTGTGTGTTATGCACGCTTATGAATATATGGACCAGTACCACAGCACTTTGGTGACAGGAGAAAGCCTCTACATTGCAGGAATGGGGAGCTACTATGTGGGCATCAAAGAACCCACTGGCTGAGGCAGGGTCAATAGGGTAATAAGCAGGGATATAACATGACAAGGCAAACTGACAGTAAACACGCCAGGCCTCTGACCTTGGGGTCGAGTGTTACATTCCATATTTCAGCACTACAGACAGGGAAGGTAACACTATAACTAGTCTCACTGTGTTTGTGCATTGAGCTACTGACCGACTGAACAAGAGTGAATGAGTGAACAATTTGTTAATGAATCTCGAACTGAGGACATGGATGTTGTAATCATCAAGAATTAGGATATAGTTCAGCTGTCTCGCCCTGTTCAATGCGTAGTTTAGAGAAAGAAATCGACGAGTGAAATTCTTGAATGAGGTCCTCTGCACAGAGTCCTTGCTCCTCTAAAATCAGCTCCAGATTGAAACAAAGATTCTTTGTCAGTTAATATACGGTGCTGGAAATGTTTTTAAAGGGGTCATATCATGCCTTTTTCCCAGTTTAATATTTTCATTATTGTAGTTGATATGTAACTCTTTGCATGTTTATATGGTCTGAAAGTACCTAGTTACAGCTGTATATGCTGATCTTAAGCTCTTTCAGCTCAAAACAGGCTGTTTTTGTTCCTGCCTCTTTAAGAGCCCTTCCTTCGAGCCCACTCTAATGTGATTGGCTAACCATGGTTCAGGAAGCACAGCTTGCGGAAACGAAAGGCACACTGTGGTTGCAATCGAATAGTGAAAAAAAATGTCCCATTATCTGAATCCTCATCATTTTTCCTTGACCTCAGTGGAAAACATCATGAGGTTAAGGAAGGATGAAAAGGGAAATCCATAAGGACTTTGGGAAAGACGATCATGGTGCCAAGAGTATCAGACCGCAGTTACACATAGCGGCATAATCATGCGTCCCTTCCCTTCACGTTTATTTATTTTTTGCGAATGGCCAGATTGCTGCTGGGTCGCTTTAAATATTGCTGCCGTACGGAATTGGAGGACACCCTTTTCTGCTTTCTTTACATAAAGGGTAGTTCTGTGTGCCCTATGCTAAAGGAGAGAAGTTAGGAAGCACTGAAACACTGCCACTTAACATTTACAGCATTCGAACACACTTGTAATGGCTGTCATGTAAATATTTCTGGATCATTTTCTTGGAGTTGGGGACTTTCCTAAGCAAAGAAGACTATTCCAAAGCAGCCAATGAAACGCTGGGGTTGTACGGCTAAGGAATTGTGATTAAAAATTTATTTCAACCACTGATTCTTCTCTTCGTCTTCCTTTGGAAATCCCTACAAAGGAGATTTGCTTTCACACTGAAGAAAACAGCATCATCTCCACATGGCGATACGAACTCGCCGAACTCTCCCCGGACTTTGCTCTACCTAGCTTTGTTCAAAAGCTTGCCAATCTCACCACTTGTGGGGCGTAAGGCCAGTTTGTTACTTAGTGATGAAGACGTAACAGAAGAAAACTCCGGAATACAAATGAAGTGTTTCAGGCAGTTCAGGAGCTGCTTTTTCTGTTGGAGAGACTCATTCCCCTTAGCGTGGACTTTGGGCTTTGTAACTTTGCAGTTGTTTTACATGCACAAAAAACTATATAAACACACGAAGAGAAAAAAGCAGAATAGCCATGATTTGACCCGTATAATGTAGAGGCCAGCCTCCCACCCTGACCAGTGGCCTTGGGGCTCTGAGAAAGTTGCAATGAGGCAAATTAAGTTTAGAAAGAAGGATCAAATCTCTGACATGTAATTGGGCTTGAGATCAAAGATCCATAAATAAAGAGTCAAATCCAGTAGAATAAAAGGAATTGCACATTGTAAACATCTTGTTAGATGGCCATCTATGTGTGCTTGTGTTTGTATGTACATGCTGCATATGTATGTGTGTTTGTCATATCTGTGTGTATGGCTCTCTTATTATGTGTTGGTGCATCTGCATGTGTATGTGTGTTGGTATTTTTATGTTTGTTTATGTATGTTCATGCATGTGTGTTTTATACATGTGCGATGTGTGTTTTATTCATGTGCATGGATCTGTATCTCTGAGTGTAATAAGTGGGCTTCCATGCATGTGTGCAATATACGTGTGTAGTTGTGTTTTTGCACACGCGCTGTGTGGCTCTGTGGTTATGTGGTTATGTGTTGGTGTATTTGCATGTGTCTGTCGGTGTGTCTGTGTATGTTTGCTTATGTTTGTGTGCGCGTGTGTGTATTGTACATGTGTAGATCTGTATCTCAGAGTGTAATATGTGGGCTTCCGTGTGTGTGTGTGTGTGTGTGTGTGCGGTATATGTGTGCGGTTCTGTGTTTTGGTATGTAGCATCAGGGCTTCTGTATGTGTGTGCGGTATATGTGTGCAGTTTCCTCTTTGCGTGTGTTGTGTGGTTGTATACTTTGTGTGTGTGTGTGTGTGTGTGTGTGTGTGTGTGTGTGTGTGTGTGTGTGTGTGTCTAACGCTGTTTGAGTTCCAGCACCGCTCGCCCTCACTCTGACTCCTCTCTCCAATCAATGAGGTCATCGCAAGTCCTCACACTGCGAGTGCAACATTTCCTCAAAGGTCAAAAGGTCACCGCCTGGTCTTTGTATCTGTGCACGCTCGCGATCAATCTTCTCCCTGACCTCAGGGGTCAAAGGTCGTAAAACTGGGGATCCATACCTCAGTGCTACCGGAAAATCAAGTGCAGAGATGATGATGCGGTTACATTTCGGCTTGGAAGCCTGGGGGAAATCTGCAGTTCATCTGAGACGGGCTATAAAACTGGTGCCCAGCGAGGCGAATCGTCCTCTCCCACAAACACCAGACAATTTACTGTCCCTGAACAGAGAGAACGAACGTGTGCTGACAGAGTTAGAGTAATTGGCTGCTTATTTGTGTCCCATGTCGGTTCAATACAGTCCAGAACTACCATCCCTTGTTCGCACTGATTCAAATATCGAGCATGTTTTCACTCAAACCCTCTCAAGGAACACCGTATTCAACAGCTCATGCAAGGCTCCTCAACACTTTCTGGTGGTTTTTAATCCAACCATAACTATGAACACCTCATTCAACAGCTTTTTAATCCCCTTATCACAGCTGTTATCAGCTGTTACAGTCAGGCCCTCTAAATCAGGGTAAGAGTGAAAAACCTGCTGGATGGGTGATCTCCAGATAAAGGGTTAGGAACCACTCCTGTAGCGTATTGGTACGGTGTGGTCAAGAGCCTGTCTAAGCTCAGACCAAGTGCATTATGGGTGGAATAGAGGTGAATTTGGTGTGCGGTACTCAATGTAAAGAGAGTTTGATACATCATGCTCTGCATCCAGGAACAGCTCAGAGTTAGAGTATTATAACAATAAAAATCACAATAATAACAGTGACAACAATAAAAATAATAACAACAACGATAATAACAATTATAATCATGAACGAAAATTGTGGCCCTAGCACCCTCCAGAAGACGCCTCCAGCGAACATGCCCAGTTACAGAACTTAAAACCCAGTACATCTACGGAATAATTACTGTGAAATAACGCCACGGTCTTAGTTCAACAGGAAGTCAGAACCGGCATTATTTTGACCCACTTTCTAATGCTTGACACGCGTTCCACCCCAGGCCTAATGCACTACGTCGCAGCATAGCAGGACACACACACACGCACGCACATGTGCCATAACACTGAGCGGGGGGGGGTCCATAGGATGCTCTGTTCTCCTCTGTATGGGGGGGTTAGGTTCCTGCTTGTCCTTATATCTCACTCCAACAATGCGCTATGCTTGTCATCATTCAGCCAGCTTGCAGGGGTGGTGGTGTACCCTCGGGATGGCGGGGGGGGTCGTGGTCGTGTTTGGTGGAAATAAGCCACGCGTGTCGCTGAGCTCCCCGTACACGCACACTCCTCCACCTGTACCGCCAAAGCTGCAGAAAACCACTCAGCCACCCCCTCCCACACAGGGGTCTTTGTTCAGGAATTCTTGCCATAAATTACCGTGTGTGTGTGTGTCTGCAACGTGTGTGTTTGTGTATACACGTGTGTATGCTTGCGAATGTGTACGCATGCGTACGTGTGTTTGTATGTATGCACAGGTATGTGTGTGTGTGTGTGTGTGTGTGTGTGTGTGTGTCAGTGTGTGTATTTACGTGTGTGTATGAATGTGTCTGCTTGTGTCTGTGCGGCATTCGCGTCTATGTGTTGATGAGCACTTAGCAGCTGCTATTGTGAATCCGAATTCTGACAGAGGGACGGTGTAGAGTTCTCGCTTACAAACGTCCTGCCTGCATACTGACTACCTTTCCCTCCCTCTCTCTCTCTCTCCCACACACACACACACGCACACACACACATGCGCACGCTCAGACACCGAGACACTCAGAAAGGCCATAACAGGAAGGCTACAGAAGCAGGGAGAATGAGAATATCCCCCCTCCCAGCCCCCAATAAGAAAAGCCCTCTCGTCCGTACCTTTTTTCCCGGCCCGGGCTCCCTGCTTGCCTGCCGTTTCTGGTTACCTCCCCGATATCCTACACCATATCTGGGTCTCCTTCAATCCGGCTGCCTCATAGCAGCCAAGCTGGAGCGTGGAGAGGGAGAGAGAGAGAGAGAGACAGAGTGAGAGAGAGAGGGGGGGGAAAAATCCTGCATTTCCAAAAGCCCCACCATGTGACCACCTTCTGACCAATTGGCTGGGTGCGTTTTGTTCGGCCCCTCCCCCTTCCAGCTCCACTCTGCTGTCAGGTCACTGGCACAGAGGGCCTGTCATAGTCTCCATGGCAACACAGAGATTTAACCCTTGATGGTAAATTTTTTTTTTTTCCCCTCACCATCAGAGCTGGCTTTTAGCTGGAATATTGCTTTACTGAACATGGAAGAATAAACGACTGAGGCTGAACCAATTCATGAAATGCGGAGAAATCACTGTTTTTAAATTAAATTGTGTATCAGAAACCATCAACTGTAAAATGTCATTAAATGTACAGAAACAAATATGGTGACCATGAAAATTTTATACATTTTCTCAGCAGTATATTACAATACTGAAAGCAATTTGATGCCACAACATATTAAGTATCCCACAAAATCCAATTTTTTTGCTTGAATTTACCTTTCTGTTTTCAACGGCAGCGACAATATTGCTTTGTGGAGAATGTTAATGTCTTCTTACAAATGGGTCAGTTCCCCATGGTACCGGGAGTAATTGAGTGAGGGGTCGGCCGTAATTAAATCCTGTGTGAGAGATGCGGTGTTGTTGACTGTGGGGTGTTGATGATGATGATGTCATGGTGACACGCAGTTTGTTTATCCGATGAATTTTACGCGGAGCTGTGCTGTAGGCCTTAGGCCCTAAACCATCTCGGGTGTCCTTTTATTAGCGTGTAATTGCTTTAGGTAATCAACTTGACTGCCAAATACAGTGAAGAGCTATAGCTTACAGCCGTTTAATATGAACAGTGTGAGCACTTTTAATAAAAGCTCTCTGCTCATTCAGATCCAATCATATTTATCTCCCTGATGTCACCTGCAGTGGGGTTGTCCCATCTGAGTGGGTTTCAGCTGTACCAGTGGTTCTCCAATCTAGTCCTGGGGACACACTGTCTGTCTGTTTTTATTTCAAACAATTGCAATGCCAGAATTTTGACAATTGCCTCAGTTTTCTTCATTGCATTATTCATGTTATCTGGATTATTTTTTGCTACATTATGTCAGAAATGGCTATACATGCCCTGAAGAGTTCCATATTCATATGTTGCTATATCATCAATGACTATTGTTGCATAAAAAATTAATAAATAATAATTATAACTGAATAAATCCAAGAATTAGTTATCTTTAAATTAAATGTGGGCACCAGGTCGCTAAAACTCACAATGAATTAAATAATAAAGACGAGTCAAACCTGTTTCGTGGTTTTTTTTTTTTTTTGTGTTAGAGGTCTATAAGCAACTTTATAATGTGCGTATGAATGGTTTTCTGTTAGGTGAACAAATTATAATTTGGATTAAAAAATGAGACCTTTGCCAACGTTCTTGATTGTCAATAACAGCCTGTGGACTGATTTTTAAGTAGCGGTATTAGGTTAGATTTTCCACAAAAATCCACAGGAAGTGGTGTTTATGCGCACTATCGAGTGCCTTGCCTGCCTCTCATCAGCTCCGCTTGCTTAGAAATGGTCCAACAATGTCAACAAATGACCAGAGACTGTAACAATAAAACGAACAATGGCAATCTGTAATTGTACATCTAGGTAAACTACAATGATGAATACACAGACTATATTCAGGATACTGCCAAAAACACCCCCTACATTACTGAGCTCATTTTGTGTGCGTTATCTCCAGTCTAACATTACTCATCCAATTCCTGACATTTGCTTATATCTGTCATTGTCATAAAATTTCTTCTTACCGTGAAAATTCCTAACCTCGGACAGATCCGCCAACAAAGCCTTAAATTGTGGAAACTTACAGAACCATATATAAATTCAAGTCAGCAGATTTCGCACCATTCTGGAGTGCTGTCCTTAAATTTCCAATTAAAGTGAAGAGTGCGAGACCAGCAAGTGTAGAAATAATTTCACATTACTATGGAGGCACAGCAACAAGAAGAAATTGTAAAATATGAAAAGAGGAACTGTTGGCTTCCTGTGAAGATTAAATCTGGCCTTTGACAGTTACAGTCAAGGTGACAAGGTGCTTGTCAATTGCATGAGCTGAATGGAGTGCAAATAGCCGTGCCAAGTGATGGACGTTTTACATAACCACCTCAGACATCACTGCATAGTACCTTTTAGGCACGTTTCATTAATTTCCTTCACTTGTATGAAGCAACTAATGTGATTGCATCATTAACACAGTACTGTAACTGTGTTGGACTGGCCTGGTAATTTACCAAACCTCAATCCCATTGAGAATCTCTGGTACATCGTTTAGTCAAGGTTGCAGCAAAAGGATTGCACCACAAAAGCCAAAGTCATCGGTGCAGTTGTCCAGGTGTGGCATCACAATAAAGAAATCAAGGCAACCTGCAAAAACCAATTGATTTGCACAAGACTGTTTTCTCAAACTCCATCCTGGGGGAACATGCACCATATATTCCGGTTTTTGTTCCAAACTCACATTGAAATGAATTTTGAGAATCAGTTGGCTACTAATTGGTAAAATTGTCAATACATGTCTACATCTAAACATAATTAAATAATCAAGAATTTAAAGACAAAGCAAATGATAATGTCAAACCTAGTTTGTGTTTTTTTGCAGGAACTTAAACACCTGTGTTCAGAAATATAATTTGCACTTAAATGATTGACCACTGTATTGCCCTCTGTAATGCAATTACATTGAAAATGGTAAAATTAACATAATATTAACAATTGGCTTTTATTTATCGAGGAACGCAGAGCTATTTTTGTCATGAGGTTTTGTTTTTTTTTTTTAAGAGTGTAAATGACCCCTCCAAACATAAAAATCAACTAATTAAGAAACATTAGCAGCTTGTTCCAATTCTGCAAGTACAATTGAGATAGAAGCAAAAACCAGTTTCAGAGCCACTAGTATTGTATTATATTTATTATTATTTTATATTTAAAGTACACATGTAGCAGTCAGTTTTTGCTTTTGTTCAAAGTAAATTATGCTTTTAATATGAATGCACCACTATGTTGAAAGAACGATGCTTGCAGGTCAGGCACTCTTCACGTTGAGAAGAAATTTGGGGATAGCGTTGTAGTGCTATATACTAACTTAACCTGTGTTGAATTTGCTTATCTGAAATGAATGACTTTTTTCGTTGTGACCCTCAGTTCAAGGTTTTGTTGGTCCTTCTGTCCAGGTTAAGGAATTTTCATGGTCAGAAGAAATTTTTTGACCATGTCAGTTTAGGATTAAGTTATTGGTGTCTCAACCCACTGCCAGGTCAAGTCAATTTATTTATAAAGCACTTTTAAAAATATCAAACGTTGATCAAAGTGATGTACTAGATTCAAGCAAAAGCAGTGAAGCAAACTCAGAGGTACAATAACACAAATAACAAAATATAAAATGCAACCGGCAGGTTATCACCCTGAGAGAAAACGATAGATTTGTCTTCTAGTGAGTGGTTTGAAAGAATTTCTTATCCGAAAGCCTAGGAGCAAAGGTCTGTTTTGAGTCTTGATTTGAGAGCGTTCAAAGACTAGGGCCGACCTAATGAAGAAGGGCAGGTTATTCCACAGTTTGGAGTCAGAAGCTTAAAAGGCACTGTCCTTCTTTTGCTTCAACTAGGTTCGCAGGGCAATGAGAAGCATCTGGTCTGAGGATCTAAGTGACTCAAAGGTGGATTGTGGGCACAAGATGTCTGAGATTTAAGATGGATCAAGTCCATGCGGGGCTTTAAAAGCAAATCATAAAACCTTTAAAATAATTCTCAAACTGACTGTGCCAATGAAGGTAGGCGAGTACAGGAGTAATGTGGTCTCGCTTGTGGAAGCCAGGCAGGAGTTTAGTGCATTCAGGACATGCTGCAGCTTGGAGGCGAAGGAGCTATCAAGTCTTGCATGCACCGAGTTAACAATAGTCCAGCTGAGATGAAATAGAGCACAAATCACATTCTCAAGATCATGGATAGAGATAAATTACTTGATTTTGACTGTCTGTTAAGGGAAGTTTCTTCCAACTCATGGTTGATTCGTCTGTCGAATTTGTGGGCTGAGTAGAATAATATACTAAGGGTTTTTGCATTTGGCTTGGTGAAGGAAGATGAAGGTCTGAGGGATGTACAGATGTCATTGATGTTGTCAGGGAGCAGAAATGAAGGATCTCTGTAGCACAAGTAAATTATTGGACAATTAGGATTTATTTAGTCAAGACAGTTGAACTAGAGTTTCTGGGAGCATTTACAGTTTGGTTTTTGTGGGAGGTACAGCAGGGTATCATTAGCACAAAGATAGAATGAGATCCTGTGTTTCCATGTAATGGAACCCAGGATGAGCATGTATAATGTAAACAGAGCAGGGTCTAGAGTTGACCCTTGGGGAACCCCGCGGGTGATGGGGTCAGTAGATAAGAGATCACAAAACTGAATTGAAAAGGATCTCAATTTGAAGTATCATGTGAAATTACCTAAGGCTGGTCCCTGAATGCCAAGCGCCTATTTGAGTCATGCAAGGAGAATTTTGTGGTCAGCCATGTCAAAAGCA
Source organism: Gymnothorax javanicus (assembly GCA_029692085.1). Taxonomy (NCBI): domain Eukaryota; kingdom Metazoa; phylum Chordata; class Actinopteri; order Anguilliformes; family Muraenidae; genus Gymnothorax; species Gymnothorax javanicus. Next base: position 29,475,727 of record CM056202.1, read on the forward strand.
GCACTGAAGTCAAGCTGTATTAAAAAATTAATCTCCAGAATCAACATTTTCCTGATCCATTCAGTTACATTAACTTGAGTTGAAAATAAAAAAGCCTGTTTGATTCTTCTGAAATCAATCAATCAATCAAAGTTCATTTATATAGCACATTTAAAACAACCTCAGTTGACCAAAGTGCTGTACATGAATTAAGATACAAGATAATCACCATAGATATATAAAATAAATAAATAAAAACAGTAAAAGGAACAATAAGATTGTGGTAAAATGAAGTAAAAAGTAAAAGGATCAAACAAAGAAAATAAAAAGCCAAGGTTACTTATCTAGCTGGGACTGAATGCCAATGAGAAGAGATGAGTTTTCAGCAGTGTTTTAAAGTGCTCAAGTGACTGTGCAGCTCTAACCTGATAGGATAGGCTGTTCCACAGCTTAGGGGCCACCACTGAAAAGGCTCTATCTCCTCGAGTACAGAGCCTAGACCGAGGTACTGCCAGAAGCAGCTGGTTTGACGACCTAAGTGCCCTGCCAGTAGTGTGAGGCTGTAAAAGCTCTGATAAAAAAGATGGCGCCAAGCCATTTAAACATTTAAAAACAAATAATAAAACTTTAAACTGGATCCTACAATTAACAGGAAGCCAGTGCAGAGATGCAAGGACAGGAGTAATATGATCACGCCGTTTCTTACCCGTCAACAGGCGGGCAGCTGCATTTTGAACTACTTGTAAATGGCGCAGAGATGACTGATCAAGACCAACAAACAAAGAGTTACAGTAGTCTAAGCATGATGTAACAAAGGCATGTATAACTCTCTCTAAATCATTCCTTGGGAGATAAGCCTTAACCTTTGCAAAGAGTCTTAACTGAAAGAAACTCGTTTTGACTACAGAGCTGATCTGCTTATCGAACCTAAAGCCCCTATCAAAATTACACCAGGGTTCCTTGCAAAAGGATGACCGTAGGACTCAAGGGTGCCAATGGCACTGTCATAGCCATCTAAAAGGTTATGTTGGCCAAATAAGATGATCTCTGTTTTATTTTTGTTTATAGAGAGAAAGTTCACTTCCATCCAAGACCGAATGTCTGTAAGACAGTCTAGTAAAACTTGAACTGAGGCTCGGTCATTTGTTTTCATGGGCAAATAAATTTGTACATCATCTGCAAAACAATGAAATGAGACATTGTGCTTTCTAAAAATGGACCCCAGAGGCAACATATACAGTGAAAAGAGGAGGGGGCCCAAAATGGAACCCTGAGGCACCCCACAGCTCAGGGGGGATGTGGCTGACGAATACTGGCCAAGCTGGACAGAGAAGCTCCTGTCTGAGAGACATGAAATGGTGCATTGATTCAGTGAATCAGGATGGAACCAAAATCAGCACACACTGGGAGCCCCCAGGACTCAAGTTGAGAAACAGAGAATTATATCATCATGAACCCCACAGAAGTGAAAATGGCTCCAAGTTTTATATTGGTGCAGTGTCTCATGCAGGATGAGTCTATGATTTGTTGCAGTTCAGTGTGCCAATGCCCCATACAGGAAGTGTTCAGGGTTTATTGCATTTGTGTTGCAATGTCCCATAGTGGAAATGTTCATGGTTTATTAGGGTTCAATGTCCCAATGTCTAATTTTTGAAGTGTTCAGGATTTATGAGGGTTCAATTTCTCATGCAGGAAAGTCTCTAATTTGCCCATTGGTATGAGTGTGTGAATGAATGGTGTGTGTGCCCTGCTATAGATTGGCGAAATGTCCAGGGTGTGTTCTGTCTTTCGCCTGTATTCGGTTGGGATAGGCTCCCCTGTGACACTAAGGAGGAAGAAGTGGTTTAGATAATGGATGAATGGGTTAATTTCCCACTTTCCCAGAGCGGAAGTGCTCAGGGTTTTCTCAGGTTGAATGCCCCAGTGTCCCACACAGAAAGTGATTGGGACTTACTTGGGTTCAAAGTTCCAATGTCTTAAGGTTTGGAAATGTTCAGTCTTTATTGGGGTTCAATGTCCACATTTCCCATACAGAAAGTGTTCAGGGCCTACTTAGGTTCAGTGTACCATGCAGGAAGTGTTCAGGGTTTATTGAGGTTCAATATCCCAATGCCGCACATAGGAAATGTTCACTGTTTATTTGGGTTGAATTTCTCAATGTCTATGGGAGTGAGCCGGGCTTTACTAGGTTTCAAAGTTCCAATATCTCACACAGGAAGTGTGCAGGGTATATCCGGGTTCAATGTCCCAATATCGCATACTGGAAGTTTTTCGGGTTTACTTGGGGTTAATTCCCCATACAGGAAGTGCTCAGGTTTTATTATGGTTCAGTGTCCAGTTGCCCCATAGAGGAAGTAATCAGGGGTTTTTTTTAGAGTTCATTTTTCCTGAAAGGAAGTGTCCAGGGTTTCTAATGGTTTAGTATCCCAGAAAGGAAGTGTTTGGGGTTTATTACGCTTTGCATGGGTAAAGTGCTCGGATGTTACCAGGCACCCTCTCTGACTACTGTGGCGATGGCTGTTTCATCCAAGCCTACTGCTATTCTAGCCAATGATGGCTAATTAAAATGAAATTTCCGATCTGTGGGAACATATGTCCTTATTAATACAAGCCATATCGCGGTTGCTAGGTGACCGTCATTTATGAGACAAATTTGAAAGATGCATCCATCCCAGAAACCCATTTATATGAGGAGAGGGTAAGGGAGGGAGGGGACCTTGCTAATACATGCAAATGTATTTAAATGAGCGGGTGGGTGTTCTCCAAAATGCTGGGCTTGATTGCAGTAGCTGAATTGCCCTGCTTCAGCCAGGATTTCCCCAAATCTGGTTACTGGGCTGCATTTGCAAGAGTTTCTGTTTTTTATTACTGCAAAGGCGGGATAAATGTTTGTCAATGATAGTCTTCAACCATGTAACTGATGAAGCTTCTAGCATAACATGCTCAATGAAGCTGTTGTATCAAACCACTCTGTGTAATATTTAATTTGGGACTCCCATGGGATTGATAACGTCCCAGTCGGTCAATGAGAGTTTGCATTGTATGCATTTGTTTGTATATGCCCCTCTGTTGGTGTGTGCATGGACGATATGCAAGGCGTATCTTCACTGTGCTAATGCATGGATACATTGTTGCCTATAAAATTTTATAACCATCCTAAATGAGTTTACTTATATTTTAACATGTTCCCCTATTTGGAATATTCCGTCATTTATGTTTCTTTTTTCTTGCAGGGCTTGAAGTTGTGGCCTTGGCAATTGATTTGCGTTAGCGCATGCGAACGGCCTTGAGGAAAAAGATGCGGTGAATGGAAATTTGTGTTTTTTCTGCATCTTGCTTGTTTGACCTGAAGGTTTTTTCCGGTGGATGTCATGTGGTTGCACTTTGTTCTCGGGCGTTAAGTCTTATGGATGCGGGGGTCTCAGACTGCATAGACTGGTTGATAATGGATGGAAGAAGCTTTTGCGTGTGGGTGGCAATGGATACAAGAAACACTGTTGGGTCAAAATGGATGGTGAAATTGTGGGAATGCGACCTGGTGAGGAATATGGGAAAATTAGGAGATAAACCTACAGTTTTTTTTCGAACACAAGGTATTTAACGTAGGATAGATACAAGCGCGAGGTTTCAAATGTAAATTTCCAGGTATCTAGCCTACGATAAATACCGAGTGCTCGAAAAAAACGGTAGGTTTATCTCCATTCTACCATGACTCTTGTCAACACCCCTACGAAAATATTGGCGTGCTAGCTATGACACACAGTTCGATATCACTTTGGCTTGCTAGCTAGGAAGCAAACTAGCTCGCTAACGAGTATGACAGTGTACGCATTGAAAGCGAACTGCAGCCTTTGTGGCTCGCTAGCCAGTTGGCTATATAGCTAAATACATTGGCGCGCTAGCTATACTATTGCTAGCTAGGTAGCCAACTAGCTCACTAGCGAGTAAGACTGTACGCAAACTGTAGCCTTATTTTGTCGGCGTAATCATGACGCGGTCTTGACCCAGTGGGAGGTAGTTTACCGGCGAATAGATACTTGGTGTTTACCAATCAAAATGCACAATTCGCTGGAATGAATGGTAGAATCGATGGTATCTGATGATGGATGCAGAGAACCTGGGCATAGTAACTGATAATGGATCTGGGAAACTTGATTCTGTTCGCTGATCATGGATTCAGGAAATTCGGGCATATATGGATACACTTGGGTCGATGGTGAAATCAGGATTTTCTCAGTCAATTTCTACAAAACGACGGGAGAGCAGGGCGTGCTTGCTTGAATGATGATGGTGGCGCGTACTGATAGCTATTATGACAGCTCATGTACAGAGTGAATCCTTCTCTGGCATTTCCAGGGTCTTCTAGCCCTCCTCTTCATAATGGCCGGTGAAACTAACTGATTTGACATCTGGCCCTGTCGTTTGATTGGGCCTGAGCCCACAGATGTGTGTATTTAATTAGCGCGCTAATAAACCAGCGTAATTAGCGGGCTTTACTGCGGAGCTCCGAGCGTGCGTCTGGTCTCTGTTTGCACTACCTTCGTGCTTATGCCCGCTGCTGCATTACCTCCTCCATGGTATTCGGAGGAAAACCATTCTCTACCTTACTTTGGTATTTCTAGAAGTACTTTCTATTATTTTATCCACTTCATCTTTCAATCATCTTTTTTCTTTTTATTCAAATGCGTTTATGTAGCGCTTTGATATCGTTTCAAAAATGTGCAGTAATTGCCTCTTACGATGCAAGTGCTGAATTCTAAGTGTTAAAATCCATTATAAAAGGCACGCAGTCCTCCCTCTTCCTTATAATGTGGAATGCTTCTTTCCTTTCAAAATGCCTATTTAACACCGACTTTTGTCTGGCAATTAATTCAATTGCTATTATCGTAATGCCAACATAAATTGATTTTTTTTAATCAAACCTGAAATTGGAATTCCTGGGTTTCAATGTTCTGACTCTCAAGGTCTCTATTTTATTTTAGAATTAGTTAAGCATGCATATAAAAGGAGCTTAGAGTGCACATTCATTTGAAGGATAAACTGGCTATTTTGGAACGACGAGTACTTTAAATCTGCTTTAAATCCTTTCACCGTCTTTTGATTCAAATGTGTTCGTGTGGGGTCCTCAGATTCAAGTTCATGCACTTAAAAGTGTGTACTAAATTTTACGTACGTATGATCATTGTTTTTATTATTTGTCCCCGCTCGGACCTTTAAACACTTTGCAACAGTTTTCTGCCCTGCAGCAGAAATTTAACTGTAATTTGAAAAGGGCGTACACCGCTGCACACGCAAACGCAGAAAAACAATTCAGGACCAAGAAAGGTACTGGTTTCCACTCTTGGGGTAAACTTGCCGTGTTTAAGAGAATGTAATGTTGATCGAGTCGTTATTGCTCAATGTGGTGTATTATTTTGCATTGTTTATGAATCCGGGGGTGATTGGTGAGAATGCGTATCTCTGAAATGACATTCTGCGTTGGTGCGTGCTCGGATCACGCCGTAGTGTAATGGAGTTCCTGTCCTTTCAGCAGAAGGCCCAGTGCAGGTGCTGGACTAGAGTCATTGACATGCACACGATGTATTATTTATGGGAAAATGAATTATTTGGATTCATCCCAAGGGTGATTACTGTCTCGGAGAATGGAGCTGGTACTCATAGCAATCCCATGCCATTATCGCTGGCAAATTGAGCTCAAAACCTTTTGCTGCTCGGTCTACTGACTGATTTGTGATGATCAGTCTGGAGCTGAGAGCCTCGCATCTAGATTCAGTCCTGGTGCTCTTCCTCTGGGTAATTAGCTGACCAATTTGTGCAGACCTGAGTGGCCAGACAGGTATCATTATGTCTGACTCACCACTAAAATGAAGGTGGAAAACCAGAAATTCTCAACCCATGAGGATTGTGATGTGGAGGAACAGGGGTCTATCAGCTGCTCTGATGATCCATCTAAAGTCTAGTGTGTGTGTGTGTGTGTGTGTGTGTGTGTTTGTGTGTGTGCGCGCGCACTCGGATTTTTGTGTGGGAGCGAGTGTGTGAATGCACGTGTGTCTTTGCACAAGTGTCTAAACAGCTGTGCGCATGCGTGTGTGCACGTGTGTGTGCTTGGGCTGGGTAATGTATCAATATTATACCAATATCATGATATAACATATCATCTGGGTTTATGGCTATGGTATTATCATTATATGAAATATATGGTCTTTTCTGGTTTTAAAGGCTGCATTACAGTGAAGCGATGCAGTTCTGTGCACTTATTAGACCGTTTTAACTGTTGCCTGTCTGGTCGTCATCCACATTACAAATGGCTTTTTTCTCTGTGATAGCAGGCTTATATGGCCATAATTTATGTGAGTGAATGAGTGAGTGATGATCCTTTCATACTCAGTATCAAGAATGGTACTAGCCATAACCTTGTAACTTTGCACATTAACAGATATAGTGTTGCAGATGAGCTTATTAAAATTTGGTTGAATCAGTGAAGTTGCATCATACTTAATTAATATGCAAAAATGTACCACATCGCACGGTCCTCTTCAATCCCATAGGACTGCACTTTGCTTCTATCAGTTAACTTGCTAACCAAGCACACAAGCATGTTAATAAAATTATTAGCAATTCCGTCAAAGCCTGATAAAGGCTCGATTTCACTAATAGTTATGCTAGCGATGTTTGTTTTGAGTTTCTGTTTTGAGGTGTACTGTACTAACGTTACCTGCCCAAACCTTCATTTCGACTACAGTAGCCAGCTAGCTACAGAGCTACATGAAAATCGTGGCATTGAGCAGCACGTTTTTCATGTAGCTCCGCTGTTAGCTACCTGGCTACTGTAGACATCAAATTATGCTGGCTGAGTAGGAATAATTTGGGCATTACCTTTACTGGCTGGCTACATTCTCTGAACAGATCCTGAGTTTACAAGTGGCACTTCTGCCTCTTTGCATCATAATTAATATGCAAAAAGTCACCACATCGCGGGGTCCTGTACAATCCAAGAATGTATGCTGATTGTGTCAAAATTTGCATAGTGTAAATATTTTGAGAAAGCACAAATGGTTATCCTTACAATGTGGTCACAGTATTGATACCGAGGTATTCCGTCCAAAATATTGTGATATTTGATTTTTGTCTATATGGCCCAGCCCTAGTGTGTGTGTGTGTGTGTGTGTGTGTGTCTGTGTGTGCGTGCACATGTATGTGTGTGTTTGATGAGCAGTTTATGGGAAGTTGACTGTAAGGCACATCCGATCAGCCTGACTGGTCACTCTTATGTGCTGCAGTGCAAGCGCACATAGTTTAGAGCTTCAGTGCATGTTTTGCATTTGTTACGAGGGTGCCAAAAATCTCACTTGAAATCTGTTCCCTCCTTGTTCAGTGCAAGTATCAAATTATGTCCATAATTCATGGCAGAGCTTCTGAATTACTCTGAAATATTAATACCTAATCTTCTATGCTTTTGTGTCTGTCTGACATGACTGCCTAATGTGGAGGTGCTCAGTCTGATTTTCCTGCTCATGCAAATTGAGTTTGGAGGAGTTTTGCGCCGGTCGTCTTTTTGCTCTTGTCAAAATATCATGGTCACCAACCGTGTTGGTTGGATTAAATGTCTGATGAACCACAGCATGATAGATCTGGGGTCTCATCCCAGTGTCTGGAGTTTGCATGATGTCCTTGCGTTCATGTTGGTTTTCACTGAGTACTACAGTTTACTGTCTCTGTCAGACATGCAGGTTAGGCTGACACAGATAAAACTGACCATAGGTATTGTGTGTCAGTGCGTTAAGTGTGGATTAGTGGTCTGAAACACACCTCCAAAAAATTAATCTGAGAATTTCATTTAAAAAATTTAACTTTAACCCACACATGTCAAAAGAATTTGAACCTGATCCTGGTTCAGTGCTTGAACCTGCCTTTAATCCCAGACATAATAAGGGATGTACAGACGAACTGGAATGTCATGTTATGGACAGCGCCATCTGCTGGTGTACTAACACAATTCGGAGCCAGTGTCTGTTGCCAGCTCTGTGTACTCAGTAATTACAGAACTGATTGGATTATTAGTGTAATGGAGTCCAGCGCTTAAGTCCATAATTAAAGGCCAGCAGCTCTCTCTTCCTCATGATATAGAATACTTCCTTCTCCACAAAAACCCATTTTGCACTGACTTGAGTCTGACAATTTTTACAATCACAGATATCATAGCTATGACATTACTTGATTTTTAAAATTGAAACTGAAATATGAATTGAATGGCATTGAATGCCTCTCAAGATCGGTTTGTATTCCATTTTCAAATGTGGTGAACAGGCATATAAAGACTGAGGCCAAATCCTTTTGGAGAGCAAACTGGAGATCTGAAATCGCTTGATGGTGCTCTGAAAAGCTATCCATCTCCGGTCCAGTGTTGAGCTATCAGGTTTGCAGTGTAACGACCTTGGGTGATAATAATAACAAGCTTGAAATACTCAGATCCCTCTTCACAGTATGGCTGATACTGGGCCTCTGAACAAATTGCAGTAGGGTGTAGACAGACTGACAGAAGTACTGTATAAAAAGGCACATCTACACAATAAGATGTAGCCTTGTATTAAATATCATTGAGAAATTCTGAATTGTTTAGAGGTTCTGGCCTGGAGAAAACGTGATGGCTGATATCTGGCCTGAGAGCAAAACACGGTGGAGGGACAGACAGACAGACAGGGAGGACAGATGGATGGATGAAAAGGCACAACTACGCAATAAGATGTATCCACTTAAGAAATGTTGTTGAAATATTTGTTTTAGGAGTTCTGTCCCAGAAAAGGAGCGTGACGGATAGACAGAAGGAAGGACACGTGGACAGACAACATTCATGATGATAACGATATCAATAATAGGCTAAACTTTATGAATATAGCACCTTTCATTCATACAATACAACTTAAAGTTCTTTTAAAAACAAAACATTAAAAACAAAACAACAGCAAGTATAAATGGCGATTTAAAATAATACCAAATAACGCATGTTTAAACAAAAAAATTATAGATGCAAAAAAAGACTAAAAAACTAAATTCAACAGTACTAAAAGCAAAATACAGTAGCAAGGGAATAAATATATATATATATATATATATATATATATATATATATATATATATATATATATATATATATGTGTGTGTGTGTGTGTGATATAAAACAATAAGAACAGCTTAAAATACTACTTGACTTAAGACCTTAAAACAGCACAAAACGTATCACATTACATGCCAGTCTGAATTTTATTTTTATATATAATTTTTTATATATATTTTTTTTTTAACGTCAACAGAGCTTGTACATCTAATATATATTGGGCAGTGTGTTCCACAGTCTTGGAGTGAAGAAGCTCCCTCGCAGTTTCCCCACTCATTCTCTGGGTTACCTTGGAAACAGTTAGGACACCAGCATCAGAGGACCTATTGGCTCTAGTTGGTTGATAAGGAGTTAAAGTCTGAAATGTGAGAAGGTGCTCCATAATTTAGAGCTTTGTATTAGAAACTTAAAATCAATTCTAAAAGAAATGGGGAGCTGGTGTAGGGTCGCTGAAACAGGAGTTATGTGCTGTCTTTTCCTGGTCTTTGTTAAAAGTCTGGCAGCACAGTTCTGAACTAGCTGATGTTTTCCAAACAAGTGTTTGAAAGGCCAGGGAAAAGGGCATAACTCTACTCCATCCTGCTCGAAATGAAGACATGGATCCATTTCTCGGGGTCCTGCTTTTAGAATGCACTCCAGCAACGGCTTTCAGGTGGAAGAATCTTTTCTTGATCACCTGTCTTATGTGGGCTTCAAAGCTTAAATCAGGTATACAATTTTTGGTGCTTCGGCATTGTACTCCAGTACATCAAATTTGAAAAGACACTGTTATATTGGTATTTACACAGTCAGTATTTACATCCATATTATATGGTCTGTGATTGTCAGACTAGACTAGATTTCAAATTAGTATTTGTTATGGATTGAAATACTTTTTTGTATTTGACTAATCTTGCTTTGATGTATTGGAACAAATGAACCAACCACTAATCTGCAAACTTTTAAATACACCAAGCCTGATCAGTAGAACACAGAAAAAAATTTGAATCCGAGCAAGTGTGTCAACTATAGTATGGCGTTGCTGTTCCCTAATTTTTGACAGGCAGTTTACATCCACAGCTAGATAGTGGCTGATGTGGGTCTGTGGAAATACTGTGGTAGAGTTCTCACCAAATGGCTGCAATCGGCTTCGTTTTTAAAGCTAAACCTCTGATCTTGCCCGATTGATGTTGCTCACTCTGGCCACTGTGGTTGGCTGGGGTATATAGGTCATGATCCCATTTCTCATTCAGGTTAATGATAACTTAAATGTACAGATATGAAGTTGATAATTTATTCCCAAAAAAAAAAAAGTATGCAAAATCTGCTTATTCCTTGCATATTGTCTCCCGGTGTTTATTTTTGTGTTCTATTTGAACAATAGTGACCTATTTTGTGTTTTAATCACTACATCAAAGGCTATATCGCCACAGTAAAATGGTGCAGTGGATGAGTTTCACTGGCAGTACAGGACAAATGCTACCGCTAAATTTTACATGATAGTAGTGTCCGAACACAACAGTTCAATGTTTTTTTGCCAAGTTAGAGGAAATGGTGGTGTCACTGAAACTTTTTTTATGTTCTCACCCAATTCTTTTCCTTCTCTCCTCCACCACTTCTCCAGGAGCTGAAGAGCACCACACCCTCTCACCTGTCCTCTCTGCTCCACCCGGCTCGCCTGAAACCTACTGCGGCATGATGGTCGACAGCATCGCCTCCCAGCACCCGGTTCCCACGGAAACCACCAGCTTAGTGCAGAGCAGAGCTCTGGTGCAGAGGACTGATGGGATGCAGGTAAGGCTCTGATAGGGTGCCTCCTCTGTTCTCTTTTGTGATGTCATAATGGGCTGCCTCAGGCAAGAGGATGACAGGCCTGCATCTGTTCCCCAAGCTAAGTGCACTCTACTGGATTTCAGCAGATATCTGTTGGTCACAGACAAAATTTCAGTTTAATCTTAACCAAATCTTGTCGCAGACGCTCATTACGTGTACGTCATTCCACATTGCTTCTCAGCCCGTTTCAGGGCTTGTCCTAGACAACAAGATTATTTTCAGGCCTGTTTGAAATAATCGTGTGATTTGTGGAATGGAATGTGTGGTAACAGCAATGCAGTGGTCTTGATTAAAAACCAGAGACATGTCTAGCTGAAAAATGTTGCGTCAGCCTTGTCTGTGACAGATTGCATCGTGTGCTACAGCATCAACTGAACAACATCATAATTACAGGCACTGTCGTGTAATGTGTACAGTGCTGAGACATGGGGATTTTGCCAGCCTTGCACTACAAAGTTTGCCTCAAGTTTGGGTTCATTACTGTGCTCTAGTGCTTCAGACCTTAGAGCTCTAGGTGTACTTAGTGGTAAATTTTGCAAGTATTCATAAGTATTTTTTTCCAACAGAAAGTGGTTAACAATGTTGAAACACTTGCCAGGTCATGTGGGAGAGGCAGAGATTATGAGGGTTTCAGGATTAGGCTTGACACAGTTCCTGATCTTATCTAGGTCTTAAGTAAACTAAGCATTAGATAAACTTAACTGGTTGGAAACTGGAGATCCTTGTTTGCCTGAATGGTCCGTTTCAGTGAGTATGTATATTACTTTATGCAATGAATTGCATCATAGATGGTTTGTATTTGAAGCATCACTGCTGTGGTCTCTTGGGGTTCAAGGGCTTTTGCTGCAGGTGGTATTGAGAACTGCCAATGATCATGAGAGCATAGTTTAACCCTTTCACTCCCAAGGGTTCAAAAGGCACTCACGTGTGATTGTCACAAAATTCTGACAGTGCCAAAAGGCACTGTGTGACTATACCCACATTAACCAGTCAGAACTTTGGAACATGAATAGAAATTCATACAGAAGCCATTGTATTTTGGCCTATAAGTAAAGATTTTTATATGTGCAATTAACTATTTTTATATTGTTACACTTGAAATCTCCTTGTTTCAGATATAAACTTATTTAAAAAAGGGGTCCCTGAAAACTTCAATTTCTTGTGCAATCTCCTTCGGTAATAAGGACAGTCGAGCCATGGGGGATTTTGGAAGTGAAAGGGTTTTGTACTGTGGGGAAACAGATAAATTTGTGCTTTTGAATACAGTGGAGAGACAGACAGATTTGTGTATTAGGCCACCTCACATGTGTATGTTAATGACAGTGGAGAGACAGACAGATTTGTGTATTGGGCCACCTCACATGTGTATGTTAATGACTGCTGGCAGCTCCACCTTCGGGGATTTTCCACTGGCCCACAGGGGAGAAGAGGGCGAGACCCCACGACCATCAGGACTTGAATAAACCAATCCGCAGTGCCAAACATGGCACACAACTGCTTGCAACCAATCAGAGGTCAAAACTTATTTTACACACAAATTTGAATATATGCAAATGTAATTCGATAAACAGTGTTTCAATGAACATTTTTTGGGATTTCTGTTCCTTCCTGGCTCATGTAATAAATATTTTCCTGCTTTTTAATACGAACATCGGGTCTGCTTCATTTGGATGACATTCATAATATTTTTTCCTGGTAAAACTTTGATTTACTAACAGTACACACTCTCCCCCAAGTTGCCTGAGATTGAGGAGCCCTTGAGGAACAATCGTTTGCTCTGAGCACTTAATGTACTGGGGCTTGTGGGTCAGGGTAATTTATTATTTCTCACGATTAAAGATTTATGTGCCATTGTTACCTCCTCTTTTGTTACTTATTTGCATTTGAGTTGTGATTATGGTCCAGTTTTTGGGGTCAGCCAGTGGTGGCCAATGAAAGCTACGTATATCTCAGTCTGGCTCTCATTCTGACCTCTGGCCTTCCTAAATTCATGTCACTGTCGCATCAGTTACATTCCTCGATAAGGACATGAACAACAGCTGATCTGTCCCGGTATGGAATAGACCCTTTTGGTTTAAGGGCGTGAAAAAGCAATATTTGGCGTGCGCATGCTCTTTGCAGACTAAGTGGGGCAGAAGATGCGCAAATCGCATTGAAAAGGGGGGGAATTATCAGTTCTTTCACTTTCCCCACGGTAAAAGGCAGTTTACAGCATGGATTCAGAATATAAGCAAGAATAATTTTCTTCAGGAACATTCTAGGGTGTGCAGTGTACATTTTGTGTCCAGATGGTGAGATTAAGAATTCTGTATTTGATACGCCAATATCGATTGATGTTCGGGTACCCAGAGAAACATTAGGATATGTAAACACGTCAAGCATATGTCCAGTCAAGGAAATGTAGAGTTTAGTTTCAAGTGCTGCTATTCGTGTAAGTGGCATATCGTAACGGCGGCTGCCATGTTACTGATGACACACCAGGTTGCTAGGGCCGGCGCAGCACATGCATTCGCGATATTAAATATTAATATTAAATAATAAACCCCACTCTCACTGATAAAAATCCCCTACAATATATGGGTGCCCCCATTTTAAAATCGTTCTGGCAAATAAAAAGCCAGAAAAATATGGAGGTTGGATACAAAATTATTTTCCCCTGACATTATAGTTAGAATAAGCTCCATTAGTTTTCTCCTACAAACTGAAAGCATTGACTCCTTCAGCGCAACGTAGACTTGAAAGACTGTATCGGCGAGATACTGTCAAGATAAGTCCTCGACGATATTTTGAGCACAAATGAAAATCCGAAATCAAATGTGTAGCGCCCCATCAAACAGTAATGATATAGCCTTGTATTTTACATGTGTACCAGAGCACTATTCCATGTTGAGAGGAGATTAGGATCATGTATACTTGCTGGTTGTGTTGAGCAATGCAAATTCATCGCAAGAACACTGTAACTATTAGCTGACTTATGGCGTGGGACCCAGTCATAGTGGCGTTAATGACATTTCACGTCCGCAAAACTAACTGGCCACCAAATTCAACTTTGTTGGCTATATATAGCAAGTAATTATGAAATCGAAATCACAAGGAAACCAAATGACTATTGCCAGCAGCGAAATGAAAATCACACCTGCACTTAGCTCTGAGGGGCTAAGTTCTGTAATGTAAGCCCCTCAGAGCTGACGTAGACTGTAAACGTCGTGTGGCACTAACATCCCACCTTTGGCTTGATATTTGTTTGCGTAGAGTTTAACATCTACTTACACTACCGCTCAAAAGTTTGGGATCACTTGCAAATTTCTTTGTTTTCCAAAGAAAACTACATTTTCATGCATTTCACAAACATTTTTTTCCATTTCACAAACATTTTTATCCATTTCACAAACGATTAAAATTAATCAGATGATTTTCAAAGAATGATCTACATTTTTGCATAGAGGCCTATTATCAGCAACTGTCAGTCCTCTGCATCAATCTCCTGGTATGGCTGCTAATCCAAGTTAAGCATTTTATAAGGCTAATTGATTATTAGAAAACCCTTCTGCAAATGTGTTGCACAGCTGAAAACCGTTGAACTAATAAGGGAGCGCAAAAGGGAGCATGGCATTCTTGAGGTTGGTTTAAGTACCTGAAGCATCAGCAGTTGTTTGTTTGTTTACAGGCTCAAAATGGCTAGAAAGAAAGAACTTCCTTTAGAGACCCGTCAGTCTATTGTTGTGCTTAGAAAAGAAGGCTATTCAATGCGAGAAACTGAAAACTTAAAATCTCTTACCATGCTGTCAACTACTCCCTTCAGAGAGCAGCACAAACTGGCACTAACAAGGACAGAAAAAAGGAGTGGGAGGCCCCGATGCGCAACTGTGCAAGAAGACAAATATCTGAGAGTGTGTAGTTTAAGACAGACGCCTCACAGGTTGTCAACTAGCAGCTGCGCTGAATAGTTCCCGTCAAACACCAGTTTCAGTATCAACAGTGAAGGTGGTTTTTTTTTTTTTTGATGAAGGCAAAGTTTGAAGTACATATTCATCATTTTCCATTAAAATCATTATTTCTTACTCAGACAATGTCAGCATGTTCTGTTCATTTGCTATATTTCCTATTCAGACTAATTTCATGTGTGTTTCCATGGAAAACAAGAAAATTTCCAAGTGATCCCAAACTTTTGAGCAGTAGTGTAAATAGTGTATACATCGTAAATAGCCTATAGAATCGAACAAAGCCAGTCCCTTTTCAAAATGTGGATGCAAAAACTTGACACTGCAAGAACAATAACAGCTTGAAACAACAACAGATGAAATAATTCTTAGTCAATTAGTAGGCCAATATCAACCAGTACTTTAACTATATTTCTCCAATCAGATCGCTCTTTCCTTTTAGCTTGTGTTGGTGTGAGCTATTTTCATTTGTAGGGAAATGCAGATGGAGCAAAGTCAACATCATTTAGGTCAACGAAATCGGGCCAGCCGCTGACAAAATGGGTACTGTAGACTCCTAGTGTGATCATCCGGGACAAAGTCCCTCCGATTTATAGCTCGAATCCACGCCTGTCATTGTCTCCTGCCACGGGAACCAGTGTACTGACATTCAACCAACCTGCTCTAGTCAATGATATTGATGGAAACCGAAATCTTTACATACACTCGCCCTCCTTTCTGAAATCATCCAGAGCGTGATCACAATTCCTGTGTCTTGACCACACTAAAACATGACAATTCTTTTATCATTTCACTATCTTTCCTGCAAAAGTGAGACATTCTCACAATGTTGCTTGTGCACAGAGGCAATTTTAGAACAATAAACATTCACAAATTCAAAATGTACATTGTTTACTTGCCGCAAAGCACTTGTTGCCGTAGTTAGGATAGATTGTTGATGATTGTTACGTCAGTGGTATGACGAGCCTGGTTGGGCTGAATGGCCTGTCCTGGCAATCGCTCATGTTGTTGCGTTGGTCCTATGTTACGTTACGTTACATTCCGTTACATTGCTACATAATGTTATGTTAAGTTACGTTACGTAATTTATGTTGTGTTACGTAATGTTACGTTATGTTAGGTTACGTTGTTTATCTTGTGTTGCATAATGTTACGTTGCATCGTGTTGTTTCAGTGACGTTATGAGTTCATGCAGTAGTATAAGGGATGGTTCTGGCCAGTTACCTGCAGTGATAAATGCTGATCCTGTAGGTTACCTGGAGACCTGATTATGAGGCAGTTAGAGAGCACTTTTAGTGGGTGTCTCTTAAAGGCTGTAAAACTGAAAGCTGCACTTGCGTGAAATTGCCGTCATAAACCTCTCACCTGAAATGGTGAAACCTATTTAACCTGAATCGGTAATTTGTACTAATGGAGGAGGGTCTCTGATGCGCAGTAAGTGCAGCTTATGATGGTGTAATAAAGACAGAATCCCTGCTGCTACTTTAATGACAGTTAGCATGAAGCTGTGGTTCTTGCTAGTGGCCAATCACAGGACAGCCTCACTTTATGAATTCACAGCTGTAGAGGCCTGCCTGATGCTCAGCGTAATTTAGAGAAAAATAACCTACATGGTGGTAGTTGTGGGTGATCTCACCTTTGGCTGACTGGTGACACATTTGCAGTCCTTGGGGCCCTGATTCTCGTGGGGTCAAATGTCACGACAGGAGGGTGCCTCTTGAATCCTTACTCATACACACAACTGCCATCTCTTACCAGTGGAGTAAATTATTGAGTCAAAGGATTCACCCCTTATTTGCTTCTTATTGTGGTGTAAGACAGTACACCCTTAAAATCAGAATAAATTTAATATTTGTCTGAAATTCATTCTTTCCACTTGAACTGATCAGCGATCTCTGTTGGCGGCGGTCATTTTGCGCAGTTTTAAAACGAACAAATTATGTGCTGTCAAAGGAGTTCATTATGTGTACATGTACTCCAAAAATGTACCCCTCCACGAATACTCCTGAACAGGGGAAGGAGACAAAGCAAGAGGTGGGTGTATTTTTCTTTGATATTGTGACGCAACCCTTATAATTTCCCACCAGGTGGCGCCAGATTCCTCTCCTCGTCTCACTTCTCCCAGGTCACGTAGCAGGAGTACGCACTACGGTTTAGTCATAATGAGATGGTGTCACACAGTCATCCTTCTCCGAACTTACCATTTGTGGGGCTGTCGTTCTGAGAATGCGAGCCATAATACCCAAATATGGCATCTGTTACTGAAAGAGCATCTGGCTCTCATCCTGAGGTTGTGTTTAGCCTAGCGTGATGCCTTGAAAATCATTTTCGATTCTAATTTTAAAAGAAAATGTTTCATTGGAAAAGAAGAAAACTCAAGTTTCATTTCCGCCTAGGAGGATCAGCATTTTGTAATTCTGCTGAAGTTCCAGATTAACCCAGCTAAGACAAGTCAAACTGGTCTGCATGGTTTTTTTAACATTTATCTGGTCATCTAGCTGTTCGTTACTTGACCGTCTATTATTGTCAGCCAGATCACAAGTTGCCCACCGTCTTTGCCAGCTTGATCAGCTTTGATTGGCTAGATACCTCTCAACTTTGACCAGCCACACACCAACTTCAGCCCACTTGAAAGTGACGTGAAACATCTTAAACCAGCTTTGAGTCCCTGCTAGTCTTGGCTAAAATTTTCTCCGGTGCAGCAAAAAATTTCATAATAACTTGTCCGCATAAATCTGGATGCCTGTGGCTGGTTTTGCCCTGACCTTTACGTGGACTGGCTCAGCCTGTAGTACCTGCCTGGTGTCACGACTTCGCTCTACTGCCGGGGCCGAGTTGACTGAAACCTGAAAAGATTCAGGCAGCTGCGATCAGGACTTCCTGTGCGTCTGTGGCTCATTTCCCTGGAGACTGTGGGGGAGAATGGAGCATTCTAATCCCCGCACTCATTATTTATTTATGTATTTGGAAGACACTCCCACTCTGGGTATCTTACTGAGAATCGCCTTGAGAGAACAATGCGGATGACTGAAGTCGTGAACTCTTTCTGACTTCCTCTTCTGACGTTACTTCCTGGTTTGTACATGCGTGTTGTTCTTGCACCTCAGAAAGTGTATATTGTTTTGTTTTGTTTGTTTTTTTTTTTTTAAATATATTTTCATTGTCGTGTTTGTCTGTAAGACTTTCAGTTTTGGGGTGTGTGTGTGTGTGTGTGTTTAATAAAAATTTTTCTTTACTTTGTCTGCTTGTTTGCTTGGAAATATTCCTTTAAAGCAGTAAAATGATTCACCAGGAAATGTAGTCCTTTGTGAGCACGGCCTCCCTTCTGAAGAATATAGAACAAATGCAGTTTCCTTTTTGTGATAAATCTGCGAACTTCCCATTGTCCCTAATCCAAGATGTAGTCAATGCGCAAATGTGCACATTTCAGATTTTAATCACTAACCGTTTACACTGTGTGAGAGGGACAGGAGTTGTGCATCATTTCATAACATTAAGAATGTTTTTTTATTTGGTTACACTTTTTTTTCAACAAGTTATTTATCACTATTATTATGGTGCACTGCTAAATACATTTCAATTTTGGTTTTGGTTAAAAAATGGCACAAATTTTGAAATGGGCTACTTACAGAGCAGATCTAAATCAGTTTTGTTTTCATTGATTATAATTTTACTGCCATTTCATGACTGAATTGAATGTGACTTTATCACAGATGAGTCCGATGGAGTGATGTAACTGGACGGATGGTCTCGGTCCTTTGTGGGGAAAGGTGCTCGTGTCACACACTGTTTGTCCAAGTTACAGCACAACTTGCTGATGTTTGTCCAAAGCAGCTTACAATTGATTAGATTAAGCAGGAGTCCCCTGGATCAGGTTTAGAGCTCAAATTGAGCCTGAAATGTTGAATGTGACCCGAGCTTGTTACACAAGAGCTGTCTGAGCCCAAATGGGCCAGACACAAAATTTATTCATATTCTGAATTCAGACACAACCCGCTGACTCACCCAACCCAACATGGAGCATATTTTTGACACCCAAGTATAGCCTGGCAACTCTGTCAGAACAAAATGGCATAGGTGACAAGAGAAAATGTTAAAGCAACAATAATGCCTATTTCATCATAACCTAATCAGTATCAAAAATAACATTATTGTTTTCAAATCCTCTTTTTTTACGATAGGCCTAAACCAAAACTGTGTTTCATCTTTCCTAACTTGGATTTCTTTATCTTCAGGCAAGTTAATTTACCTTCAGCCTCTTGTGGCTGGTTTTATAAGAGCCGAAATGTAATAATTATTCATTATTATTGTTCTCAGCACTGCCGATGCAAACAAATTCCCATAGATTATTTTTGTCTTCTCCTTACCCATTTGTACGCTTGTCTTTCATACAAGGGATCAAGACTCATCCTGTAAAGTCTGCAAATTATGCTCATTTTGAACAAAATGCAAAAATTAGACCTGCGCATGTCCATTTACAGTAGATCATTTCTCTGTGAGTCAATCACAGCTGTGTGTATGGACGAAGAGTGATTATCATAACCTGTAAAGCCTTTGAAACATCATGGGAAATGCTCAACTATGATTATGAT
Source organism: Gymnothorax javanicus (assembly GCA_029692085.1). Classification (NCBI taxonomy): domain Eukaryota; kingdom Metazoa; phylum Chordata; class Actinopteri; order Anguilliformes; family Muraenidae; genus Gymnothorax; species Gymnothorax javanicus. Next base: position 29,495,166 of record CM056202.1, read on the forward strand.
CCAGAAGATCATGGATAGCAGGAGTACTCCATAGATTAAGTGAGCACAAGCTCATTTGATACAGAACCATGAACTGTGTAAAACCCTGCCTACCCTCGGACCTTCTGCCCTAGTTGGCCACATCTGAACTTTGACGCCTCCTGGAACATCAATGCTCTGAGCCGCACTTTACTGTGGACTCGGCCTGAGACACTGTTTTCCTCATTTTAGATTTTTTAGCGGTTTAAATCTCATTTTGCTTGCATGAATTTATGTACTACAGTGTGATTGATGGCAGGGTTGGGTTCAATTATTTTCTTCAATTACAATTGATTGTAATTGTAATTACAATCACAATTGCAATTACTTTCTAGACAGAATGTTCAATAACAATTACAATTACTTTTCGATAAAAAATTCAATTGAAATTGAATTACAATTACAAAAGTAATTAATTACAATTACTGTAACTGTAATTGAAAAAAGTAATTGAACCCAACCCTGACTGATGGTTCTGCTCTGTTGGCCTTTTCCCCTCACATGTGACCTGCTGCCCCCGTTTCCCGTCTCCCCGTCTCCATCTGCCCTCGTCTTCTGCTTCGCCCTCTCTCCTCATTTCTCCACGGCCGACCTCGGGCAGTTGGGTTCCCCTTGTTTCTGGAGCTGGGTAGTGCCCAAGGTTTCCTCCAATTTCGGGAGTTTTTCCTCGCCACTGTCGCCTTTGGCTCGCTCCTTGGGGTTAGAGGCCCGGTTCAGTGGAAAGTGCTTTGGATAAATCTCAATGTATAAAACCATAAACAAATAAAATTGAATTGAATAATGTCTGACTGTATCTTATCTGTCCTGGTGATGTAATGCATATCCATTCAGCTCTTTAGTTAGTCATACAGGATGGTTGACTGATATTGCACGTGGCTTCTCATGTCGAGCCCCAATCTCAAAGTCTTGCGTAAAATCAGTGACGCAGTGTACTTCGATAGAAGGGCAGAAGGAGGGCAGCCAGCAGCCAGGCCTCAGTCTACGGCAGAGGACGGTTTATTGAGGAAGGGCATTGCCTGTGTAAACACAGCAGCACAAACACAGTCATTTTACTGTGGGAGTGACATCATATCAGACATGTAAATCAGGGTTGTAAAGAAATTTTGATCCAAGTGTTTTTATACCATATTTGGAATTGAAATCTAATATTGTGTCATTTTTGTTTAACATGCATGACAAAAATATTGCCAATGAAATTTCGGTGATTTGACTTGTGGTTTACCAATCGCGCATAAATTCACTTGCCACAAATTGGTAAGTAAACCATAACTCGTTACAAGTTGGCATATAATCTAATTTCAGCTGAATCATTGCTGAATCACTGGTGAGACCAGGGTTGAGATGCAGTGGAGCTACAAATTGACGCCACCTAGTTTGAGCATGTTCTAGAATATACCATGGATGTGGAGTTTTCCTCACTGCAAACAAAATCCTTTCATTAAGGGTAAAATATCTGCTGTGTCGATTTGCACCCATTCCTGCCTCCAGCCCCACCTGGTTTAAGAGTCCTGCTTTCCCATACATTGACTGAGCCCCTGCCAGAGCTGGCTGCAGATCTCATCAGGAGCCACTTGCCGTCTGTTGTTGTTGGTTTCTAGCTATGAAAAGAGCCTGTTGCTGCTTGAGCAGAAGTTGAGCCCATAGATCCTATATTACCTGTTAGCGCGTGTAACCCTTTAACCTGTGTAACCCATGAAACTGTGCTGCTGAATACTCGTCTAATATCCATGCTCTGCTGCTCTTATTTCTAAAGACTGCTTTGAATTAGGTTTTCCTGCTTTATTTGACAGGTAGTATTGAGAGGTAGGAAGAAGGGAGGGATCGAGAGGGTGGAAGAGGCCGTTGAGAAAGGTCAGTTGGTGGAATCAAACCACTGAAGTCGCTGTTCGTAATGAGCAAGGGGACGGTTCTGTACAGGTTACGTAACTGAGACACGCGCTTCCTTACTTATCTCCTTTAGCATAGGGTGCACTGGACCATCTTTGACCAAAAGAAAGGATATGATGCCGTCCCACAATTCTTTCTGGCTGCAGTATTTAAAGCGACGACCATCCATCCGGCCATTCAGGAAAAGAAACGAACATGACCCATGATGAGTTTGCCCAGTGTAAGTGCAGTTGGTTTCTCTTAGCACTGCAATTGTTTCTTTGCGAAGTCCTTATGAATTTTTCTTTACATCTCTCCTTAAGCTCATGACATTTTCCACCAAGGTTGAGGAAAACAAGTCAGGAACTAAACAGGATGTAATTTTTTGACCATTTAACTGCAGCCCATGCACATCATCGTTGTTCGGGTGCATCAGAGAAGGCCCATCATTGTGTAGATTGTTTTGGCCGGTTAAGCTCAGACTTTTCTGGCCATAACTGCTCTGGTCCACAGACCCACGTGGGTCAGTGTGCTTCTCAAATTTCAGTTCTGATCATTATCAGTTATTTAGCAAATTGTCTGGCAGGTGTTGCAAAGACCCAGAAACAACAGAAACATTTTTTTACTCACTACTGATTTTTTTCTGAGGTATAATGGTCAAAGGCCTCCGGTTCTAACTTGGCTATTTACTCCTGCCACCATACTGGCAATTCAAACTGCAAAATCACCACCCCTTAGTCAAGGCCTGGCTTCACTCCTGGTTGTCACTAGAGCAAAGCATGCATTTAACAAAGCAATTTCCTGGGGTTATCTTTTGGTTTTACTCCTGGTTTTGGGGAAGCAGGCCCACACTGCAATTTCTCGGCGCCAGGCTAGCCCTGGTCCTGTGCATGATTAGCATTGCATTTGCAACCAAATTTCTTAGCTAGGCGGTTATCTCAACCAGGTGTGGAAAAACTTTTTGTAGATTTCCGCAAAGCTCCTCTGTCATTAATGCTGTTATGCCAAGCCCTCTGCCGAGAGCAGACCCCCTGCGTTTAAAGACTGGCTCGCTTATTAGTCATTCTTAATTTACTAATTAATACTGTAGTGTTGCCCTGCATATGATTGATTGTTGCTGCCACACGGCATTGCATTCTGGGCAGTCTGATGGTGTGGAAAAGTGATACCTCGAAGAAAGCCAGCAGTCTTTTGACCTCCTCATAATAATTAATTTCTAAATGAACAGTCAAGAGTGCCGACAGAGCCCTGGTATGTCTGTGACCAAATACTTTAAGACCTGACTGTGTGCTGTCAGTGGAATGATTACACAGGTTACAGTAATGTAATGGAATGAAAAGGCTCGTAACACGAGAGGTAGCGAGAGAGGCCCATCCTGTGAAAAGATGTGGGGCAGTGTTTGGAGCGGCGCGACGGAGCGTGTGAATGAGGTTGGCGGGGAGCGAGGTTCGCGGGTGAGGTCTCTGGCGGGTTCACGCGAGGTGAGCAAACTGGAACAGTGCAGAGAGAAGAGCTGGAGCTGCCTTGTGTTCATGAGTGAGGGTTTTACTCCAGCTGTGAGCAAAAGCCACAGCCGCCATTTAGCGACTCAAATTGTAATGCATTCATGCAGCGTGATAACAGCATTTTGCGTCGTAAATAAATATAATAAAAACTTTTCTAAGATGTAGTAAAAAATTATTGCATAACTTAACTGTAAGTTTGATGCTAAAATCATGATGTAATTAGAAACATGTAATGAAAATGACTTGTTACTTTATGTGCAAAAAAGTTGTAGTGTTCTGCCCTGGACATGTTTATTACACTGCATGTAGGTTATCGTGTTATGAGTTTTTACGGCATTTTTAAATTATATGGATGTTTCTTAACTTAAATGAATTGCAGTTTCCTTCACGCTGTCATTGGCTGCACTCGACTGGTGCTTTCACAAAGTAATTGTTTTCCGAAAATGTTTCAGAATGATTTGACTGGCACTGGAAAAGCAGAAGTGTGATTACTTTACTCACCAGCGAGAAACCTGCGTGAAGTAGCAGAAAACATGGCGGAAGCATGTGAATGGCAAATTGCTGCCCAAGTTGTTATGTAAATTGAGTGCCACGTATTTGATTTTTGGATGGTATCGTTGATTGTATGGGGAAGAAAATACTCTTAAGTACAGTGGGGTGCAAAACAAAGTTAAAGGTTGTGGAATGGCCATCACAGTCCCCAGACTTCAATATTATTGAAAATCTGTGGAGAGACCTCAAGCATGCCGTGCATGCAAGAAGGCCGAAGAATATTTCTGAGCTAGTGGTGTTCTGTCAGGAAGAATGGGGAAAAATTCCAAAGACAAGAATTAAAAGATTCTCAGCTGGCTACAGGAAGCATTTGCAAGCAGTTATAGCTGCCCAAGGAGGAGTTACAAAGTACTAGCTGACAGGGCTCCCAAACTTTTGGCCTTTTTCCTTATTTTATTATTTTGAAACTGTAAAAAGTTAAAAATAAAAATTATTCTTGCTTTGAAATGTGATGAAATGTGTCATGTTTAACTTTGTGGCATTTAGTGTTCAGGTTTGCTTTCAGTCACTTGGAGATTAATTGTAACTGACATTTAAACCAGGGGTGCCCAAATTTTTGCGCCCCACTGTACCTGTATTCTGGTTAAATGATTGTGCTGCTTCAAAAGATCTTCCAAATGGATTGAAATTTAATGATGGGTAATAATGTGTGTGATTTGCATTAGGAATTACCACAAACTGCGCAAACCAGGACAAATATACAAATCATCCCCTTTTCTTTGCTTCTTGTTTTTTTATAATGGCAGAGTGCCCGTTTTCTCTGTGTCCTCTTTCTTGTGAGGTTCTAGAAGCACCACTGTCTACATCTCAAAAACCTGTTCGACTGGCAGACTTGCTAATACTAAAAATCTGTCACCGCGCAGGTGGACGCAAAACATTTTTTACTTCTTGGCGACTACCGCTCGAATATGGCCTTTGAGAACCTCTAAAGCCCTGCCTCCCGGAGTCCTCGTCATGTGACACGAGTCTGAAGAGTTGTTTTTATCTTCCGGAGCTGGTCACATATTTCAGGCTCCTGTGCATCTATGGAATACTTCCTGCTCTGTTGTTTCATAGACCATTTTTTCATAGACTGATAGTACACTTCCACCAATTGAAGACATTAAAAAATAAATGAATCATTCTCAACCTGCAATTTACTCCTATCATGGCAGATGTTTTTGTCTCAATCATGTTTTCTGTGTATTAAGACAAAAATGTTCAGTTGGCTGAAAGACTTTGACTCATTTTAAGATTTGCCATTGGGATGAAAGAAAATTTAACATTCACCTGTCAGGAAAAAAGTTGTTTCTTAAAATTAGCTAGTTTTTTCAACATGAGAGGAAAAAATTAGATTTGTAACTTCCCAATGCTCACACTCAAGACTCATATCTTTGTTGTTGAATTTTCCTTTAGTGCAGCCTGTAATGTGTCATGTGCCGGGAGCTCGCTGTGAGGGAACAATAGGCTGCGCTGTCCAGGCCTTCCACAGTTTTACTCTGTGAGCACACACAAAGTGCTAACATTCATCCATGCAAATTATTTGCCAGTTTTGTGGTTATGTACCTATTTCAATGATAATCCGTAAGATGAGTCACCAGTAGTTTCTGAGGTGCAGGTGGCGAGTCATTTATGCCATTGTCAAACAGGGGGGACTAATTATTTCACGCAATTAAGTATTTAATTTAGGCAAGTATGCGTTTGGTTGCGTATATGCATGTGTTTGAGTGTGCACATGTGTCGTGGCCAGTAATGATGTGGTAATCAGCCAAGTGTGCTATTGTGACGTTAAGTGTATATTTAGGAGTGTGTGGAAGTGTGACTGTGAGAGGTGGAGAAAGAATGAAGAAGAGGAATTCAGTTAATGTGTGTGCGTGCGTGTGTGAGAGAGAGAGAGAGAGAGAGGGGAAGAGAGCGACGTGCTATTGTACATGGAGTCATCGCACTGTCATTAAACAAGCTGCATCCTGACTCTGCCAGTGCCACACCAGATCAAACCAGATGGAACCACGCCTACAGTAAAATACTCACCAACCCCCCTCCCCTCACCCTTCCCTTTCATTCTCCACTCTGCTGTCTGCTACCAGCCCTCAATTTGAAAAAAGGAAGGGTGTGTCTCTGTTTTCATGTGACACTGACAACTAATTCATAGTTTCTCACTTTCTTGCGAGTTTGAACGCACACACTTTTATATTGCTACAGTCATGAGAAAAAGGAAGTACACCCTCTTTCAGTTCTATGGTTTGACATATCAGGACATAATAAAAATAATCAGCTGGTCCTAAACAGGTCCGAAAATTATGTAAATCTAGCCTCAGGTGTAAAGCAACACAGATTCCACTGTGCCATTATTTATTTCACAAAAATTCAGCCAAAATGCAGAAGCCATGCATGAAAAATTAAGTACACACTTACTGCTTCCGTAGGAATTAAGAAGGTAATTAGCAGCCAGGTGTAGCTTTTCAATTGCACTTGATTAATTGATGATCAGCAAGTGTGACCAGCTCTATAAAAGCAGAGGTTTTGGCACTTTGCCAGTTTGGAGCATTTAGATGTGTGTTAACACAATGCCACGAGGGAAAGACATTAGCCATCATCTTAGATAAGCAATTGCTGCTGTTCATCAATCTGGGGGGGGGGGGTTATAAGACCATTTCCAAACAATTTGAAGTCCATTATTCTACAGGAAGGAAGATTATTCACAAGTGAAAAACATTCACAACAGTTGCCGATCTTCCATGGAATGGACATCCCAGCAAATTCACCCCAAGGTCAAGACATGCAATGCTCAAAGAAACTACATCTAGGACTCCACAGGTCTCAGCATGTTAAATGTTCAAGTTCAAGTTCACGACAGTTCAAACTGAAAAGGACTAAACAAGTATGGCTTGTTTGAAAGGGTTTCCAGGGGAAAGCCACTTCTCTCTAAAAAAGAACATGGCAGCACAGCTTAGGTTTGGCAAAGTTGCATCTGAATAAACCACAAGCCTTCTGGAACAATGTCCTTTGGACAGTAAGACCAAAGTGGAGTTGTTTTGCCATAATGCACTGAGCAACATTTGGTGCAAACCAAACACAGCACATCAACACAAACGCTTCATACCAACTGTCAAGCATGGAGGTGGAGGGGTGATGATTGGGGCTTGTTTTGCAGCCACAGGACCTGGGCTTCTTGCAGTCATTGAGTCGACCATGAAGTCCTCTCTGTGCCAAAGTATTCTAGAGTCAAATGTGAAACCATCTAGACGACAGCTAAAGCTTGGCCATAATTGGGTTGTGCGACAGGACAACAATCCCAAGCAAACCAGCAAAACAGAATGGCGGGAAAAGAAAAAATCAAGGTGTTTTATTGGCCAGTGCAGACCTCAACCCAATTGAAATGCTGTGGCGGGAAGTTAAGAGAGGTGTGCATACACAAATGCCCACAAACATCAATGAAGTGAAGCAATGTTGTAAAGAAGAGTGGGCCAAAATTCCTCCACCACGATGTGAGAGACTAATAAAATCATATAGGAAACTATTAGTTCAAGTTATTGCTGCCTAAGGGGGCACGGTGGAATATGTTGTGTGTGTTTTACACCTGAGGTTAGATTTGCCTAATTTTAGGGCCTGATAAGGACCAGCTGATTTTTTTTAATGTCCTGATACGTAAAACTATAGAACTGAAAGAGGGTGCACTTTGTTTTTCTCATGACTGTATACTTGAGGATATTGTATTGACTTACATTCATTCTGTGAAGCCTCTTCTAAACCTTCACCGTAACCAAATTATTCCTATAACCCAGCTTTAACCAATAAGCTGAAATCACTGGTGAGGACCACCCAAAACGTCCTCACAACCGCAAATGTCCTTACAACATCAGTGGTTTCTCCACAGTTGGTTATCACAAAAATAGCTACAAAAGAACACGCACACATGCACAGACAGACACACACACACACACACATACTTATGAGGGAAATTCCATTGAATGATGATGGTCCATTACACAGAATTTCATTCACACTGCCTGAGTCATGGTTATTAGAAGGCTAAGATTAGCTCAGCTAACGTGCTCTTTCCAGGCTAGTAAATGGAAAGTGTGCAATGTCAGTCACTCCATATTATCACTGCATTATTACTCACTATAGTCCAGACATTATGATCAGTGTGGCAGGCATTTTATCTCATTTGTGTTGAAGTGTGTCAGTCCACGAATAGATGCATAATTAGGCCAGTGGCCTCATATTAATGGTGTAAAATCTTAGTTTGAAGCCATTTTAAATTCAACCATCGTCATATCATCATGCATTAACAGTTATGCTGTATATAAAATCATGTGTTCTTGTGTATAGTATAGTATATAAAGTGTTAAGGCTGTGGCTTTTCTGTGTTTCTCCCCTCTTCTTGCCTTCTGTCTTCTGTGCCTTGGTGTCTGCATGTGATTGGTCCTCTACCTAGGACCCGCCCTACACTTGTGCCATGGTGTCTGCGCCTGATTGGATGCAGGAACTAATTGCCCTGTCAGGCTGAAGCAGCAAGGGCATAAAAGGCCTGATGAAGCCCATGGCGATGCCAATGAGCCAGCGACATTCTTGTTGTGTGGTTTTTTAGTTCCTTGGAATGTGCAGGTTGTTTGGTGAACCGGATTTGGTAGTTTGACTCCCTTGGCAGGGAGGGAGCATTTATATGGTTTGTTTTGAGTTTAGTATTTGCTCTTGTTACAGGTTATGTTTTTGTCCCTGTTTGTTTGTCTGTCTGTCTGTTTGTGAACAACATAACTCAAAAAGTAATCCACGGATTTGGCTGAAATTTTGTGGGTGCATTGTTATTACATCAAGGATGGACCCTATTGATTTTCACCGTGATCAGTGAAACAATATGGCCGCCACGGCAGCCATCTTGAAATCGTATGACACGTGATAACTCAACTTTGGTCCCACTCATGAAGATTTGGATTGTGCTGCCTTGGCAGAGGTTTGCACTCTATGAGTGCCTCTAGTTTTTAATGGGATTGGTTTCTGTTCTGTTCAGTTGTTTTCAGTTCACCCCTGTTCTTTTCCTTGACTATATTTTGTGTAAACACGTAATAAGTTCTTAATGATACTTCCATTCGCCTGATTATTCTCCCCCCGGTAACAATACAGTGTTATTCCCATTTACTCCACGACCCATTCAGGATGTAACAATAGTATAATTGGGATTGAATTGCCCAGACTCTGAGGAATGTTTCAACCAGGGTCAAAGCATCTAACGATCCTTATAATGAAAAAAGATATCTTGGAGAATATGACGGTCAGCAGCCAATCAGCAATCAGAAGCTACTCACAAGTTAGCTGTATTTGATAGGCTGAGTGAAGGCAGACCACGAAACTTGGAGGGTGAGGATTACCGAGAATAATTTTGTGCCATGAACTGAAAATTGTTTCAAAAATTCATACAATGCGTGTCTCTAATGCTTAAAAATTCATAATTACCTGCATGTTGCTCAGACCCTGTCATTTACAACTTGTGATCATATTTAGTTTTATAATGTTTAAAATGTGTAAAACGCTGCAGATTCTCAGCAGTGTTTTACTGGGGCTTCATAACCGTTTAATTCACACGGCTGATGTCCCCCTCAACTTCCACTCTCATCTTCACACATGCTGATAAATGACAAATAAAGCCCTTAACAAACCATGAGCAGGTAGATGATTTGGCAAACTGTCCAGAGCACAACGCCACCATTATCCACTGTATGCTGAGAGGGGTGATTGCCCTCGCGTGACTGGGACCAGGAATAAACGAGGTGGCCAAAACACACAAACAACTACACGGGGGAATGTCTTTGTGTCCCAGTCGGCAAAGTGTATTACATTATGTAATATCTCAGTGTCTGATAGTGGCATTACTTTTTGTTGTGATGCAGTAGTTATTGATGAGTTTTGGTATGTCTAGCAAACTGATTCTCAGTGACTGAATTTGTACTTGAATTATAACATACTGTAAACTGTATCTGGTGATGAGAGTTGTCATTTTTAAATACTCTAAGTGAACGCGAACATCGCCAACCAAACCATTAAACTCCCATACGAAGCAGAGCATTGGAACAGGATGTGGGCTGGACACCTTCTCATTTGTGATGGTAGAAAATAGCCGTGCACCACTCCAAGCCCAAAATAATACATTTGGGTGCCGGGTGCATGGCTGCGGAAATTATACACATAAAAATGTACTCTGGCACACGTTCAAAAAAAAATAAATAAATAAAATAATGATGATGGGCCATTCTCAGTCACGTGTGTGACCAAAAATGTAACAAATAGTAGAAAAGATCTTCTCCAATTACAAAAGCATTGGAGGTTCATGATTGTGGACCTTGTATAAGAGTACTACTTATCCAAGTCTATCAAGTAAAAATGTTATTTGTTACATTAACTTTAACTACTTAAGGTCAGAGGTCAAATTTACTGGTCACGTGTGTGACTTCACACGAAACAGGTTTTTCATAACTCTATTTGACTTCAAAAACTCTGTGAAGTTGAAAAATCTAGAATTTTCATAGTTTTGGGGTATGGAGAATAGCAAGGAATAAATTTGATACCTTTCATTAATTTTCAAAGTATTTCTTTATTTGATGACATCTGGTCATGTGTGTGACATTTTGGTTCACTTCTCAAAGAATGGCCCTGATCAGGGATACTCACTGTTATCCAGACTGAGCCGGTGTGGATCCAGACTTTCCTTCTCATCAACCCGTCACACACCTGATTCTACTTATCAACCCTTGATTTGTACAAACAAATCAGTTGTGAAACTGCATGGTTAGAATGAAAGCCTGCACCCACACCGGCTGTTTCTGGAAAAGAGTGATTGTCCCTGGCTCATATGATGATGCTGATGTTTGCTTATTTAGCTGAAACACATCTGTCTCATTTCCACATTAAATATAAAGATTTTTTTGAGTGAGAGCCTTAGCATATTTTCTTAGCTGTCTCATTTATGACTAGCTTTCCTCATTTTATGGGGGCAAGAGCCCAGAGTTTGGGCTGGACAAGTACACTGGCTCTCTCTGTATCCATGCCAACGTCAGCCTGCACGTAGCCCCTCTCTGAGCATTTGGCTTTGCCTGTATCCACAGCTTAACTGTCCCCGTCTGACTCCGCAACAGACCTGTTTGCGGCTCTACTGAATCCCTGGCACCTCCACTGTGCCTCGATCCCGCTATAAAACATCGCCCCACAATGCATTTGGCACTGGAGAAACATGGCAGGGGCTTAAATGGTGCACCGTGCTGTGAAAATAATTGAGATTGACGGACTTTGTAATGTAACCAAATTAATCCTGGCTGCGTACCACAGAGGAAGAGCCAAAGCAGATAAAGCGTATCGTAAAGTATCCAATCTTTGCTGAATCCATACTCTCAAATTCTCCCTCGAACCACGACATCGACTGTCACTGAGGGCACCCATATAAAGGGTTCTCCATCATACCGGGCGGCATTCTGGAAGGTTCTGTGGGAACGTCTAAAGCCTGACGCGAGAACGGGATGTACACGGTGAGCGAGGGACCTTCTGTCCTGGTGCTGCTGTCAGGCCTCTGTGTCAAGGCTCTCTCTCTTACTGAAGGGGACCTTGCTAGACCTTTGAGTGCTGCTGGCAAAAGCCTGCTGTCCAATTAGTGGGTGACTGACATGGGACTGGACCACAACCTCTGATTCTGCAGAAACTGCTGCCAGGTCCACAGTAAAAGCCAAAATATTAAGTCCATCTCATTGAGTTTTTGTTTTTGTAAGCCTCTCTCTAACCAGGGAAGTTCCACTGAGAGCATATTTTTCCTTTCAAGGACACCCTGGGAAAAAAGGCTGGGTAGAACAGTCACGAGTAGAGTCAGATGGAGAGAGACGGGGAGTAAAAGTTTGGGTTGAGGCCTTGCTCTCAGGACGACCAATAGGGTTCTTCCAAACTTCATCTGTCCAGATGAAAGACAGAATCTCAAGCCCCACTGGCGATTCCAACGTGCTACTCAACAGCTGCCAGTCAACCAACCAATCACAAGGCTGCCCTGCTACCCACAGTACCCTGTCTTGTACACTATTTTGAGCGAAAGTAACTTCCACCACTTAAATCGCTCCATAAGGTGTAAAATCTGCTTCAGGGCGATTCCATGCTAGAAACTGAAAAAATGCTTAATTTGAGAAATGTTTTTAACTGACTGGTCTATTACGATTTGTAACCCTGAATACCCAAGTCATTTAGAACAAGTAAGTTTTTTCACTTACATGACTGCAGAATGGTGATTTGCGAGGAATTAAAGGAGACATGAAATTTTGTCAAATTTTCAATTTTCCATAATTTTCAATCAATTGCCTTAATTTCCTGCTAATTGATATCACTACTGATATTTTATAATAATCAATAATAATTGATATTCCTAGTCTTTAAGAGTCACCTAACTAGAGCAAAGTCTGTCCACTTGCAAAGTGACAGTCACATGAACCTTTGCTTGACTGAGAAAAATATAATAAATGACGGGCTGTTTATTGTCATGTCCCGTACGACAGATTGAAGGTAAAAAGTTCTTGCCATTTTTTTATTTTTTGAGCTGGAAACTTTTTATTTCAAATCCTCTAATTTTAGACTAAAGGTACTAAAATGCAACTGTCTCCCCAAAATTACATTAATTAGTTTTCACATAATTAGCCTAAAAACTATTGTCCCGTACGACAGATGTCTGTCGTTTGGGATATGTCCCATATGACAGATCATTGATGCAGTCCTTTACAGAACTGCTTAAACCAAATCTCAAGGCAATTACTTCTCAGTTGGTTAGTTCTGCCTGAAAAACAATAGGTGTCTCTTTAATTCCTCACCTCTGAGACAATAGGGGTCATTAGTGAATGGAAAATTCCACTGAGGGAAGGCAAGTGACTGTTTCAAGGGTATGCTAGTGGCTGTTCAGAGTTTCTTAATGGCTGATGGTGACTGATAAGTCACCGATTCAGAGGTAAGTAAAACATTGAAAATATTTTGAAATTAAAGGAATTGTTAAGGATATTTGTGAAAGTAACATCTGCCATGTCTGTGTATTTCATTAGTTTTTTTGCATTAGAAAGACAGAAAAGAGCTGACTGTCTCGACTGTCTCATGCATGGACATGCACTGTGGTTGTGTACATTTTATGCACTGTCAGACTGGCTGAATAAAAATGTATAAAATATAGTACATGTAATGAACCCTTCAAATGAGAAAAGAGCATAATACTTTGTCAACACTTGGGTGAGGACATTTTTGCCCCTGAAAACTCCAAAGGCCCTGAGCCTAAGGGCGCTTTCACAGTAGGTACGATTGTTCCGTACCATGCCACAGTACGATTGTCTCCCCCCGCTGGTCTGCTTTCACACTAGTGACTTTATACCGTGCCCGAGTATGGATTATTTTATCAAAATTCCAATACAGAAGTTAGCAGTATGCACCTAGGTGGTTTTTAAGAGGCAGTTTTTCTAAGTATCAGGCAGAGGGTGATATATGATCGTCTCCGATTTGCCTAAAATTTTTGTCTGTGAAAGATGGTTGGTTCAACAGAAAAACAGCTAATTTTTAGGTGCCAGTACCCTTTGGTTTCTTTTTTAGGGGTACCAGAAGGGCCAAGGATTCAGAGATGAGAAATGCGCACTGAAAAAAATTCAGTTTTCAAATGCAATTATATCATTGCGCCGACAACAACCCACATTCATTCTCACATATGTCAAACTACTGTGAGTAGGGCTCACAATAATCTGAAAATGTTAGTGGGTTGTCGAGGGCGCGTCCTATAGGGGGCGCTGCAAGATGTTACTTTTGGTCATTTGAGCTGTAATATCAGGGGCATTTCCAGACTGTGCCCTCAACAGCCCAAGACGGTTTATTCATAATATGATACTATGGGACGTCCTTTACATAATCAACACAGATTTAGCGTGGGATGTTGAGGGTGCAAGAATATAAGTGGCGCTTCAGTCAGGGAAAAAGTGAAATTTGGCATTTTGGGATGGCAAAGTTCTCCATGTGCCCTCATCCGATTTTGATGAAACCTTTTCTTTTGGGTAGCCCGATATGTCTACTAACTGATGAGGAGATTTGTCTGCCCAAATTCTTTGTTTAACCAGAGAGATCCTCTAGCCGCCATATGTGTCAGAACTAAAGAGTCGAATAGTTAAGATGTCATGTGATACTCCACTTCCGTGCTCAAGTACGGTTGCTTTCACATTCAGTACAAGTACGGATGAACTGTGCCCGAGTCCACCTCTTCAAGCGGACTCACATACCATGCTCCAGCACGGTACGCTTGTGTTCACACTTACCAAAAAAACCAGAATTAAGGGTCAAGTGTACTCGGATCCGTGTCCGGTCCGTAGTGTGAAAGCACCCTGAGGCTAAATGCTGCATCCAAGTTGGCAATGGAATGAAGAACCAACATTAACCCTCTAAGGCCTAATGCAAAAATCCCAGCAGAGAATTATGCTGCCATGTTTACCATAGTAACCTGTATTTGGGCTGAAGCACAGCTTCTCAGCTTTCAGGAACAGTTGGAATTTTTTTCTATTGCGCAAAACTTACAGTAATTACGGTACTTTCAAAATTACGCGCATATCTGTGTCGGCAATGACACGTTTTAAAATGTGCACATGCTGTCCCGGTTTAAATGGGTTAATTTGTGTTACTAGTAAGTGTGTTTCATGGTTCACATCTTGTCATTTCTCAATAATTCTGAGCTTTATCTAGTGATCTGTGTACTGTTTATTATGGTAGAATTTCAAACTGTGTTCTGAAGAAAAGAAATTGGTAAATAATGAGGCAGGAAAAGTTGATAGGTTTCTCCAGATAATAGTTGTCCCGTACGACAGATATTTAGTCCCGTACGACAGGTATGGAATTATCACAGGACCAGAGCAAACTGAGGGGACATGAATTGTGACAAAATGATCAGTTATTATTTATTTGGCTTTAGCTGCTCAAGTTTCAAGTGCAGTAACAGATGGGGGCGGTGCTTCAGTAAACACCTGAGCTCAATTCAGAGTGTCCCGTACAACAGATTTTTTCTGTCCTGTATGACAGGTAGCCCCTAGAATTTTTAAACCCAGTTGAATTCATGTCTTGTTGATTTTTTTGACTATTTTCCAGAAGTTTTCAATAGCCAATTCAGAGTTCTTGAAAAGACTTTGTTGGAAAAAAAATAGTGATTTCTCTGCATCCCGTACGACAGATCACATTTTTGCTTATTTCACCCCCCAAAAATGGAGATGAATCAGTTTGATCATTGAATAATGTTGAAGTATGGGAACACAATTTAAAGGTCTCAGCCTACTTTTAAGCCAGTCATCATTCATTTTCTGGATGTAAAATACTGTCTGAATGTCCCGTACGACAGGCATGGAATTGCCCTTCAGAGGGGTGATAATTTAACTTTTAAAGCACAATGTGACCAAAAGCACGATGTTACATTTCCTACTTGAGAGAGGAAAAATAGGATTTTAAGTCTCATTTTTTTTTTTTTAAAAAAATTGATAAGATGGACTTTCTGCAGTGTTGGTATCAGTTACAACGGATTTATTTTGGTGTCCTCCTGCACTACCGGCGCTGGACACCTGTATCCTCTGAATTACTAGATAACCAGATTACCTGAGCTGTGTGTAACTGCAGGTGTGATACAGGTGCACAGCCAGTACTGTGTACTTTGCAGATGCACTTAATGGACAACAAATTATATCCCTCACTTGCAGCCTCTCTCTCCCTCCTCCTCCGTCCGTCCCTCCCTCTCTCCCTTCCTAATTTAATTCATTTGAGAGTCCATTGAACAAACAGGAACCAATGGCGCTCTTCCATGTAAGCATGTAATCTCTTCTACAATCACGTGGAACATCTGTTACCAAGCCCTGTTCATTGATTGGTGCAAGTCAAGTTCTTCACTACTTCCTTTACTTTTTCTGACACATATGTGCAGTGGGTTCTCTTATAGTTGCAGCGCAAGAAAAATCCAAAAACTCCTTGGGCCCTGGACTCTAGAGGGCGTAACGCACTGTTGGTATGTGACGCATTGGTCTTTCATGCTACCAGTTTTGTTTTCACCCTTCTGTTAACATTAGCATTCCCATGATCTAGATCAACATGTCCTGACTGAATTGCTGCTGGATAAACGACTTCAGGCTTTTGGGTAACAGAATTTTCCGTTCCCGAGGTTAGCCATTAATTATAAGCACCTGTTTCTCCACACATCCTGACATCGCTCGTTGTTCGCCGACACGCCTTCGCTTGCAGGTGTCATGTTGCCGGGTTACCTGCAGCCAAGTATGAGTTGTGGGGGAGGTTAAATTCTGCTTTTGTTTGTGTCACATGATTCACTCCATTACAGCACCTACATTGGCATGTTCATGTAGCCCAAATATGGTATTGAATGTCTCTCGGACTTGAGAAAGCAAACACAAAACAATGGAGCACATGTCACAGGCTTACAACAGGCAAAGAAACGAGAACCTTTTTTGTGGAAACATTATGTAATTTTTGGTCATATATTAGAGTTCAGTTTTGTAATTCACTCTCAGGTTCTTTTTTGTAAACCGTCTTTTGTAGACTTCAAGCTCAAGTTATGGGGGCTGAAAGAGGGAAGAAATTTGAGACAACAGGCTCATTTCATTGGAAAATAATTTGCATTTTTGGTTTTAACCAGGGACTGTTTCCTCATTCTTGCCAGTGCTGAACTGGGGGTATGAGGGATATCAGTTTGTACAGTCAATAGCAGCCCAAAGCTGGGCCTAGCTGCAGTGCTGGCTTGTATATGAAGATGAGGAACGTTCCCATGCCTTAGTGCAAACACTGTGCACTGTGTACAGGGAAATAAAGCAGTCTAGCTGACACCTGATAATTCACACCTCAGGACCTGTCACTAGCCTGGTAGCCCTCTGTGAAGGGAATAGATGAGAAAGATATGACTGTGGAACTGAGTGACATGTTCCCCCTTAGAGACGTGTTGATGATATTGCACGCTTCAGGACATGTGCATGCACAGTTCATTCACACACCTTCTCAGAAGTACAGTCACTTGCTAACTCCCGACACTCACCTGCACACACACTCAGAAACGCAGACACGCCTGAAATGTGACACACTCACACACACGCTCACCCAGAGACACTCACACTTTCAGTCACAGTCACACGCACAAATAATTAAGTACGTCCACATACCTTTGTGTGGCTTTTCAAAACTTTACCGAAGGCTTATTACAGCATTCTCATTAGGAAAGAATGCACAGAGGGACAGACTGGGGAATGAGAAAAAGGGCAAACGTATGACGAAGCTCAGAGGCTGGATTCAAACCACCGATATCGCGATGCGTAGTGGCATGCGAACAGTGCTCTGCAGGCTGCCGTTGAGAACCTCCCCTCACCCCCCGACTTAGTGTGGGCTTGATGGGATACCCTTTTAGTATAGCCTCTGGGAGCACGATCTAGGTTTAACCCCTTAAATTCTAACATTTCATTTAAGTTTTCTATATAGTAGGTTTAAAGTCAGAAAAAGCATTTGCTTCGTATTGTGGGAAAATGGGCCTCATGCAAGAAGCGATATAAGAGCACATTTTCTCTTATTTTTGTTCGTATCCCCGATTTTTTCTTATTTTGTTCTTACCATTGATTTCTGGGATGCACCAACGTTTTCTTATTTTTGCTCTCCCCTTAGGTAAGAGAAAATTTTACGAGTGGTCGAGAGCACTCTTACTGAGATAAGAGAAAACAGAAAACTTATCTGTCCACAATTGCTTGTCCAATACACAAAAACACGTTCTAAAACCTAAATATTAAAAATGTATCATATATTCAAATATTGATTGTTTTATTTTTTTTTCAGAAATTATAATGATTTTATTATTTAATTCTTGGGGTAAAGAGTTTGGCCAGTTGATCCTAATTAGGACTAAGCTATAAAAACCCTTAGATACTTGGCTGCGTTCTGCTTCTGAATGGCTTACCTATTGCAGTTGGACGCTTTGGCCATCCAGGCCTTGCGCGGATAGCGCGTTTAGAGATCGCGCAGATCTGTTTGCGGAGACAGATGAGTGGCTACTCGTACCAAATGTGAAAGCAACCGTGCTTGAGCACTTGTTATGTGTTACGGCTCTCTTTTTCTAACAAATGCAGCGGCGAAAAGATATCTCCATTCAAACAAAGAAATTAAATGCTTGCTCGAAATGTAGGTGGACGAAAACATACAATCACAACTGGATACTACACACAAAAACTCGGAGATTAATGGAATAATTTGTGAGTAGTTACATTTGCATGGTTATCACGGAATAATATAACAGTGCCGTGACAAACTAAAGAAAATGCGGCTGCGATATTTCAAAGTGCGGGATGCGGGATGTGCTAAAGTCTGGCAGCTCAAGTTATGAGATCGATAAATTTTCTTGATATGAGGCAGTGGACAGCATAATAAGCCAAAAATGCTAGGGCGAAAGAGTTCCGTAAGCAATATCCATCAATATCGAATGTAATCAGTACATTTTCGGCTTACCTTGATGTTTAGATACCTGGAGAAAGATTCGGATGTGTAAAAACATCAAGCATTCAGTCAAAAAAATTTTGAGTTAAATTTTTCGTGCTGCTATACGTGGTAATCCATGTTACAGATGATACACCAGGTTGCTAGGGCATGCGCAGCCAAGGGCGTAGGTTTGCGTATGGACGGTAGGGACATGTCCCTACCAATATTTTGGGAAACCAGATTGTCCCTACCAATATTTCTGCGAACTCGTTCTTATCATCTTTCCAGATAAGCCATATTAGACCCGGTTGTGGAGGCTACATCTCCAACACAACCTATTTACGCATTCTAGAATTTGATTGGTTGAAAGGGAGGGGCTACCTGAAGGCTGAAAGTCAAGTGTAAATTGACCGCTCTATTCAGGTCATGAATGTTCATTTTTGTCCAAAGCGGGGCTTGAGACGCGCAACTGGATCGCCGGCTTTGATTACATGGGCCGTGTTCGAAATCGCGCACTATCGTACTGCTCGCACTACGGACGACGTCAGATTTAGGGGGTAGGGTGTTCACTTATGCGTGGGGAGTGAGTTTGTGTCCGCGAGAAGTTCCCGGATGTATACTAGACCGGGCAGATAATTTGTGGGTGCATTTTAAGCTCACTATTCATACACAAATTGCCCAAGATGCAATGCGACGTAAACCGCCAGAAAAACTCGTTGAGGAATAATAATAAGAAGAAGCAACAGGAAGAGTTCGTTTGTAGTGAGTAGCGTGTAGTGTGGCTAGTGTGTAGTGAGAATAGTGTATGTAGACGGTAGAGTGCGGTTTCAAACACGGCCATGGTGTTTGCAATGGCTTGCCAGTTGAAGAGAACCGTAATTTGGCATTTGTTCCAGATTTTTCTTCATCATGCAACTATAGCACTTTCCCATGGCCCAACTCATGACATATATTTGATGTTACCTTAGGTACATATCACTTTTACGGAGATTTCATTGTCTGGGAGCATGAGGAAAAAAAAATATCGTTCCATGTAATGCTATTAATATTCAGCCAAACTGAATGCCAAGTGTAATGTTGGGAACTTGAATCGATGCGGTTTAGCACTGTAGCAGGCTAGCTAACTGCCGCTCTCATACCGAAGTGTGCTTGCAGTACCTTTCCATAGCTAACCATTATATAACATCAGGTTTTTAGCCAGCGAGCTAATGGCAGCTAGCCACTCAGGTGACAGAGGAAGAAAACTGAGAGGTCACCCAAAAAAGAGGCGACATAAGAAGTCTTTTTTTTTTTTTTACCATTCAGGGCGTAAGTGATCAAACTAACTAGTCAGAAACAGGTAGCAACAACAGTGAAAACTTGCTAGCTACTTAGAGTTACTTTTTATTGGAAAATAATGTCAACTAATGTTAGTTTATCATGTTCACTAGTTTCTACAAGCGAACTAAACCTGGTTTCTGTCACATGTTGGCTAGTAGCCAGGTTGCCAGCTGTAGTAGCCATAACACGGGTGGACATATAAAATTATGAGGTGAATTTCAGTCTAGAAATCCCGCGATGGTGCTATTATTAATGTATTATTATCTCCACGCTTCCGAAAAGCGAGGAGATCTTGTAATACAGCTCGGCGTCTGGCTGTCCGTCCGTCTGTCCTTCTGAAACAGTAACTCCTCCTAGGCCATGAGACCAATCAACCTGAAACTTTGATGTGTGTAAGGAAGTGACCCAGAGGGGTGCACGCATTTAGAATTTAAATTCATTTCCTCTTCTGGCAACCAGGGGCCTTTTTATGAAAATTGAAAAATGGCCGTTAGTTCCTTATGCATTGAGCTAGGACGCTCAAATTTTTATGGGAGGTGCATGGGATGACCCTTCATCACATATCAGACGGGTTTTTGATTTGACCTCATTTTGACCATTTTCTAGGTCAAATGTCGTCAGGTGTGCCAATTGTTGTAAAGGATGGCACGTTTTGTTATTACTCAACATAGAAGGCTGCAAATTGGTATGGATATGTTTTGTATCTTGGTTATAGCAACCTGCATGCCAAAAATTGCCATCCTGTGATTCATATTTTTGCCACTAGGGGGCATTTTGTGAAAAAAGAAAAATGGCAATATCTACCTTATGCATTGAGCTAGGACGCTCAAATTTTTATGGGAGGTGCATGGGATGACCCTTCATCATGTATCAGACGGATTTTTGATTTGATCTAATTTTGACCGTTTTCTAGGTCAAATGGCGTCAGGTGTGCCAATCGCTGTACCGTACGTCCTTTCCTTTCATAATACTCTCATTTCAAAATGAAGAGTAATTTATGCCCTCAACAGACACTCAAAAAGTACTCTATCCAACTAACCAACTATATCACATTGCTATAACTCTGATCAGTATCAGTGCTTTGTCACTGCAACAAGCAGATTATCATTTGTACAGCAGAATGCCAGTTCAGTGAATTGCCCTCAGACACATTACTACTACTCCCATAACATTCGTTGCGGAGCGCGAAGATTTGTGATGGCGCACCATCGACATACGCCTAGTTTTGTGTGTAGGAACCACGTCAGCAAGCTGTTGAGGATGAAGGTGTATTAGAGCTTCAGGTGAGGTCCTAATTATGAAATATAGTATGGAATTATAGGGAAAGTATTAAAATTAGTCTTGTGATGTTCAGCAAATATAACCTTTGAAAGTCAAAATGTCCCAACCAACTTTGCCTCAGTGGGGAAAATGAAAGAAACAAGTTGTAGTAATTCTAACACGATCCAGTCCGATAAAACGCTCGGTTTGCGGCTCGTCCAATTCACAGATAGTCAGTGGTCCATTTTGAAGTGTTTATCTCGGCTGCAGCCGCGTTACCGCACAGAGAGATGCTTAATAGACATAAATTGCCTATAATGATTTAACATTCTCTAATAATTAAACATACCATTATGTAATTAAGAAACTTATGAATTGGTAAGAGTATTTCAATTCTTCGATATTGCTAACCTTCATAATAAATGTTCATAGCATTAGTAACAGTTGTAAACTTCTATTCAAAAATCAAATCAAAAGTATTTGGATGGCAACAAAATAGGAACGGAAGTTTATGTATGTGGCATCTATCTATTAAGATTATGGAGGCAGTTTGCTAAGCATCATAAGAAAAAAAGAAACACTCATTCGGATAATCTGCCTTCACAGAAAAGGCAGTAGGCCTATCTGCAGTCAGATTTGTAAAAATTTTCCAGTTTGCGCGCCATGCGCGCTTACATTACATATGTGTCCCTACCAATTGTAACCTTAAACTTACGCCCTTGACGCAGCATATGCGTTCGCGATATTAATATTCGATATTAATATTCTACACCCCCTTCTCAATAATAAAACCCCCTGAAATATATTGGTGCCTTGTTTTAAAATCGTTCCCCATTTAATACCACCTAGGTGCATACTGCAATGCGCTGTATCGGAATTTTGGCATGTATGCAAGCTTACTCGGTTACGGTACGATATTACTAGTATGAAAGCTGACCAGCGGGGGGAGAGGGGACGGGGGACAATCGTATTGCGGCACGGTACGGAACAATCATACCTAGTGTGAAAGCGCCCTAGATTGCCACGAGCAGTCGGCTCTTTGCACATGGCACGTCACCTGCCCTTATATGGTGTTTAGTGGGTGTCACATATGCTAATTTAAAACAACCGGCCAAGCGCTTCCAATTTACCATCGAGTGGGATTCAACATTCAGCACACATGGGTCAGAGCAGATTTGGAAGGTAAGAGCGTTTGGTGCATCTGGAGTTTATTTCTCTTATTTTTTCTCAAAAAAATAAGAGAAAATATAAGAGAAATTTAAGAGAATGTTGCTGCATGAGGCCCAATGTCTCATACATATTCTGTTTCTGCTGGCTGCAGCAAGTCACTGAAGCTACATCACACTTATATTGAGAGAAATATTCAAACCCAGGACGCCATGTTTGTCCGACCACAGCTTTACACCGAATGGAAAATATCTAGGTCCTGAACATTGTTTTCCTGGTAATTCAGCTAACTTTAGAGCTCCAATGCACACACATTATTTCAGGCAACTTCAAAATGACAAGTGTTTCATAAACTGAATATTGCTGCCTGCTCACACAGTAAATTTTACTGGCCTTAGCCCATTGAATCTTTGTTCTCCGTTGCTTCAAAAATGCCCCATAATCGAACAGATTTTCAATAAAATGACCCCCCCTTCATCCAGGGAGGTGCCACCCCCCCTTCATCCAGGGAGGTGCCACCCCCCCCCCCCCATTTCGTGATGCAACTAAAATAGATACAATTCCTTTCTCAAGACATTATTGCCAGGCTGTGCAAACATTTAGCAAAAGTGTTTGTGTTTGAAATTTGGATAATTTCACATGGAATAACCCTTTTCATAATTACTGTTTGATGTCATGATTAATTCATCTGCACGTGTCTTTGGTTTCTAAGGCAAAAGCAGTCTGGATCCAGTTGGCAATTGTGCATCTAGAATGACAGACAAGTGTAGCGTTCCATTGGCGGTATCAAAGGCCTTCGGTAACCTCACCTTTGAATGCTGAACTGTCTAATCCTGCCGAGGTTTACTTAGCCTGATTAGCAACAGTTGCTAAAACTAATAGGTAGAATGACTGCCAAATTTATTTTCGATTGTATTGTGCTTTGTATCACAAGGTTATAGGGTGTTTTCTTCTTCACATAAATGATGACGCAATATGTCCATGATAAACCACAGCTTTCTGGATCTGTTTAAATTCTTTTTGCCCTACAAGCTCTTGCGCATGTGCAACTGGGATGGCTTTGTTTCCATACTCAGCAACTAGTACGAATGTGTACAAATTGTACAAATGTTCTCAAAAAAATATCTTGAAACCACCGAGTAAACTACTGTGGCTTTTTAGGAGAAAGAAGAATTATGTTGGTCAGATCCTTTTCACGTGGTCTTTATCTGTGGAATTCCGTGGCGTGGTTTGGATGGATTTTAGTAAAGTACTCCCCATGGTGAGATATAAACTGAACTCTGTTCAGATGAATGGCTCTTTCAGTATAACCTTGGTTAGCAGCAGGGTTGCCAAGTGTAGACAAAAAAAAAAAAAAATTCAGTCCAAATTCCATTAAATATCCCGCTGTAAAATACAAAGGCATGCATGGCAGGTGGAAGGATTATGAGATTGCGATGGCGGAACCGATGGGAAGGAGCAGAAATACGATCACCATCATTTAACGCAAAAACCGCCCCCATCAACAGTGCTGAATGACTGAAGGCCCAATATAGCTCGCCTTCTCACATCCAACCTCTTGCTAAATAGCAGTCAGCAGGAAACCGGAACAGTGGCAAGACACTGGCCCGGTGTGGTGACGAAAAAACCGCGCACCTGGCAACCCTGGCCAGACCAGTGTGACCTGGTTTTAGGTTAATGGTGAACTGCCGCATTTCTCATTAAAGGTGGTCTGATTCTGAATCTTTTTTAATGATTGCCGGAGGTGGAAAGTGAAAGTCAGCACTCTATTACCACTGATTGGCTATTGGTCATTGAAACTCCAAACCTAGAACTGTCTTGAGGAGAACTGCCAGCCATTTTCACTGATTTTTTTTTTTTTTTTTTCTGCCTGTCAGCGGAAGATTTGCACTAATTAGCAAATCTAGCTGCTTGGAACAGAATACAGGAGGAGGACTCACACTTTCTGAATGTGGATTGCTCAACTTCTGCATATGCAGTTGCATTTCTGGTAAAACTGCACAACATAAGGGTATGGCTGTCAAAACCGGTTTTGGCATGTATGCCCTTCAAGGGAGAGATACCTAATGCTGTCAGAATATATGCATCTGTCTGTAACCAGAGGAGATCACTGCCAGTTGCATATGGACCGTACAGTCAATATCTTTATTGGTTTCCTTATTTTAAGGCACGTAATCTGACATTAGATCTAGAGCAGTCATCCGACGCAGATAAGTTTCTGTGGTGTTTGGGTCGGGGATGTTTTCACCTGATTGTGCAGGTAATGTAATCTCAGGTTTAATGAAAATGACTCTTCTGTCTGCCTCTGTGTCCATACTGTGCTTTAAATCGGCCTCCTGCCGTCCTGCCCTCCTCTGCATATGAAGAAGGTAGCACCGCTTGCATTAATGAATGGAAAATCTATGGCAGCTGCAGCATGAAGACACTCCCTCATACAAATGCACATATGCGTGCACGCACTCAAACTCTAGCACTGAGACACTCCCTCACACACACACACACACACACACACACACACACACACACACACACACACGCACATACACAAGCTCACAGATGGTCATTCCTGCACACACACACACTCACTCACATTCATGCAAACTCCACGTGTGTATGTGAATGTCTTCAAAGCAGCCTCCAGTAATACCCAGCAAGGTGCTAATCTCACGGTATCCAAACCACCCCAAGGTCTGTCGGCCTACTCCTGTCCCTGTGAGGACAAGTCCAAACAAGCTGAATTGTGTCCCTGAATCTGCCTTTCTCACATTAATATGATCAAAACTCGTCCCCGACACCCTGTCATTTCATCAGTAGATTGAGGTCAGTAGTTTGGCGTTATTTTTAGTCTTGTTTTCCCTATCCTTGTATCTTATAATGATACCAGTAGTGAACATCCAGAATTCTGAGATCAAATGAATTGTCTCAGGGGAAAAAATATTTCTTTTGGGTGTTGTCAAGATGGCCAAATGGAAACACTCCTTCAGTGTGATCATGCAATGGGTTTTATTCAATCACAATCAAGGTCGGATCTTCTTGGCTCTTGAAATCAAAGCTCTTTAGATGCTCAGAAAAATGGCCAATCAGCTGGCGGGAAACACGGGCTCCAGTCATTTTCATTTTTTGTTCATTTAGACGGTGTATGTATATATGAATGTGTCAACTCCAATCCCACCCAAATCCACAATATCCAATTAGTGAATTATGAACAAACCTGCTTGGGAGTAACTCGTGCTGCTAGCTCAGGAGAGCACATTGTAGGACTAACCCAACTGTATCTCACCCCTATTCCTGAGCAGCGCAAAACTATGCACTACCCCATTTGGCAACTGGTGGGACTGGTGAAGATGGATTTGATCCAAGATATTGGTGACTACCATTGTACCGCAAGCACTGCTTTTACTGAGCAAACCAATCCCAATCGGAAATGTACAACTCGTAATTTCATACGCCCCTTGATGTTTCATCGGTCATGGTGAGCTGGTTGTCAAGCAATTTGAGCATGTTTCAATGCCTACCATACTCTTGAAAACATGAAAAAGACTATCAAAAGACCATTGTCTGACACCCTCTCACATCTAAAGACAATGATTGATAAAGTCAGAGTTCTTATTCCCAGACAGAGATTTCGCAAAAATTGGGGATCTTGCAGAGCACACTTTTTGGTTGTTCGCAGTGTTCACGTCATTGATCTTCACTATTTGCATGAACCAAGACTAAAGACTTGCAATTATTTTGAACGTTTGATTTCATGGGAATCTCAAGACGAGAAAAAAAAACTGCATCCGACTGAGTTTTATGACCACCTTACACCAAACGATCAAGCAAACCTGATGATTTTATTCCAACATTGGAAATTTTTCTGCATTAGAGAAATTGCCTTGAGTCATTCAACGTAAGGCCGACATTACCAGTCTTATGTTTTTTCACCCTCACTCGCGACTTTCAGTTCTTGATAGGAGCTTCTGCCTTCTCCTCAATAAGATCACTTGGAATGACCAGAGACCACACCATACAGTGCCTTCAAACATAAATGTGGCAACTCGTGCATCTTATTCACAGACCACCATCTGCATTTTCATGCCAATGTCTCAAGGTGTGTGTGACCTCATTGTTTCAAGTTCTATTGTTTATTTCTGACGTAGAGCACTTGAGTGCTTGTTGTAAGTGGAAGTGGGAGCTGACTGTGAGCACATAAAGGCAGCTGAAGGGGCTGGGAAATTTTTTGGAAGGGTGTTTCTGCGTCCCTGATTGGCTGCCAGCACCTGGACTGCCTCAAGGGTTTCCTTTCGCACTGCCTGGTCCCTCTGGATTCTGGAGCCAAACACTGCTCGCCCCGAACACATTCTTTCCCAGGATCTGGTCCCACTCAGATACGGCAAACTTCTGCTTCGGGTTGACCCATGTCCACTAGCGGGGCCGTCTTTTGACAAGGACATTGATTGAAACAAGTTTCAATTCCTACTAGCACTATGGCTCAAAATTTTGGAAGCCCTGGTCATTTAAGCAGTTCTGTCTATTGTTTCCCAAGATGGTGTTTGTATCATTGTAAATCACATGCAGTAAACACCAAAATAACATGTTTAAGACGTTTTAACAGTTCTTTGATCATATGAAATACTATTGTCATATTATTGTTGTAGTACTTTAGCAATAAGTTCCCATATTATGCTTTTTTGAAGTTCTTATATTCTTGCATGTTCGAAGGAGAGGTTTATACACTTTTTACCCCTCGGCCAACTTTGGCCAGAGGGGTGTTGCCGTCACCTTTTTGTCTGTCTGTCTGTCGTTTATCTGTCCATGGCTTTGTCCGGGCCAATACTCAGTAACTATTGATGGTAGCCTTTTCAAATTTGGTATGGTAACTCTCTGTGACCCATAGATGTGCAACATCAGCTTTTTTTTGTGATTTAACCTTTGACCTTGGGGCTGTGACCTTGACCTTGGAAATCTTGTCCAGTCCAGTACTCTGCAACTATTGATGATGGCCTAACCAAATTTGGTATGGTAACTCACCGTGACCCATAGATGTGCAACGCCAGGTTTTTGCGGTGATTTGACCTTTGACCTTGGCGCTGTGACCTTAGTGTTGGAAATCTTGTCCAAGCCAGTACTCAGCAACTATAGATTGTAGCCTTTCCAAATATCGTATGGTGACTCACTGTGACTCATAGATGTGCATTTTCAGTTTTTGGGTTGATTTGACCTTGGCACTGTGACCTTGACCTTT
The DNA here is from genome assembly GCA_029692085.1 of Gymnothorax javanicus. Classification (NCBI taxonomy): domain Eukaryota; kingdom Metazoa; phylum Chordata; class Actinopteri; order Anguilliformes; family Muraenidae; genus Gymnothorax; species Gymnothorax javanicus. The sequence goes on from CM056202.1 coordinate 29,522,541, forward strand.
GCAATCTTGTCCGGGCCAGTATTCAGCTGCTATCAATGATAGCCTTTCCAAATTTGGTATAACAATGCCAGCCTTATCAACATGAGATTTGTGAGATTTTCAACCGAATTTCAACCTGGACACTGGGACCTGACCTAAATCATGAAAAAGTATCTGTCATTAAGAAAACTTAAATGGTCACATATGTTATGTAACAATAATTCTTATAGTAGTAAATTGAAGTTGAACATCCTGTACATCCTGACTTATCTATTTAAAAAAAAAAAAAGATGTACACCAAGCACATCTTTTTAACCATGGACCCACAAACCCAACCAATTGGCTTACAGGAATAAGTTTTGCCCATGTACGTCAATTAATTAATACCTCCCCTAATATGAATCAATCAGTCTGAGCACTAACTAAAAAAGTACTGATAAATACACACATGTACAAACCCAAATACTGAATTATTACTCTCTCATAAATTTAGCAATGAGTAGTGAGGTTGTAGGGGCAGTATCTCTGACTGTTGCATGTCATTATAGCCGTTTAACAATATAGTGTAAATCTGATGTGATCCATTGTAGCAATTATTTCTTGACAATAATTTTAATTGCTTTTCAATATATGCTCTACCACAGCAATGATTTTCCATTTACACTTTCTTACTATTTGAGAAGGTATAATTTTTCCCAAATTGTGAAAAATCTAACTCTAAATCTGAAGCATACCTGCACTGTTCACTACATAAACAGGCTGAGGGGTATTCAGCAACGCGTTATGTTTTTCTTTGCCCCGATCGATGTCACAAGGGGATGAATTGGTATTGTACAGCCTAGTCCAGACAGGTTTCCAATTTAACTGCCATTTTTCACTTTTAGGTGGCCGATCAAGGCAGAGCCTCACTCTCAGTGTCTCTTTGCCCACCTGACTGCAAACAATGAATTTGGGTTTTTTTCTTCTATAAGCTTCAAAGTCTTGTTTTATGGACGCCAGATACTGTTAAAAACTAGGGGCGCACTCAGTAGAGCGCATACCTGTGCCACGCCATATGTCAGTATTATTGGTTCTGCATCCAAAACATGTTGTCATAAAAATATTAACAGTATAAACGAATTGCTCCATTTTACACAAAAACAAAAACCAGATCTAGAATCCAGAATATGTTCTGAATCACTTCCAAAATTGACTCAACTCTTCCTTGGACTACCACCTACCATCGTACCAAATTTCGTGCCAATCCCTTCATAACATTTTGAGTTATCCTGTTTACTTACAGACAAACTAACACGTGTGGCAACATAACCTCCATGCCAGAGGTAAAAAGGATGCATTTGACTCAAAGCGGTGGTCATCAACCCTGTTCCTGAAGACCCACCGTCCTGTAGGCTTTAACTCCAACCCTGTTAGAAAGGACACCTCACATAAAAGCTAGAGATCCTGCTCTGCTGCTTATTAGCAGAGACTCTTGTGCCAGATTAAGGTTGCAATGAAAACTTTCAAGATTGTACAACGTTGTTGATCTCCAGGGACAGGGTTGGTGACCGCTGAGTCTTTAAGGATAATTTCGGTATTTTTGAATCTTGGTCCTATTTAATATATGTGATTAATGGAGATACATTTTTTTTAATTGTTTCAATATTGACTGAGAATGTTATAACCCATAATCCACAAAATGGCTGCAATGTAATACGAAGGGGCATTTTTCTGTGTCAAAGTATATTCATTAAAAGTGCATGCCACTGACTGGCTCAGATAGTCATTTTATACTCAGTCATTACTCTAATGATGCTTTGTACATATTACTGCCTGATTGTTTAATTGTTTTTGACTATATGCAGCCATGCTTTTGTGTGCCAGATAAACACCATAAGTTTAGCTAATATAATTATATCTACTCTGTCTGCAGTGGGTCTCTTCTCTCACAGAGCAGCATTTTTCTTTTAGGAAAAGTACCTCGGTGTAGGATTTCTTCTCCTATTTAACTGGCTGTAGTCACCCTGATCACAGTAGTCAGAGCAAACACAATGGTCTGCAAGGGGGAGTGTTCGGACAGGAGGGTTTCCGCATCCATGTGTAGCACGACTAGGCACAACTTCAGCTTGCTGTTGTCCCCAAAGGTAGTCTATTGAACATTCACAAAGTGTGGCTCGTCATTTTGTTGCCACAATTTGTAAATGCCCAAACACAAACTGTTGTTTATTTTTCAGTCTTTTTTAGATAACATTAATTCCCTAAATGCCGCGATCTGACTCAGACTCGCATTTGCACCGTTGTCCTTCTGCAATAACTCAACTCCTGCTACATTTCAGAGCGAGACGACTTCTGCTAGATTTCTGCAGCATGTCAGACACACGTCTCTCTTTGATGAGATCCTTTTCCATACTGCTGTCAGGCGTTTATGACAACAATCTGAGCCTGTCAGGGGCAAAAATATGCACTTTTACTGGATGTAATCTGACTGCAGCCGTTTTGTGGATTCAGGGTTATGGCATCCTCGCTCAGTATGGATTTCATCTAAAAAATTTTACCATTCAGATGTAAATAGATGGGAAAATGGGGCCCAAAGCATTTCCAATGTAGAAACCACACAGAGTATTCCGAAAAAAAAACAAGGAGAAATGGTTGACTGCCATGAGGTGTTTTCGTCTGAGTATACTGTACTCAATAATGACCCAGGTGCTCACTAAGGCTTTGTCATTAAAACAAAGAAAGAGGTCATGAGAGGAATGAGGAAAGAGAAAAGTGCGTATCATGTGATGAAATGTGACACCGGCGCACTCCACATTCACCTCCACTACCACCTGCCTGTCTGTCAGCGGTTTGTTAAAGAGTGTGAAGAGAGAGCCAAAATGTCTGCCCTTCTGCTCCAGAGCCCAGACTTAGAAATGTCAGACAAGCATGGCAAGGACGTGTGTTTGCGTTTGCATTTGTGTGTTTGTTTGTGTGTGTCCATGTTTGTGTGTGCGAGGGGAGTAGTGAAGCAGCCAGTGGCATGATGGGATGGATTCCCACATTCGCTGGAGGTTACACCCGCTTGTAAAAATTGTGGCCAACTGGCGCAGCACCAGCCCAATGAGAGGAGGTGTTGTGGACATGTCTCTGAGTCCAAGTGTGGCTCATGTCCAAATTAGGGGTGTGTGGGGGGGGGGGTGGGGTCCGGGGTCCAAGTTATTTCAGGACGGGGCATTACCTCTTCCCTGTTAAATTAAATGTCAGAGCCGAAGCATGGGGCAGCGGTTGGGGCGATTAAACCAAATGGCCTAAACCGAGCTTTGTTCCAGAGCTTGATTACGTGGCCTTGTTGGGACACACTGTTCACTTCGAATGCCTCCAATGCGGAACTGTTTGCTACCAGGATCAGTTTAAATAAAACCGTAACTTTAACGATATGGCAAAGAATTTTTTTCCCCACAAGAAAGCGTACTCTCACGATTTAGTTTCTCTTTGTCTCATGACTCCCCATGTGATGCACTGTTAAGCTAGAGTGCTGTTTGGACAATTGAGAAATATTTTGTCAGTAACTCGGGCAGGTTATGTCACTGCATCTCACGTGCTTAGTTCACAATTCTGACCTGGCAGCTCTTCTGCAAAATCTTCATCTCTAAACTGTGCAACATGGTGGCACTCGAGAACTGCACTTGTGTGGTTCCTAAGACCTTACAGGAAACATGTGTGAAGCTAAGCAGGTGAGGAGAGAGCAGGAGGTTGAGTGTATGAGAAAGATGGGTGTCTGGTGTGGACATGCAGAAGCTGGTTACTCTTCATGCTACACTACAGCCTCGGCCCGCGGGGCCTGTAATCCCTGCAGTTGTAATCAACCGCAGTCTTAGCATCTTAACCACATTCCCATAATGCACAGCTGAGGTTTCCACCGCAAGAGTACACATTCCCCACTCTGATGGCTCTACAAAGGTTCATTGCATTTTCCACTGTGCTAGGTGTTAACAACCAACCTGCTGACAGCAGAAAAGGGGCTTTGGAAAGAATGGAAATGGGGGGGGTCTTTTAAGGACGCCTCTGCTTGATGTTTTGTGTCGTCTAAGGACACCTCCACTTGATGTTGTGGGTGAATAGCTCCCAAGCCTGTAAAATTAGCGTGTAAAAGGGGTCTTTGTTTTGATAAATGTCTGCTGTGTACCATTGGCGGCTGCCGCGCAGAAATAAGAAGAGGCCAAAAATCCCTTTGAACCGATTATTTGGCTTGACCCTTGTTCAGTCATTTTCTTTTACTTACACGTAAATTTACAGGATTAGAATAATCCATTGGCAGGCACACGCACAGCTTCTTTCTGAATGCAGTGTTAGGGCGATTAAAAAAATAAATGCAATTCAGCTAAATGTTTTATTCACAAAGTGCACTTAAGGAAAAAAGATGAAAAAACGACTTTTGTCTTTCACATTAGTTTGTGGCATATATAATCCAAGGCTGTCTCTCTAGCCTGAATTTTAATACTTTTAACTATGTTACACAACAGTCTTCTTCATGGGAAATTAGCACTTTCATCATTGAAATACTACTATGATTTTATACTTCCTTCCAGGAAGTTTTCACAGCTTCTCAGAATTCCTGTACCAAAATAAGCATGGGGGAATTCCTGAGTTACAATCATGAGAAAAATAAAGTATACACCCTCTTTCAGTTCTATAGTTTTACATTTCAGGAGATTAAAAAATTAACTAGTTCTTATCAGGTCCTAAAATTAGGTAAATCTAACCTCGGGTGTAAAACAACACACAACAGATTCCACAGTGCCATTATTTATTAAACCTAAATTCAGCCAAAATGCATAACGTAGAGGTTAGATCACATAGATCAGAAGGACTTCCATTTTTCGTCACTTGGAGGAGTGGTTACATAAATATTCATGCCCACACATACAGTTGTAATTGTAAAATAAAAAAAACTCGACTGATACTTGAACAAACAATTGCCAAGTATATCGACTTCACCTCATATTATTATGTTGTCAGCGTTTATTTTATGTCACTCATAAATCATCTTTATCGCATCTAACGGCGAATAATGGTCCTCTTCGGTGAACTAAATAGCTGGTGAAAAGCTGGAGCTAGCAGCATCCATGAAGCTAACAGACACGAAATTTTGAGTCGTCAAAAGATAAAAACTATAATCACAAATAGTTACCGGCTAACTGTATTTTCTATATAATACGAAATAACCGAAAATGCAGTTTGTTACAACTTTTAATGTTACAGCTCTATTTTATAACAGCCGGTGACAATTGAAAATAAATAGATAAATAATGACCAAAAGAAATGTTCCTTCTGCGTTATGTTGCATTGAAGGTCATTCGGGGGTAATCGGAAACGGGGTCCTTTTGCTCTATGTGATCTAATCTCTACCAATGCAAAAGTCATTTTTGAAAAACTCATTGACTGTATATAAAGTTGGACAATCTAACAGCTACTCAAAAGTGAGGCCAAAATGTCTTGATCGCCATCATAGTGGCTGGCTGCAGGACAAGTTATAAGCCCGTCCTCTCATGTTGGATGGGACATTGGCCTCACTGAAATATTTAAGTACATGTCAAATAAGTTTTTTTCAGAAGATGGTATCTGTCAATTTGGGTAGTTTTTACCATGCTGATATATATTAAATTTTTCTTTTTTCTGATAAGTTTTGTTTTATTTAGTTATTTGATACAATAAAAAGGGGGTGTAAAGTCATGATTGACAGCTTCTCTGAGAGAAGTTGTCACCTCTTGATTTACTTCCAGGAATTGAACTGAGCCTGAGTGCGACCATCGAGAAGAGATATAATGCTAATATTGCACATGCACAAGTTGCTAGGTCCCAGTACAGCTGAATATAACCCATAGTGATTTGCAAGTCCACCAAAAAACAAGGTGCCATATGTAGCGTCATTTTGTTTTGATGATGCTATCTGCAGAAAGGTACATCATGCTAGCTAGCTAGCAAGTTTTGCAACATTTTGTAATTTTCTAATACAGTAAACAGCAATGAAAATCTGTGGGGAAAAAAAAGCTCTTCACTTTAAAAATAGCATAATGTAGCTACTCTTCACAGCGATGTCATGTCCAGAGCAAAGGACTTTCTGCAATCAATTTTCATCGCTAGCATAAGTGACCAAAAAAACTGGTAGCTAGCTTCCTAATTAAGGTTAATAAATTGAGATTCAGAGGGGTCACTCTTAGCTAGGTAGCTAGCTAGCACCCATAGACTCTATTAACCTTATTTTCAAAGGTTAGATAGCTTGGAATTCTAAAATAGATTTGCATGATGTAGCTAGGTAGCTACTTGTTCATAGACCATATATTAACTAGCTAGCTAGTCCTGGACATTGGCTAAGAACCCAAGACAGGACAGCAGTAAACAGTGTCATATGACTACCGAATTTGGGAAAAGATCCATGTTTGAAAACCATACAACTTTTTAGTCGTAGTAGAACCAGTCTGTTGAGTGTACTCCTCCAGCATTTTGCAAACAGAGGGAATTTGGGCTAATCAAAATAGCACAATGTTATGATAAAAATGGGCAGGACTGAATAGAAACAAACCCCTCATCATAGTTGGCTCCAAATGTGCAAGATGGCAACTCTGTATGAAGGATATTTTGGCTTCATTTTTGTTCTAATTTAAAGTGGAGATGCTTTGTTCATCTTTATATACTGTCCTTGGAAAAACTAAGTACACCCCTGGATTCAATAGCTTGTAGAACCATGTTTAGCTTCAATAACTTGAACTAATTGTTTTCTATATGATTTTATCAGTCTCTCACATCATGGTGGAGGAATTTTGGCCCACTCTTCTTTACGATATTGCTGCAGTTCATCGATGTTTGTGGGCATTTGTGTATGCACAGCTCTCTTTAGGTCCCGCTGCAGCATTTCAATTGGGTTGAGGTCTGGACTTCAACGACCATTGCAACACCTTTATTTTTTTTCTTTTCCAGCCATTTTGTTGTAGATTTGCTGGTGTGCTTGAGATCATTGTCCTGTTGCATCAACCAATTGCGACTAAGCCTTAGCTGTTGTACAGATGGTTTCACAGATGACTCTGGAATACATTGATGCACAGAGGAGTTCATGGTTGACTCAGTGACTGCAAGGTGCCCAGGTCCTGCGGCTGCAAAACAATTCCAAATCATCACTCCTCCACCAACATGCTTGACAGATGGAATAAGGTGTTTTTATTAACCTCTTTGTACAGATGTGTCCGCCAGCGGCATGGAGCTGCAAATTTATGCAATTCCACAATATTCAATCACTAGATGGCACACCCAGATCATCAGAATATTCACAAGCAAATATTCAACATGGTTTAGAATATGCACAAGTTCACTCCAATTCCAGTTTTTCAAGAGTTGCCTGAATTAACCCTTTACTCCCCTACCGCCTACAGTCGGAATTTAGGTCGCTGTGCAGGCGAGTCCCGATACAGGCGTGATTAACACATCGCTTTGCCTTCCCGATCAGTCGCATTTACCTGTTGTGAAACGATGCATGATTGGCAGATGTGACATTCCAGGGGAAAACCTCGAATACCAGCCGATCAGAAAGGGTCTAATAAAGCTTTATACAACTTCCGAAAACGATATGCCGTTCTTTCATCGGTCATTTTACAATGTAAAGGTTGAAATCTCGCCAAATTTATGAATGAGATTTTCTTACAAACAAACATGGATTCTAGCGATGGTAGTGGGTCAGAATTTGATGGTTTTACTGCAAACCTTTAGAGTTAGCTCAGGATAGACTAGATAGGTTATTAGTAAGCTTCAGACATCGATCTGAGTGATTTCAAAGACATCTAGAAAATGACGACGATTTACAAAGAAAAACTGTTCAGAGTTCATCAAAATGCCGATAAAGGCGAAGATGAAGCTCAGGAACCAGACGCAGATATGTGGACACATCAGCTCACTGCTAAAGATATTGACGATTTTGTTGGGAATCCCAGACCAGTAACAATTCTTGATTTAAACTAAGAAGGAAATTGACTTTTTCCATTTGATCGTTGATATTCATTATACCAAACATTTGCCGGGAAATCGAACAGGTACGCCAGGGCAGTACAAGAAAAAACGGCCCAGACAACAAATGGTATGACACAAATTATGCAGAAATGTGGTTTACATAGCATTTTGCTATTATCATGGGGATCTTTTGCCCCAAATCAAGATATGTATTTCACAAAGGACAGTTTGTACCCCACCAACAGGTATAAATGAAAGAATAACAAGAGACAGAATGGACAAAACTTCACCAGGTGTATGTGATTCATCACAAAATCCACCCAAAGGACAGCCTGGTCATGACAAACTGGCACGGGTTAGACCAGTTTTGGAAAGTTCATTAAGATCACAATATCGTTCCCAAAGGAAACATCAATAGACGGGCCATGATTGCCTGCTGGTCGTTTTTTCAAGCAGTATATCCCCCAAAGAATTCTACGCTGGATAAAATATGGATATATTTCAGATAACAATGGCTTACTGAATGATTTTCTATACACCAGGTGAGAAAATAATGTTGCTGAAAAGGGTTTGGGAGAGCGAGTAGTCAAGGACTTGACGAGAGAAATTTGGGGCCAGAACCATCACGTCTATTGTGATAATTATTTTACAACAGCCCCATTTTTGTAGAACTCCTTCTTAATAAAACATACATTGGAACAGTTCGCCCAACCGTAAAGGACTTCCTTTAACTGAAAAAACAGGGAGATTTGGTACAGAGACAAAAGGGAAATCTTGGGCAACAGCATGGCTTGAGAAACTGTTCTCCTTCTAACAACAAATGTTGATCCAACAGAACAAACAACCGTGCAGCGGAAACAGAAGGACGGGACAGTTGTTGATGTCCCATGTCCAAATGCCATCAGGACATATACTGTTTTATGAATGGTGTTGACAGAGCAGATCAACTGAGATCCACCTACTGCATAAACAGAAAATGTACGAACTGGTGGAAATATCTGTTTTGGTTTATCATCGATATTGCCATATGTTCAAGTTTTATCTTGATGAAGGAATCCCCAAATCATCAACTTCAGACAAGGACAAGGAGACAGAAGACCCGAAGTCAATTGGACTACAGACAGAAACTGTCTCATCAGCTTCTTGGGACATACTGGGGGAAAAGGAAGAGGGAGATGATACCTGAGAGACAAACCCGAGGATTGTTACATTGGCCTGTTGATTTAGGCAAAAACGCACCATAAACAATGCTCAAAAAAGTGGCTTTGAGAAAAGAACCCAAGACAGGGTGTGAACAGTGCGGTGTGAATTTGTGTGTCCCATGTTTCAAGCCATACCACAAGGATTCACTTGCTGAGCTATTTTAGTTTAATTTGAAATCAAATAGCACAATGTTATGTAAAACACTGTGAATAGAAACAAACTTGAAAATAGTTTATGTGATGAACTGGACAAAAGACAATTTAATTTAATTTAATTTAATTTTAATTAATTTTTGGTGTGAATAAGGATTAAATTATTTGGAACAAGTTCTGAAAATTTGGTAAATAAATATTAAGTATGAAGAAAGCTACACCAGCCATATTGTCTTAGGGCATCAGGGGTCAGTGGCTGCTAGGGCAGCAGTCTAAGATAGCTACTAGGGAGTAAAGAGTTAAACTCTTCAGCTAAGCTTGATGCACAAACTGCTCAGTATACTTGCCCATAGTATCTATACAGCAGTTAAAAAAATGATCTCTTGCTACAGAAAAAATTGTTGTCCTCTGTAGCAACCACTTCAGCTACAGTGAGTCAATTGTATCTCAATTAGTAGTAAAGAAAAATCAGTTTTTTGAAGTAAATATTCAACATGGTATTGATACTATGTCATTCCACTATCAATTATAGTCACCAGATATGAAAAACGTGCACTTCCCTACCATGGATTTATGCGTAGACTCCTTCATCGACGAATTCAGCCTCCCTTATATCCGCGTAAATACTCATGTTGATAGCCAATCACTGGATTATTTAGGACGGCTCATCTGCATAACACAAACTTATAGTTCACGCCCATGTGAAACTTCCGTGGTAATAATGCATTGATTGACTCATTTCTTTTCCAATTTCAGAGAGTTTAAACTTTCCACAGTAACTGAAAGACATTGATTGGACAATCAGAATAGTATACAAACCTGTGCGTAAAAGCAAGGTAGGTTGTATTCACCTAATGTTGGGCATGGTTGTGCAGCTGAAAATGACGCGATTTCAAAGAAAAAAAGACATCCAAAACCGGCCTGAAGTGTTCAGTTACATTTACGGGATTTAAATGAAGTACGGACATAGTCAATGGGAATTATTCCGAATGAAAGAGGAGTGGAGGGTTCTTTTTACCTGATACATCTGTCTCTCGAGGAGGGATTCAATGAAGAAAGGTTATACTGCTACTGTGTTTGCATTTTGCTCAATGTGGCTTTTTGTTTTAGAATTTATACCGTATTCAATGAAATCAAATGCCGAGGTTTTGGTTTGTTTAAAATGCAAGCAGCTCATGCATTTCGGTAGACCCCCTGGTACATTCATTGCAACATTCTGTTCAATCTGGGTAGAATATTGCCTGATTTTTTTCCTGATAATGGAATGTCTATTCTGTTGAAATAAGGTATATTTCAGATATTAGTGAGTTACTGAGTTATACTTGTTCCTTAGAAGGTGTGGAAAGTGTTTATATAGGGTCACGAGCTTGGAAGTGGGAACTGCTAGCTTTTCATTGCTGGGTGAATGTTCTTACCATTAAATAAGCAGTTCCTTTAATGAGTATGTGTGCTGGCTTGTAGCTGAAGAAAAATTGACAAAATTCTTAACTTCATCATGGAGAAAAGGCATGTTTTGTGTTTGGAGAGGTTACTGGTGACCATTGATGTCCAACTGCACCTATATTGATAAACTCATGCTAAATTCAACAAGAAAATCATTACTTCATATTGAATTTCAGGCATCAAAAGTTGATTTGTGTTAAATATATGATTATTTTATGATTTGACAGTGCACCGTTTTGGGGGATGTTAGAGTTTGGGGAGCCACCTGGAGAGCTGTCTTATTTGGCTCCTAGAGAGTTGGTAATTAAAAATTTAATGCTGAGATGAATTATTCTTGTGGTCAAGGAGTTTATGATCCCAGAAAGATATAGTTTTAACCCCCAGCCATTTTTCAATTCATTTTTCAATTTCAATTTCAATGCTGAATTTTCATGACGATTTTTTATGTTTGCAGCCCTTTTTCTTTCCCAAAATCATGAAAATAAACTGAAATACGGTGGAATTCTAGATGCTACAAGTATCTTTACTCAGGTGAGCCATACCCTTCCTCTTTGTGAAGCTGCAATCTTAAATTATAAAGCCTTAAACAAGGTAACACATAAATAGCCAGATTTGGCTTCTGCACAAAGGGGTTAATTGCACCAAACGTGGCTCTGTGCATTGTGGTCAAACAACTCCAGTTTGGTCTCGTCTGTCCAAAGGACACTGTTCCAGAAGGCTTGTGGTTTATTCAAATACAACTTTGCAAGCCTAAGCTGTGCTGCCATGTTCCTTTTGGTGACGAGAGGTTTTCTCCTGGCAACCCTTCCAAACAAGCCATACTTGTTCAGTCTTTTTCAATTTGTACTTTTGTGAAGTTTAACATTTAACATGCTAACTGAGGCCTGTAGAGTCCTTGATGTCCCTGCAAAAAATGTTCTATAGGACTTCTATGGAATTCTATAGAACTCTATAAAACATCAATGGAACTCTATAGAACATTTTAGTAGAACAGCATGTTCTATGGGATTTTCCGTGTGTTCTATAGGAATTTGCTAGAAACTTATAGAGCACCTCTATGGAAAAGAAAGTCCTATAAGATTATTGCTGTTCCATAAGACCTTCCTATAGAACACCCTAGCTGAAAAACCTGTTCTATAGGACTTTGATGGTCTTTAGGACCTTCTAATAGAACAAAAGCTTAATTCAAAGACATTCAAATAAGGGTTAAATTAAAATAAAAATAAATCTTATGACTCCTTGCAATTATAGATTATCATTTTCCCTGTTGCTGGATAGCTCACTCGGTTAAAGCACCGTGTTGCGGAGCAGAAGTGTCTGGGTTCGAGCCCCGGTCAGAGTTGCGCACAGTTGGCCATTGCGCAACAGGAATGCAAATGGGGAAGGGTTTGCCGGGAACTGTGGGAAGGATTAATATAACATGGTTGCTTTGTTTTTTTTTTTTTTTTTTTGCTTTGTTTTGCTTTTTTTGGTTGCTTTGTTTGTCACCTTCCAGATTCGGGTGGGATTGAAGATGCCAACTTAGAAAAAAAACTACAAGAGCTGTTCTATGGACATTTTCTATGGAACTGTTTCCTATAGAAATTTCCTATAGAACTTGTTTTCTATAGGACTCGAGGTACTAAAGTTCTATAGAATTCTATTGAACTGTCCTATAGGATTCCTATAGCACATTTTTTGCAGGGGTAGTTATTGGGTTTTGTGCAATTTCTTTGAGCATTGCACGGTCTGACCTTGGGGTGAATTTGCTGTGACGTCCACTCCTGGGAAGATTGGCAACTGTCGTGAGTGTTTTCCATTTGTGAATAATCTTCCTCACTGTAGGAAGATGGACTTGAAATTGTTTGGAAATGGCCTATAACCCTCCCCAGATTGATGCTTCTCTAAGATGATTGTTAATGTCTTACACTCTTGGCATTGTGTTAACGCACACCTATATGTTCCAGACCAGCAAAGTGCCAAAACCTCTGCTTTTATAGAGGTGGTCTCACTTGCTGATCATCAATTAATCAAGTGCATTTGATCAGCAACACCTGTCTGCTAATTACCTTCTTACAAACCCTAATTCCAGTGAAGTTGGGGCGTTATGTAAAACGTGGATAAAAACAGAATACAATGATTTGCAAATCCTTTTCGACCTATATTCAATTGAGTACATTACAAAGACGAGATATTTAATGTTCAAACTGATAAATTTTATTGTTTTTTTGGAAATATTCTCTCATTTTGAATTTGATGCCTGCAACGCGTTCCAAAAAAGCTGGGACAGGGGCAGCAAAAGACTGGGAAAGTTGAGGAATGCTCAAAAAACACTTGTTTGGAAGATTCCACAGGTGAACAGGTTAATTGGAAACAGGTGAGTGTCATGATTAGGTATAAAAGAAGCATTCCCGAAAGGCTCAGTCGTTCACAAGCAAGGATGGGGCGAGGTTCACCACTTTGTTGGATTATTTGCTCATGCTGTTGTTCACAGTTTAAGAACGTTTCTCAATCTGCAATCGCAAGGAATTTAGGGATTTCATCATCTACAGTCCATAATATCATCAAAAGATTCAGAGAATCCGGAGAAATCTCTACACGTAAGCAGCAAGGCCGAAAACCAACATTGAATATCGAGACTGGCGGTCCCTCAGGCAGCACTGCATTAAAAACCGACATCATTCTGTGAAGGTTATTACCATGTGGGCTTTGGAACACTTCGGAAAACCATTTTCAGTTAAAACAGTTTGTCACTACATCTACAAGTGCAAATTTAAACTCTACCATGCAAAGCGAAAGCCATATAACACTGAATAGCACTGAGCAGTGCTATTTAGGGGTTCAATTTGAAGAGTGAAGCCATCGATATTACAACAGTCAGTCAGAACTATCTATTTGATACAAGTCATAAACTTCAAAAAGATGGCAGATTTGAATTAAGGATTATGCGGCAGATACAAAGATGTAAGGCTTCTGAAGCAACAAAACTGTGTCTCGATGTAGAACAGAATGGTTGGTTCACTTCAGCATTTCAAAATTTTGGCAAGAGCTGATAGTTCTCTTTGGCATCATATATCTGCCTGTTTAGGGCCCCGTGGGTTGGTGTTTTTAAGTGTTATTTGCTAATCAGTGCCATAGAGGCCTATGCTGTTTGGTTGACGTGGTACTTTACGTTACAATACAGAAGACTGGACTGCTATTTAAATTTTCATGAGTTTGTGGGTTGGGTCGGTTTTGCAGCAAGGTATCCAATTATGGTTTGTTTTTCTGGTTTTAAGTTTTTTAATGCCTCTTTGTCATTTAAAAAGAAAAAATAAAAATGGCTTCTGGGTGACATTGTCCATTTTGCTCCGCAGTGAGCAACTGGATGTACCATGAAATTTGCTATCTCATTGCATTGTTTCTATTCAATACAAACTCCATTGTCCGATTCAAATTAGTGATGTACTTTTTGTCATATTATGCTGAAACATTTTCAATTCCCTTTCTTATTCATGGTTAGTTATTGTAGTAACACATTTATGTGTGCCATGTTCCTGCAGCACTTGCTTATTAATCACAGAGATGTTTTTGGGTGAAGCAAAGGTAGCATTTAAATTTTTGGCCAAAAAGTTGCATCTTGGATTTATGAGACCACTAAACACTTTTGCCACATTTTGATTTTTTTATTTCCTGTTCTCGAATGAGACTGGAAGTCAACATTCGAGTTGAGACTTCCTTCTTTTCGCCCTGCCCAAAGTGCCGCAACTGGTCAGGATAATGTTGTCATTCGCTGAATTTGACCTATATTTCCCAGAAAGTTCTGTAGTTTGTACATTGTTTCCATTGGTCAGCTTAGGGACTTCCTTGTGCGGCTACTCTTTGTGCACGTATGCGGTTTGAAGCGCTAGACTAGTTCTTACTGCAGTTATACAATATCCTGTTGATCAGCTCTCTGACGTGAAGCCACGGACCAGAAGGTTATAACTTTCAAAATTAACTAATCACTGCTGCATGAACTTGTTAAAAATGTTCAAGTTTTCCGGCATTGATTTGGTCATTTTGAAATAATAATTAATTTTGTAATTTGCACGTCGCCAAAGAATGACCTTGACCAGTTATCAGATCTGACCTGAGGTCAGTTTAAAATAGTCCAATTTAATCTCTTTTTTAATATGTAGTATCACAAAATGCATCGCGAGCCAAAGGAAACTAGATAGTTTACAGTATGTATATAGCGGAAAGTATGACTCAATGACATGAAAAACCTGTTTTGAATTTGTTATGTCTTCAAATGCTTTCACAAATGTCTAAAATTATGCTGCCATGATATTCATCCCTAAAGGCATGGCTACAAGCAGTGATGAAAAGGGTCCAATGGAAAAATATCAATCAATATAGATTATGTAACCAATGACCACGTACAGTTATACTGCGGAGGTTTTGAATCTCTAGTGCAGGGGTGTCCAAACTTATCCACAAAGGGCCAGTGTGGGTGCTGCTTTTTGTTACAGCCCAGCACTTACACACTTGATTTTACTCATTAAGGTCTTGACTGAACCCCCTGATCAGTTAATCAGTTGAATCAGGTGTTTTAGCACTGGGCTGAAAAAAAAAAAACCTGCACCCACATCGGCCCTTTATGGGGAAGATTGGACACCCCTGCTCTAGTTAAAGGGATTAACAAAGTTAACTGTGTAGGATTACATGGGCCAAGTTCTGTTCGTAGAACTCGGGGTCACAAATGGAAGTTCGCCGAGGGTCAATTTAGCACTGATATTAGGAAATATTTTTTCACGCAGTGGGTAATCTCAGTGGCCTTTCCTCGCCACTCATGTTATGTTATGTTATGTTATGTTAAGACATTAACACATCTCAAACCTTGACCATTAATACAACAGTGTAGCTGTGCCTTTTCATATCCTGGGAACCACAGTATATGCTGGTATTTGTTGCAATACCAGTTGCAATCTCAGAATTTATGCGCTATTTGATCTTAATTGCACATTTATATTTGGGGAAATATTTATATGCTTTTGAGCCACATGTCAGAAATGGCTATGCATGTCCTAAGGCAGTGTTTCCCAAACTTTTTTCTCTCGCGGCACACTGTTTACCATGAAAAAATCTCACGGCACACCATTATGATATTGTAGCGTTCCGCTCGTGCTACCTACCCTGCAGCGTGACCGAATGACGAGACAATCACTCACGCTTTCCAACCAGGTTTCAGGCTTTTATGCAATCATAAAATAAATGACTAAAAGACTCATTTTCATTTTGACAGAACACACACTTAACATCAATATCGCAAATACACAAATGCAAATGGGCAAATATTCAAAATCGAATTTGAATATTGTATACATGATGCGGAAATATCGAGAAGGAATTGTAAATAGGCATTTTAATAAACTGAATGGAATGAATTGAGAATGACATGAATTGTTATTATTATATCCTGTAAGTTCAGCCGTTTTATATTATTAGGCTATCAGGAAAAAAACAGTAAGTGGGTTTTCTTGAGGCACACCTGGGAAGATCTCACGGCACACAGTTTGGGGAACGCTGTCCTAAGGAATAAAAGTTTAGTATTCATATTATGCTGTATTGGAAATGACTTTTTTCAGCACATAAAGAAGAAAAACAGCTAATAGATGAAATCGAAGAATTGGGGATGAAATTGGTTTTTAATTCATGATATTGTGGACAAATGGTCACTAAAATGAACCATTCATTTTGTAATGAAGAACTCAAAGAACAAGCAAATTATGAGTCAATCCTGATTGGTGTCATTTTTGTGTTTTCGGAAAAAGGTTTAGAGAACTGAAATACCTGCTCACTGAATTGTAATTAGCTGCTTCTTGATAAGCCACATTCCTTGAATTGAATTTTTAACCAATTATAACGTATTACCTCCGCTAGCACATTTACTTGGAATATGACAAAGTAAATAGAAAATAAAGATTGAGGTTTTATTGTTCCTGAAATGCATTTTTGGGCATTTTTGCCAGGATGTGTTTTCAGGGGACAGATAATCCCTCGAACCATGAAGAGAAACTAATTCAGAAAAATTAACAGTTTCATTAAATTCTTGGATTGCAACTTCCGCTGGAAAAATAATCGGCGTACACAAGGGGCTCCCAGGCATGAGTGAGGGAACCTCTGACGCATAGGCTCCCTTTGAAAGCCAGTGACTTAGTTCAACTGACATACAGTATGAAAGTTAACAGAAGCATCAGTGTCAATAATGCAGCTTTGTGAAGCTCATGACAAACTGTTTTTCTTGAGACTGGTTCAGATATGGATGATTCAATTCTGTGGTGGTTTTTACAGCTGTAGAGGTAGCTGTGAGGTTACTGGCTACTATCCTATCCAGTGTCCGTCTGCTCCTGTCGGGGAGCCTTGACTCGCGGCCACAGTCCTTCCGTGCAGTTTCAGTTTTTACTGGTATTTGTTTCCCCTGTCCCCCAGTCCCCTTTGTAACCGTAAATACTTCAAACGCTTTTGTGACAGAATGCGCCTGCGATTCGGGCGCCAACTATTTGGCCCCTTTTAAACTCTGTTAGTATCCTCGTCTTGCCTTGGAGACTTGCCAGTAAAGTGCTGCTGACCAGAACTCTTATTCTGTGTAAAGCACTTTGGGTCAATCTTAACTGTAATAAGCTCAAAACAAATAAAGTTTAATTAAATTGAAAGAGGGGCTTACTAACTAACTATCCTATTTTCCAAAGTAATCGGAATGACTCGTTTGATGCTTTTCCAATTGCGTTTTACATAATTCAAAACTCAAGTCACTTTTCTTGCACATTTGTAATATTTTGTCCCTTTCATATTTGTTTCTTTGTAAAATGCAGAAAGGACACTGCTAACCTCACACAAAGCTTCCGTTTTAATGAGGATACATTCAGCAATGCTCTGAAGACCATAAACCTTTCAACAGAAATGTGAACACCAGTCTGAGTGGAAAAGGTGATGGAGAAATAATGGTGAGCTGGCTGGATCTGGGTCTGGAGTGAGGAAGCATAAGATCTTTCAGCGATTCACCATATTCAGTAATCCTGACTGAGGACCTAGAGAGAGCGTGTGCATGTGCACACTCACATAATTACATCTGGGCATTACCCAGATTTTCAGCATTCCCTTGCAATGAGCCCTCTGGTTTTTGAATGTTTGACACACTCACTTGATTAGTTGTCACTCTTTTCTTTGTTCTGTTGCCTAATTTGGTCATTCTCTATTGTCCTTTGGCTCTAAATTGATAGATGTCATTTTTCTATAAGAATTAACTTCATTTTATATTATGTACCATATTAATATAAGCTATGATATATACATTGCTTGCTCAATTATGACGCAAATGCAGTTTTCAGGATTTTTAATATTATTGAACACTTCCAAAGCTGTCAGTGAATCAAGAACCTTGCTTTGAAAAAGCAATCTCATACTGAATGTTATTCTGATTTAATTAAAAAAAAAAAAAAAATGCTGAAAGAGGTAAGATTATTGTGAAAAATAGTCCAGTTCTTTCTGAAAGAAATATGCAAAAATTATGAGGCAACTAGGTAATATTATTTTTCTCAACTTACTAACAATCAACAAGCACGTTTAACAATAAAAAATGTCTTATTAATATAACAAGGAAAACTAACTTTAAGCATAGTTGGTCTTTCAAAGTAGAGTATTTATTAGCCAAGAAAACCATCTTATTTGCATTTACTTGAAACTATTCAATTTGTTAGTTTCTTGTTTGTTTCTTGTTATTTGTTCCTGGCTTATTGCAACTGAGGCAGCGCTTACAGCCTTCTAGATGTAGTTCAAAAATGTGCATTCTTTTCCCTAATGGTAGATTTCAAGCTTATTTAGAGTCCACAAGTTCTCAAAAGGATTTAAATCAGGTAACAGGGGGGCTAAATCAAACAGTGGCATTGTGCTGCGTAAATATAATGGCCTTCTTGAGTCTTCCTGATGTCTTGCTCGACTGTTTGAGGACACTCCTCCAGACACTGCCGGTAGTTTTTGGAGTCCATTTTCAGTCCATCTGCCGCTCAAAAAGTTCCAACTGGCTCATTGTGGATGATGGCAGCTCACTTTCATCACGCCTGCCCCCCTGCCCAGCGCCCGACTCACACTGCTTCCCAGTGTCCCTGAGTGATCGAGCCACTGACTGACCCAGAATCCAAACGTGAGCGAAACTCCTCCGCGGTCTTGTTATATCTCCCCCCCAGAAGGAGAGGGGAGACATATTTTTTTAGGCTCTGTTCCCGTTCCCGTTCGCGTCAGTGTTCCCACTTTGTTTCCAGAGCGTACCTCCAAAACCGTTTGCATGATCTCAACGACACTTTGCATACTTCCTATTCAGGTACCGCAGTGGTGCCTTTAGGTATGTGCCTGTCTGTCTGTCCATCCGGTGGGTTCGGCGGGGAAGGGGGTCGGGGGGGAGACGTCTGTTTTTACGAGTAAAAACACATTCTAGTTTCAGTTGTCTGTATTTGAGTGCAGTTTTTCAGTCAGGAGATGATTGGTGAAATCAGTGGGCTGACCTCATGAGGTTGGAAGAAAGCCTGGCTTTTGCTTTCTCGCCCTGTCATTTTACACCGGTTTTTTGCCAAAATGTCCTGGCGGCTTAGTCTCGCCAAACCCTGTGATGCAGTGCCATGGGAAAAGGTCTCTGAATACATGTTGAGACCGATTAGATCAGAGTCAAGATCCCCCTGTGCTGTACCATCTAATATAGTAGGGATGTTTGTGTTTACATGTACAAATGTATGTGTACTTGTGTATTTATGTGTACGTTAGTGTGGGTGTGTTTCTAAGTTTGTGTGCATGTATATATTTTAATGTACAGATGGGTGACAAACGATTGGAAAAAGCCTGAATAAATGTGTGGACAGACGTAACAAATGCAGATGCTTCGATGCATTTTCCTGGGATGGTTTGGGTCCACTCGTCCCCGTAAATGCAGAGGGGTCACTGCAAATCAGAGCAGAGTTATTCTGTGTGATCACCTTTATACCCTATGATGAAGCAGTCCTGCTATGATGGGAGTGGTCTCTTCCTGGATTACAACAGCCCAAGCCTCAGGGCAAAACAGATCAATGAATGGTTTTATGATTATGAGAATGAAAATGTCCAGATGGCAACAGATGTTGCTCCAAAATTTTTCTGTATCTTTTTACATAAATAGTGCCCTCGAAAATATGCGACTCAACTTTGCCATGTGCACTAATGTTCCCCATACCATGACAGATCCTGGCTTTTGAACCTGACGTTGGTATTTGTTTGGGTTGTGCTTGTTGTCTGTGGTCCTGAGAACACAGCAGCTGTTATTTATGTATTTATTTTTCTCTAAAACGACTTCAAATGTTGACTTTGCAAATCACAAAACATCCTTCCACTGTACTGTTGTCCATCTTAGTTGACACCAAGCCCAGAAAAGTTGGCAGAACTTATGGACAGTATTGGTGTATGGCTTCCAGTGTTAGATTTTTGGCTTTTCACCTTTTACAGTGCAAAGCCAAAAATCCTACTGACTAGTCTTTTGGGAACGTTGTTCTCAAAGTAATAGATTAAAAGCTTACAAATTAGTTGGCAAATTGGTGAGCCCTGACCCATCTTTGTGTTAAAGGGACTTGGCCTTTTTTGGAGGCTCCGTTCATGCTACAACACGACTAGCTCACCTGTTTCACACCACCTTGCTTTGAAACTTGTCACATCATGGTTACTCCAACATTACAGTCGTCAGCTTTAAAATAAGCACGCATTTCAATAAACAATTGAATCGGTGAATTCGATAAGGGCCCAACTCCACACACATTTTCTACATGGAGTTTGGCCCTTATTGAATTCACCAATTCATTTGAATTCACAAGTTAAAGAATCAGTAATGTGGTGTTTTGTGTGTTTTAAATATTGTAGAGGGTGAATATACTTTTCAAATCACCCATTGATTTTTGTTTGCATTTTCCATAGTGTGCCAACTTTTCGTACTAAGAGTTGTGTTCAGGAGGGTCACCGATGTTTGTTGCTCAAATTGAGGAAGACGCCATGCCTGATGGGAGGGTCTTTCTGAGGCTCGTCCAGCATAATACTTTGCCATTGTTTGATTTCCACAATTACAATCCCCCCAATCATTGCATCATGGAGATCTGTGGAAGTAGTTTAGGTTTCTGAGTAGGTAAATAGCATTGTAGCAAGATGGAGAAACTGGTTGCAATGCTTGTCTCAGGGTTCAGTGCTCAGGTCCGGGATTTGCTCGTGAGGTCAGGTCCAGATTTTCAGTTCAGGGTTTGATAGCGAGGTCATAGTTGGACTGTGATATCAGGGTTCAGTGCATGTTTGTCAGGGTTTGATGCTGAGATAGGGCTATGTGCACAGATCTGGATTCAGTGCGCATAAAATCCACTGAGCCTCAGTCGGATGACTGTGTCGGATGATGGGTGTTACCATCGTAATCTGGGCGAAGGACTGTCAACCAGGCAAAAATAAGACTTCTGTTTATTTAATCTATTATGCTATGTACTATGAAGAGAATGCGAGGGTTTGACCGTCATGACAAGAAAGGCCGGGGTGATGACATAATTCCGGCTCTTTTAACGACAACTTCTGAGGGCTTAGAGGCAAGCTCGGAAATATTTGGGAGCGTCACCCGCGCTTATTTATCCGCATGAGGAAGCTCGCAGGCAGGGGTCCTAAGCAGAGACGCGTTGGTCAGACGCGTTCTTATGAGTTTTCTAGCATGAGCTGGACATTACGCCATTGTTTGATTTTCTGTCTTTACAGTTCCTCCCTCATCACGACATGGAGATCAAAAGTTTTGGTCACTCAGCGAGTAGCAGGAGGGAGAGGGAGAGGAACTGGTCAGGGTTCATTGCTGTGAACAGGGTTTGATTGTGAGGAGCTCAGCACAGGAATTAATGGTGAGGTCAAGGATTGACGCTAAGGTCCCTGTTCTTCAGCCTTAGAGGCTTGATGGTGGTTTGCAACACGTACCTGCTGTGGCTGTACTTGCATGCTCTATGGTTGGTAGTATTGAGTAGACTTCACTCGTTGTGAAATATCTTCATTAAATTCAGTTCCAGTTGCTCTTGTCAATTTATAAGTTGTAGTGTCACTATTGGTGCATTTAGTTGTAATATTTGTGAGATTTACTGAAAAGAAAAGACCAAACCATTTTGCAACATGCTTAGTCACTAAATTTATTTATTTCTGGCCTCATACTTGTGGGCAGGAGCTATTTTCAGTCGAAATGGCAGGGGTCATCACCGCTTGTATGATTAACGTAAGACAGCCAATGGTCTTTGCTCTACTGTAAACACAAAACGCATGCCTCGGTTATCTCCACTCACAGGGCATTCAAAAGTGCTGCACCTCATTCTTGCTTCAAACCTGTACCCTCTTTCGCAACCCCAGTGATAAGTCCTAGTGTGCAGCGCTGGAAATGGGTAGCATTGGAATGTTTCGTCCTAATCTTGCTAATCATTTCACTTTAGCCCGGGTTTTGTTCTGAGTTTGGTCAGGGGTCCAAAAAACTGCAGGGTCACACTATTCCAAAGGCCCAAAGGTTTCCTGGACGTCATTGGACGAGGGCGAACAGCCAGTGACGGGCACGCAAGCTTTTGATTCGCCACACAATGCTGGCCTTCTCAAAAGGCCCGGCTGGCTCTTTGTCTCCCTGTTTTGTCTGTTATTGTTTTTATTGCTTTTTCAAAGCAATTTCATGAATAACGAGGGAAGCTGAACGGCAATCTCCCGTAAGTCGGTCTGTCCTGCGCTCTCCCGTATTTTCATCCGTTCGATCCTCCCATCCGCTCCGATTCAGATTGTACGCATCGATTGTACGTCTCTCTACGGCATCGATTTATTTACTTTTTTCTTTTTTTTTTACATGGTCTCTACGTAGGTGTTTCTTTGCAGATCCAGCTATATGAGCGTGGGGTCATTCCATGCCAATGAGCCTGAGCCCCCAGGGGGTCCAACTCCGATTTGGCCAATTTTTTTCGAAAAATACCTTGGGGTGTCGAACGAAGGAATCCCACGTTTCAGCTTGAATATCTCAAACGGTTTTCGTGTGAGAGCCATTTTAAATTGGGGTGTCGCACCCGGTTTTTGCACTCCCTTGTGAGTGTTTTTGGAAGGCTTATGAAATCCGTTCTAAAGAAGATAGAAAGCTGAAAATTGTTACTGTTGTTAATTTTTGCCCTGGCTTTCAGGATCTTTTCAGAATCAGAATCAAAAGTACCCTATGATGAATCATTTGGGATCTATGAGCATTTGAAAATGGGATTTTGGTTGGACGGATTTTTTTTTTTTTTTTTTTTGCACGTTTTGGTGGCTCACTGTGTGGTCAGCTTTATACCTAGACCCAAATTTCAAATGGATATGTGATATTTAGGTTAAAAAAAAAAACCATAGGCAAAAGCAATACAACACAAAATAAGCCTTGAATGTAAAAATTATGGGCCTCTGAAAATCGTCACGGTGTATAAAAAAACTCCTGCGGTACCCTTACATTCAGGGTGGCGGTTTACCACATCAATGACCCCAAATGACCCCTAAATGACCTTTGACATCCCCCCCCCACCTGTAGGGGAAACATGTATGACTTGACCCGCGGATCATTGCATCGAAGTTTCATGAAAATGCAGTGAACAGTGAAGTATGTAGATAGAGTGATCAATTATGCACAGGGTTAATATTTTTGGTGGACGGACATACGCATGTACGGACAGGACGGATACACATGCTGCTCATTTCATAGTCCCCTTCCAAAATTCTTTCGGCAGCAACAGTGATAAAGAGCTGATGAAGTGGAGATATGGCTATCAGTTTCAAGTTGACGACAAAGTGTGCTTTCATCAAGAAAAGATGTACCTAACCCGCTACAAAAGCTTACAGAAGTGCTGCATTGATCCTTTTGCAGTTCTCAAGAAGCAAATTACGATTAAGTAAATATTTTCTGGTTTACCAAAAAGAACAATTTATAATGCTTAATTTGAATTTCAGGAATTGGTCAAAATTACTTAATTACTTTGAATTGAAGGGCGTCCTTCACTATCATGACTGTAATTCTTCATTTGAATGAGCTTATTGTCCCTTGCATGAATTTCCTTAACTTCCAGGCACTTGGATACATAGCTGCAGTATTGTGTAATTCCCCGGAGGTGGGCATATACATCATGCACACAGTATGTACGTGTTCATTACTGTCCGTTTAGACAAAAACACCTTTTTTTCCAAAAATCTAGTTCATGGTGAAAGAGTAGAGTTGAGATATTAATATTTGTACCAAATGTTGCCAAGATGTGTATCTTTAAATGCTCAAAATTTCATTCAGCTGTCTAACCATCTATGTGGTCAACCGCCACCCTGAATGTAGGGGTACCGCGGGAGTTTTTTTACACTGTGACCTTTTTCAGAGGCCCATAACTTTTTCATTAAATGTTCATTTTGTGTTACATTGCTTCTGCATGTAGTTTGTTGCCCAAATAACACATATATTTTTGATATTTGGGTCTTGGCATAAAGCTGACGGCACAGTGAGCCATCAAAATGTGTAAAAAAATTTTCCGTCCAACCAAAATCCCATTTTCAAATGCTCACAGATCACAAATGGTTCATCACGGTTCAATGCCAGATTCTGAAAGCCAGGGCAAACATTAACAAGATTAGCAATTTTCAGCTTTATATCTTATTTTGAAAAGATTTTCTAGCCTTCCAAAAATGCTCACAAGCCAAAGTCCCGATTCGCGAGTGCAAATAACGGGGGCGACACCCCAATTTAAAATTGCTTTCACATGAAAACCGTTTGAGATATTGAGCTGAAACTTGGGATTCCTTCATTTGACACCTTATGATATTTTTAGACAAAAAGTTGGCCAAGTCAGAGATAGACCCCCTTGAACTTTTCTGAAAATTGGTTAATTTGGCATGGAATGACCCCATGGAGAATGGCCTTCGTTCACCCCAGCTCAGATTCTTCACTTTGTCCTAGCGAAGTCCCACTGCCAGTGATTAAAAGACAGAAAAGGAGATACATAATGTGCCTCAAGACAGAGAGGTCAAAGAAGAATAATTTGGTGCTCAAAAGCTGGGGAGATCATCCCCAGAAGAGAACCCCATATCAGGAAGATTTCACTGGGATTAGCTGGTGCAAACACTGCATGGAGCAACAGACTGTCAAGTCATTAGAGCTGTAGGCAGCAGATGCAAGCAGGACATTTGCTCTTTCACAGGCAAAAAAGGTATGAAAATTGCCTAAAAGGGATAACATTTGTCACAGGGGCTGATTCTCCCAAGGTACACACACCCCACCCAGAAATTGATAACTACCCATGGGTTACATTTATTGGCTTTAAAAAAGTACTTGATTGGTCACAAATGAAACATTGCTGTGCTGTGTGTGTGCATTTAGATGTATTTTTCACCTTAAAGAACAATACGCATCTCTTCTGTGCCATTGTTTCTCAGTGCATTGAACATCTGCCTTCTTCCTTAAAACCTGCGTGAAAATGCATCCTGTTTATATACAGACTGCCTGCAGGGTCTCAAAGCCTCCCTGTTACCTCTGGTTAGGACATTCTCCCAGAGTGCTCAGCGTTGCTGGAGAGCGCAGCTCGCATCCATTCTGATACAGCGATATCCGGCACACCCTCTCCTGTGCTTGTCTGTCGTTGTTTTCTTTTGCCCTCAAAGGGATTAAATCAAAAGCGAAATATGACAATGCAGCGGAATTGCAGCATATTTTGTTTTATTTTGTGTTTTGAGACTTATCGTACAGATGGAAGGGCTTCCCATTCCTCGCTGGTGATTATTTGTACAGAACTTCCGGAGGCTTCCGCGACGTCTCAGACAAAAAGCCACAAACATAGCAGTGTTTGTTTTCGCTCGAAACATATTTATTTTTACAGGCTCGCGACAATTAATTGTTTGCAGCTGTTCACAGGTTTACTATGCAGTGCTAATATTTATACTGTGGCCTGTAGATCCAGTATATCAATTTTGCGATTTCATTGCCTTGAATTCAAAAATTTTTGCAGATTTAATTCTAAATAAAAAGTAATCAAAGTTTATTTCTCTGTGCATACAGCTCCTTGTAAAAGTATTCAACCCTCATAGTATTTTTCCCATTTTGTTGCTCTACAACCTGAAATAAAAGTGGATTTTTTTAGGGGTTTGTCTACACAAAACATGCTCATCACTTTAAGAAGCGAAAAATTTTCTATTATTATTACACAACCTATAAATTGAGACAGAAAACAGAAATGTTTGGGGTGTTTAAGTATAGTCCCCCCCCCCCCCTTCTTCAAGGCTAACCTGCTTCAGCTCCTTCAGATTGGATTGGTTGTGTTGGTGCACAGAAATCATGCAGTGATGCCTCAGATTTTCAGTTGTACTGAAGTTTCAACTTTGACTAGGCCATTCCAAGATATTTAATTGTTTCTCTTTAAAATATTTCAGAGTAGCTTCAGCACTGTGTCATTGTCCTGCTGAAAAGTGAACCTTCATCCTAGTCTCAAATTTCTGGTGGACTGCAGCAGGTTTACCTCAAGAATTACCCTGTATTTAGCGTCATCCATCTTTTCTTCATAGCTGACCAGCTCCCAGTCCCTGTTGATGGCAAGCAGTTCCACAGCATGATGCTGCTGCCACCCTGCTTAACTGTGGAGATTGTGGTCTGGGGGGTGATGAGAAATGTTGGGTTTGCACCACAAAGTGTTTCCTGTGATGGCGAAGAAGTTCTATTTTAATCTCATCTGACCAGAGATCCTTCTTCCATATGTCTGGAGAGTCTCCCACATACTGTTTGGTGAATTCCAAATGTGTTTTCTTTTTTCTGCAAGAAATTTTTGTTTATTTCTGGCTAAATTACCAGAAAGCCCAGCTCCAAGGTGTGTATGGCTTAAAGTGGACAGATACTCTCATCTTTGCTGTGGAACTTTAAAGCTTCTTCAGTATAATCTTTGATGTCTTTATTGAATCTCATATTAATGCCCCTCTTTCCCAGTCTGTGAGTTTTGGTTGGCAGTCTTCTCTTGGCAGGTTTGTGGCGGTGCAATATTCTTTACATTTTGTTATAGTGGATTTCATACTGCTCCGTAGGATGTTCAAAGTTTGAGATGTATTTCGTAGCCCAACCCTGATTTGTACTTCTCTACTACTTTATCTCTGATCTGTTTGGAGAGCTCCTTGATCTTGCTTGGTGATACCCCTATGTGAGTGGTGCTGCAGACTTTGGGGCCTTTTGAAACCAGTACATTAAGATTGTGACACTTAGATAGAACAGTGGTAGACTTCATTCAATTAATTGTCACCTCTGAAGGTGACCAATTGCAACAGATCTTATTTAGGGGTTTCATAGCAAAGGGGGTGAATACATACAGTGCTTAACAAATTTATTTGACCACTTGTCATAAACAGGAGAAATCACTAATATTTTAGAAATTTTTCAAAAACTTGTTAAAAACTAAAAATTGTTATTTCTTTGGCAAATAACTGTCTGAAACAACTAAATAGTCCTTATTCACACATGAAAACCAAAAAAACTTCATATTTTGTATGGTCTCCTTTGGGCTTGATAACAGCTTGCATTCTTGCATTTAACCACTAAAACTAATTTTTATGTTCAGGAATGCAAGTAAATAACTGTTGTATGGCATCTTTACCAAAAATAATCATGTGCTTTGCTATTTTTTTTGTTGTCAACATTGTTACTCATGTTCACTGATGAGCAGAATTATTCCAGAAATGATGATTTAAAGTGAAATTTAACACGATACCCTTGTGGTGATTATATGGTGAAATTTATTTGCAAATGGGGCCCGTTAATCGCATATGCATAAATTGCAAAAAGACTTTAATTGATTAAAGTGTATTAAATGTTTGAATATATTTGGTTTATTTGGGGGTCATTTCAGATCAGCAGTTCGGTGTAGTGGCGAGTCGCCCCCTGGCTGAACCAATCTGCAACAGCAACAAACGCACTCTAGTGATGGCGAGGTACTATACTTGTCCTTAACGACCTCTAAAATTTTTTTTTTTTTTTTTTTAATAATTAATTTTTTTTAGTCTCCGAAATTCAGACCCCCTAAGTCTGGATGTAAACTGCAGCTGACAATTGTGAGATTTTATTGTTTCTACTCGCTTTCCACGTTCATATCAGTAACTTTTGAGAAAATTAATTATTGCGTCATTCCGCTGTGGGTGGGCGGGGATGCCATCCTGGAACGAATCATTGCGCTTCAACGGAAGACATGCCCCCCCACACACCTCCGTGAAGGAGGCCCCAAATTTTCTCCCAGCCAATCAGAGACGACTGATCGAACAAAATATATGCGCCACTGTATTTCCCCATACAGCAATTCTTCTGAAGCCTGATTTGAACGAATTAGTTGATCCTTCTTAAAGCTGAAAATCGGCGCAGATTACTCTGTAAAGAAGCGAAATAGTAAAATAGACTGCGCTACGCGACGAACTGTGGACATTTTCGGTATATTTTACTCTTGAAGGCAAAGTAAACTATCTATCATCTGAACCTCTTGCTCAAGCAGAAGGGGAAAGAGGGTCAAGCCATTCACTTGACACACACCGAGGACACACGAGATGGATCCAGATAGCAAGGTAACTAACTTACTTTTTTTATTGTAGTTTTTCAAAGCAGTGCGGAAATTTCCGTTTGTTAGTGTCCTGGTGCGTGACGTCAGACTCAGGATTCAGCTTGAAATGCGGCAAGACCTGTGAGCGAAATATTCAGTTTACGTGGTAACTGATTCAACTGACCGGCAAGCATGGCTGTTTTAGCTCTTACGCCGATAGAAACCTTGAAACAGCCATTTTGCAGTGGCATGTGTTCGTTATCTTGGGTATTTTGCTGGTCTCGATCTGGGATTTCCGCTGGATGATGATAAATATTCTGTCCGCTCTTTAGCCGAGTCAGAACCGCGTGGATCCCTGTGAATTGCGAATCAAATGGCCTGACACTGCCAGACGATTAGCCTTTTTTTATCCAACTGGGCCTTGACAGGATAATGCAATTATTTATTGTTTTAATTTTGTTTTGATTTATTATGCATTGTGGCCTAGATGTTGTGAAGGGTGGAATAAGCTTACGTTTCTTTATCATAATTTGCCTTCACAAACCTAGCATCCGCTTACAGGCGTATACTACCCACGCACACTCATAGCCTTCAATTTACATTAAAACCACAGCGCCCTGGGATGAGATCCTGCTGCCTGTCTCGAAGGCGCACTTCCCAGTCTAATGTAAGATGTCGAGGTGAAAGCTGTCAGAACAAGTTTCAAATGTAAAGTTCCATCTGCAGCTTTTGACGTTGCTGTTATATTTTGTTGGTGTCATTATTCTGCCGGGTGTTGTGAAGAGCTCTATAACCTGTATCACAACTTCTTGCATAAGTAATTTAGGAACATGAATATTGCTTTAATCTTACAGGGTAAGCCATAACACTGCTCGAGGTATCGCACAAATTGTTTGTATTCCAGGTAAAATTTGGTTTTGAATACGGACTTAAAGGGCAAAATCACTGCCTGTAAAATGTGCAGTATTTAAGAAGTTTGAGGTCGGAAGTGAAAGCTTGTGTGGTCTTAACCGCTTTTAATTTCTTGTTAATTTTGCGGGTTTTGTTGACAGCAATGTGTCCGGTTTTAGCTGGTTTTTGGCAGGTTTTTTATGCTGCAGACGTGACACAGCTGGCGTAACGCATGGGAGCCTTTTTTCCACTGATTAAAATCTGTGGTTTTCACGCGGGCGGCTTCCTGCGAATTTAGGCTCTGGTGGTGTGACTCATGTTTGTGCTTCTGTTTTGTGGCTGGCGAACTTTTTTAATTCCTTCATCCGAAACTGATGTCTTGTGAAGTTCCCGAGCTGCTGATGCCATTTGTCCCGTTTGATAGGATTTTGCCAATATCGATTCCGAAAGGGCAATGTAGGTTACTGCAGGCTATGCACGTAGTTGGACGGTGTCACTAATTTTTCTCGTTTTGGTTTTGCATAGTCCACAGCTTTGGATTTGAAATGACATTGTGCATATTGAGTTAAACTGCAGACTATGCACCTTCATTTGAGGGTATAAACCTCTATTTCGGATGAACCGTGTAGGATTTTCAGCCCTGTGTATTGTTCCCCCTCTTAGTTTGACTTATGGCTCCTCAGCTGTTTCTTGGCCAGCGGTGTGTGCCTGCATCATTGGTCCATATGAAGCGTCATAACAGCACATGAATAAAGGGCTTTAAGCTCATTCGGGGTTTCGTATTTTCATGTGGAGACCGTTACTACTGCCTCATAGCACGACTCACGAGGACCAAATATCCATGCCAGTATCTGAGTCGACAAATCAGAACACATTGATGAGAGAAATGGCCAAAGAAGGCGGCTTGTCAAGGTCAAAATCAACCCATTGATACATTGTTTGGAAACAAGAAACCGTCGAGCTGAGGATGTTCAACTGACTATGCAGACAATGAATTCAGCCGAAAATTAGTTTTAATCGCTTAAGATTAAACTGAGGCCAAAATGACTTTGGGGACAACCTAGAGCTGAAGATGGCAGCTTTACAGGCCAAGCAGACCATCACCAGGAAATATTCTCGGCGTCTGGTGATGTCCCTGTCACAGATTCTGAGCAGTCATGGAATAAGGAGGATTTGGAACCAACTGCTAATTATGATTGCTTCATTAAAGATTGTCTTCATTTGTGCAGTCTGGTTTGTTCAGGACTGCCCTGATATTTAGCTGCACTTTTTGTCCTGCTGTTCATTTTGAATGTTGGCAAATACTTTAAGTTTGTTGAATTCCTTTTAAGAGGATAAAGAACCAGGTGTGTTCACTGTCATTGTTGGATCACATGATTTGGCACACAAAAATTTGCTTTGTTGTATGTATCACTGCCCTTGTGTTTGCTTTACAATAGATACTCCATGATGACGATATTTCTGAAATATTTTCTCTCAATAATGTCAGCACTTAACTAGTGACCAAGTGCTGCTTTGGGTTCTTAGCTGTTTTGAACCCTCCTTGGTCTGCTCTAGGACTGTACATTCTGCAGGGACTGTTCGGTTATCTGCTCTTTGTTTGTCGATTAATGAAGACCATAGAGCCAGTGCCACCATGTACGTGTGTGAGAGTGAAGGTGTGCCTGTTCTTGAGTGTGTTTGTGTGGGTGTGTGAGCGCACGCATTTATGGGTATGACTGGGTTTTTGTATCTGTGCTTGTGAGAACCTACTCTGTAGGAGCCAAATTGAGGTTTATGTTGATTTGATACCTTTCTCTTTTTTTTGCTATTAGTATGTGAGTGAAAGAGTGTATGTGGTATGGATGTGTGTGTACAGTATGGTTGTGTTAGTGGATCTTGGCCATAGGCATCTACCCCCACCTGGAGGCCTGAGAGGGTACCCACCTGAAAGGTGAGGGTGGAGCCCAAAGGGGAGGGCTTAAGAAGCACCAGCGACAGCACCAGGGCGTGGTGGAAGAAGACACACAGCTTTTTGACCATGTGGACGTGTGACTTACCCTTGAACTGTGCCTTATTGAGACACTCTTTAGTTTAAATAATTTTTATTTTATTTCAACAAACTGTATCAAAATCTTCAATAAATGGTCAGTGGGACCAAATGGATAAGCTTCAACTCATCATTGTCTGCATGCGTCAGGAATATACCCTCCTCAGCCACCAGTGGTAATTACCAGAAAACTGAAGGGGTTTTCTGAAATTGCTACTACATACTCTTAAGAATCTACAGTTGTTGTAAAGACAGGTGGGGACATTTTGGGTCGCCTCAGAGTATTATGGAGGTTAATGGCTAATTGGTAGAAGTCAGGGTTAGTGTCACAGTTAGGGTTAGGATAAGGTTTGGACTAGGTTTAGGCATAATGAGGTTACGGTTAGGGTTCGAGCATGGCTGTACAGAATGAAAGTCAGTCAATCCAATGTTCTGACAAGTATAGTTGTATAAATGTGTGTGTGTGCGTGCGTGTATTTTGTGTGATTCATGTGTGTGCTCATGTGTATGTGTATTTCTGCACGCGTGCCTGTGTGCGTATGTACACATGCTTAAGTGAACTGTATGTGTGTGTGCAGACACAAGTGCCTGTGTTCATGTTGGCGAGCGTGTACATGTGCTGTTGAGTGTGTGTGTGTGTGTACATAGTGGGTGCGTCCAACTGTGTGATCTGGTGGGTGAGGCTTGAGCTCTGACTGTATCCACATTTCATATTGATTGCATTTTAGGGGAAACAACTTTCTAAGATTTTTGCGAAGTTTAAAGCCGAATATGCTGTAAGTTTCATATCTACGCAATTAACTGGCTGACCTTGAAATGGCAATTTTGAAAATATTTGTATTTTCATTTCGATGATGAAAAAGGAGCATTATGGATATGACACCATTGAGTTATGTCACTTTTTTGAACTTCCTTAGTGTTTATCCTTTAATAATAACATACAATTTTGTTGATGCAGTGGTCCAATGAAATTTGGACTCTAGAGTGAAAACTTCAGGGCACATATAACACATTTATTTGGGGAAATGAGTAACTTTTTCCTGCTCAGGCTGGCATTATACTAAAAAGCAAAGAATCTCCGTCTGTGTGTTCGCGTGTCCTTCACATATCTTGAGAAGCGTTCATCCGATCTACTTCACACTCACCAGGTGTATTGATGAGGACCAGTGGAAGTAAAGTGTTGAGTTTGAGATTGTTTGGCTAAGCGGTTCTCGAGGAGTTGGGAAAGCCTCAAGCACCAATACTGCTCAAGAAGCAATTGAACAAGCGCTGCACTATACCGCGAAGCAGCAATTGAACAAGCACTGCACTATACTGCGAAGCAGCAATTGAACAAGCGCTGCACTATACCGCGAAGCAGCAATTGAACAAGCACTACACTATACCGCAACAATTGAACAAGCACTATACACAATAACAAGCGCTGCACTATACCAAGCAGCAATTGAACAAGCGCTGCACTATACCATGAAGCAGCAATTGAACAAGCGCTGCACTATACCATAAAGCAGCAATTGAACAAGCGCACTATACTGCGAAGCAGCAATTGAACAAGCACTGCACTATACTGCGAAGCAGCAATTGAACAAGCACTACACTATACCGCGAAGCAGCAATTGAACAAGCGCTGCACTATACCGCGAAGCAGCAATTGAACAAGCACTACACTATACCGCGAAGCAGCAATTGAACAAGCGCTGCACTATACCGCGAAGCAGCAATTGAACAAGCGCTGCACCATACCATGAAGCAGCAATTGAACAAGCGCTGCACTATACCGCGAAGCAGCAATTGAACAAGCGCTGCACTATACTGCGAAGCAGCAATTGAACAAGCGCTGCACTATACTGCGAAGCAGCAATTGAACAAGCGCTGCACTATACTGCGAAGCAGCAATTGAACAAGCGCTGCACTATACTGCAAAGCAGCAATTGAACAAGCGCTGCACTATACCGCTTAAGCAATTGAACAAAGCTGCACTATACTGCAAAGCAGCAATTGAACAAGCGCTGCACTATACCGCGAAGCAGCAATTGAACAAGCGCTGCACTATACTGTGCAAGCAGCTATTGGAGTGAGCACTGCACTGGTTCCTGAGGATTAACCCAAAAATGAAGTCCTATCCCTGAGCTTCTGTTCAGCAACAGTCTGTTACTGCTGGAGCCTTTAGTGTGAAGCAAGATTACATTTCATTGCAGTGATTCAGCTGACGCTTTAATCCAAAGCAACGTACACTTGAGTGGACCAGTCCCTAAGGGATCAGTATGAGATTGTGAGCCTTGATCATGGGCCCGGCTCCGTTCTCTTTGTGTCTACAGTGGGGCTTGAACCATCTACCATCTGAGTCCTGTCAAACACCTTAGCAAGGCCCCAATTCCTAAGTTGGCTCACTTACTAACTGCACACAGTAAACTACAGATCAGCTCTTTTTACTTTTGTCTGTGTTCCAGATTTTAGAGAGCTCCAGATTTCCTATTTGTGCAGTAGTCTTGATAACTCTTTTATCCTGCTTTGCGAAACAAACACTGGCCTCGAGACACTCTGCGGGGGGACCTGAGCAGTCAGTAGAAATGGTGGCGCCCCCCACAGCATTGAATCGAGCTGGGCTGTGTGTACAGTTAGTGCCAGGATCATCAAGTAATCATCTTTAAATTGCTGGTTTTCCATCTTTGTGTTACCTGTGCGTCAGGTGTGAGCACAGTCTGACCAATCAAAAGAAGGAATAGCTCAGTTAATTGATGAGAAATGAACTGTTTTGGGGACTTGTGCTGGAAATCTGCCCTTCTGCTACTGCGTCTAATTGACTGTACTTCTGTAAAAAGTGCTATACCAATATAATTGAATTTAGTTGAATTGAATTGAATTGAATTGAATTGAATTGAATTGAAGAGCCAGGGCTGGATTTAGATTGGAAGCTCTGATTTGAACGTCCCTGATGTGCTGGAGAGGCTCTTAGCCAGGGCTACTTCAGTCATGAGCCATGGAGGGCGGAGGTCATGCAGCTCTTCATTTCAGCCAATAAGGACACCTGCTGATTTCCCTGATTACCATGCTGTCAGCCACAGAGGATGGAACGAACTGGGTCAAATCAGTGTGTTGATTGGTCAGAGTAAAAACTGACCAACTCGTCGCCCTCCAATGGGTTTACAGTTCCAAGTCTGTATGGATGTCTCATGTCAGTGGACGGGTCGTGGGTTTGAATCCTGCTTTGGCCTTTTGGTCGGGAGTCTGCATGTTCTCCCTGTGTTTGTGTGGGTTTCCTCTGGGAAGTCCAAAGACGCGCATTTTGGGCTTATTGACGACACTAAATTGCCCCTGGATAGGAGTTTTGTGGGTGAATGGTGTTTGGGTCCCAGCAATGGATTAGCTGTGATGACCAGTACTACTATCCGCAGGGAATCCATGTTATGGGCATATAGAGGCATGGCTGGGATTGGAGAAAACAACTTGGGCGGGGCCAAGGGAATGCAGCGTTAGCTTTTCAAAAACGCTAAAACCTGAACAACGGAACATGAGGAGAGTACAATGCACGTCAGATTCACAGCAGTTAATAATATTTGTCATCTCATAGTTCACTATCCAGGGTGCGTTCCTGCTTCTCTCCTGTTGCATGCTGGGATATGCTCCAGCCCAGTCACAACTCCAATCAGAAAAAAGTGGGTTACGTGATGGATGGATGGATGCTCAGCTCTATAGTCTCCTCTCCTGACAGTCACTGTTCAACATCCCTGCTCCCTGTCCATTGCCTGTGGATTGGAACGGAAGCCCACCTTACGGTTATAAATGGCTCCCTAACCTGCACATGCCCAGTTAACCAGGTCCAGGGCCCGTTTCTCCTCTGGTCTGATGGTCTATATTTAGATTCTTATTGTTTTTGTGTTTTACAGCCCTAGTTCTTCATTTTGATTCAGTGAAATTCAATTTTATTTGAATAGCACTTTTGCTGAAGTACTGTCCAATAAGAATGCTTTAATAGCCCAGCAGGATCTGTTTTACTCTCTACAGGCTGCAGTGCAGTTGATTGGTAGCTGCTGTCTCCCTAGACGCTGGAGTGTAGTTAGTCTCTTGATGAAGTCAGAAGCCATATTTCCACTGCTCTCAGCTCTGGGGTTCATTGGGCAGCCTTGATGACTATCCTGATGGCACTTGGAGCTTTATTTCTGGATGAGCTACATGGTGAATTCTGGCATCATGCTCTTCTTATTCCTTCTCAAATGCATGAGGGCCGATGGTTCATTCATGCAGAAATGAGCAGAGGGATGCTGGTTCACTCTGGTCCAAATGGAAGACTGATAAGAGTGGTGTAAATAAGCGTATTCTGAGTGTGTGTGTGTGTGTGTGTGTGTGTTTGTCTTTGTGTATGTGTGTTATCTGTGTGTTTGCATCTTTATGTTTGTTTGTGTATGTATGACTGCGTTTGCACATGAATGTGTATTTGTGTACACGTATGTTTGTGTGCTTGAGTGTGTTACTGTGTCTTTGTGTGTGTGTGTGTGTGTCTGTCTGTCTGTCTGTCTGCTTTTGTGTGTGTTCTACCACAGCTTACCTTTGAAACTGAGCCTGTTGCGCAGTTTTCTGTTTGTCTTAGTCTTTCCCCCCATAATGAGCACACAGCCTGAGTGCCCATGGTTGCCTGGCAACTGGTATAATTGCAGCAGGTGAGGTTGGCAGGCATTTCCCGGGAAACTCAGGTGGCAGAAGTGACACTCAGTATAATGTCAAGAATGTCACCCTCTCCGGGCAGATGGAGCACGTATAGTAATCCTGGGCATTTTACAGTCATGGCCAATAGTGGCCAGGAAGGAAAAACAATAAGCAGCTAGACAGGAAGAGGCCTGGGGAGGAAACAGACACAAGGAGGGAACCAATCCTCTTCTGCCCCGCCCAGTGTGTGGCTTTAAAGGAGGTGTATGTCGTTACTGGAGTGAAAATAGTTTTACCTGATGTCTTGGACTTTGCTAGATTGACGATACGAATGAGCATAGCATTTATACAGCACTATCTCATAGGTGCTCAAAGCCCTTTGCACTGATATGGGGTAATCTCGTCTCACCACCACCACCAATGTTTAGCATGCACCCGGGTGGTGCCGGGCAGCCATTTTGCGCCTGAACACTCACCACACATCAGCTGAGGAGGAGAGGGAGAGCTTTCTGTCAGCAAGTTAAATCAGGGGATGATTAGATGGAAGATAGATGAGATATCTCACTCAGTCATGAAAATAGCAAAAAGGAATTTTTACTCCTGTGCCGACTGTTGCCAAGATATGGCCATTTGACATCTGGCTTCTTAGGGGCGCTCTACGTCTGTTTAAAAACATCAACTAAACAAGTGGTGCCAGGCACAACAAACCCCGCCCCTCGCACATACTTTCACCTACTTGTACGAAATTCAATAGGGATGTATTCTGGGTTAGTGGCAATCCGTATACCAAATTCGGGGTGAATCTGGCCATTAGTTTTGCCGCTAGAGTGTTAACAAACAAGTACACAAACACACAAACAAACCAAACTGAAAACAATACCCCTTCCCTCACCCTTCGGGTGGGGCGGGGTAAAAATAGAAAATAAACCTCAGAAGGCCTGGAATTGCCCCAAAATTGGCCTCAATGTGATCCAACCTAATAGATTCTTAGGTGCAGAATTCAGAGGTCTTCTTGATTTAATATAGTTTTAAGGGTAAATTAGTTTAAATTTTCATGAGGTAAAATATTTTCCCTCTCACAGAGGGACTCCCCATGACCACTCTGGTCAGTCTGCCAGGGGTCATGCTATGTGCATTGATGTACTGTATATGAAGTGCATGAAACTGTAAGGTCAGGGATCCACTGACGCTGTTTGATTGGTCAGACTGCATCATGTGACCGATTCCTCATGATTTGACCTTTTGTGGCTGATTACATCACCTCTTTGGGCCTCTCTCTATAAATGTATCAATGATCATTACACTACATTAGCTGTTTAGCTGGCACTTACGATCAAAAGTGACTTCCGCTTGACTGCTCTCAGCTATGAATAATCTTTCCATGGGGCAAAATGGGGTTAAGGCCTTGCTGAAGGGACCCACAGTTGAGCATCTGATGGTTGTGCTGGGGTTTGAAGTACCACCTGCCTTATGTGTCCCAGTAAAACATGCTGGCCAATAAGTCCTTAGTCTTGTGCAGTAATAGTAGAAAAATATAAATTATTTAAACTACTGGCTAAAGCTGTTAGCTTACTTTAGCAAAGTCATCCCCTGTAAGCAAGGTTAGCTGTGTTGACCTCCCCAATACTGCAAGTCATTCTGACTCGTATTGCTGCACAAAAGTGTTTACAAAAGTGCTTTTTCATTTCCTGTGATCCATTTATTTAGGCTGCATGAAGATATAGGGCTGCATCATCCCTGCTTCTAAGTTACTGGTGTCTTACATCATCCGAGAGGTCCTTATTTGACCCCCCCAAACACAATACTCGTGCGAGCGTGCACACACACGCACAAACACACTCTCTCTTTATCACACACTTTTTCTTTTCATAGACTCTCTCACACACACACGTACACACACACACAAACACACTCACTCTTTCACGCACAGTTTTTCCCACAGACACACTCACACACACACATGAATGCACAGAAACACACACTCTCTTTATCATACACACTTTTTTCACAGACTGTCTCTCACACACACACACACGAGTTTACTGACAATTTATAACTGTGTCATTTCAGAGTCCCTGCCAGTGGGCCGTAAAAGTACAGTAAACGGAGAAAGCAAACACTGTTATTGCTGCAGATACGAACGGCTGTAATCCAATTTGTGCCACTCCCGCGAAGCTGGTGGACTGAGTGTCATCTTTTAGATAAAAATATCAATGGAGAGTGTGTGTTCGCTTGTGTAGGAGTGTGTGAGCGTGTGTGTGTGTGTGTGAATATGCGTGGGTATGCATCTGTGTTGGGGTGTTGGGTGTTTGTGTATTTAGGTTAAAGGGAAACGTGTCACAGTGCACTCTTTCAGTGCTTCACACATGTTGTAATCACTCCTCCAGCGTGTGGCCCCTTGGCTGGAGTGGCCTACCCCACAGTGCACAAATTTTATTTATTTTAGAGTTTACCAAGGGCTTTCTCCAACAAGGGAGCCTTTGCATGTTTAAACACACTTCTGTCTCACTCTGTTTCTGCATTTTGTTACACACTACGGTTTGTCATCGTTTTATGCCTTGAAATAAATTGCAGTAGCAGTGTTATCATCAATGTGACCATGTTCAGAGAACTGTGTTTATATTTTTGGTTAAAAGATCAGAGGCAAAACAGTGTTTTGTTTTATAGTTTGGACAGCATGACTTCTTGACTGGTTTACATAGTTCTTTTTACCGTGGTAGGGCTCCGCAATTTTTTAAGTGTTGACTGGTGGGTTATATCATTTTTTTATAGCGTGCCTGTAGGACTCTGCAGTTTTGTAGTGTGGGGTGTTGAGATATCCAGTTTTCATAGCATAGACTGTCGGGTTCTGTAGTATTTATGACTGCTCATGTAGTTTGATATAGTGCAACTGCAAGGTTCTGTTGTTCTGGAGAGTTGGTTGTAGAGACATGTAGTTTTATTGTGTAGGCTGTCAGGTTATGCAGTTTATACAGCAGGTCATGTCCTTTTTATTGTTCCACTGTCTGGTCCTTTAGTTTTTTTTTTGTGTGGGCTGTATGGTTCTGTTGTTTTAGAGTGTTGCCATGGGGCTGTGTAGTTTTATAGTGAGGAATATGGGGTTATGTAGTTTATGCTACATGTATTGTATTTATTTTTTTTGTGACTGTTGGGTTCTTTAACTACGTAGTGTATGCTATGCAATGTCATTATATATTTTTAAAAGTGTAGCCTGTTGAGTTATGCTATGTTTTTGTGTGACTGCAGGGTTAGTTATGTAGCGTATCAAGTATGGTTATATATATATTTTTAAATGTTCACTGTTGGGTTATGTTGTTTTATCGAGTGACTTGAGAGTTCTGAAAATTTAAAGGAGTAGGTTGTAGGGTTATGTGGTTTTTTATTGTGCACCAGGTTGTGAGGTCCCTTTAAGAGCTCTACCCACAGCCTTCACATCCTGTTTGGGGCTTGGATAAAACAGCCCAGTATGAACCCAGTGACTTTACTTTGCCTGCCCCTGATTGGCTGATCTTGGTATGGAATTGAATAGGGGCGGAATTATAGTTGAACATTCCGTTAATATACAGTGCCACCCAGACAGGTTTTTAACTGTCGTATTCGTCTGTTGAAATCAATCTTTATCCTGAACACTTGTGACTCCCCCTTACCAACGTTAGAATTCTGAACTCTCTCTTCATGGGAAAATTTCTAAACTGCCGTTTCACAAAGCAGCAAAGCATTTCACTATCCTCAAAGCTTGTACGCTGTTCTGCTCCCGAGTACAGTATTCTCTGACTTCACTCGTTGGTATGCGAGAGGTATTTTGCATCAGGAATGCACAGAAGCCAGTCTGACAGACTTCCCAGATTTGAATGTGTATTAAATGTCTGTAGGTTTGCTATGACTAAACAAGCATCAAATGAGATACGCAAACCGCACAAGATGACATCACTGTTGTCTCAAACTTATGCTGTCAGCTCGGATTGTGTGCTTGTTATGTTTACATCATCTTGCAAAACTTGATGACTGAAGTTGAAAGGTCAACATCAGTATGCTGTTGTAGTATGTGAGTGCATGTGTTCGCGGGCGTGCACACGTTAATGCATATCTCTCTCTCTCTCTTTCTCTCTCTCTCTCTCTGACTAACTGACTGACTCCCTGTCTGTGTGTATGCTTGTCATCCCTGGAGTACACATTTCCACATACAATTAGCACATCCCCCCCATCCCCAAGAAAGCAATCCAGAGTTTGAGGAAGTTGGGTGAAGTGAAAAAATCACTGATGATCTCTTTTTCTAAACAAAAGTTTTATGTGGTGTTTGAAGCCAATTTCTTGCTAACTCAGCCTGATTTACAATCCACATCACTCTGAGATGTTTTGACATGGAATTTTAGGCTTTTCCTCACACACGCACACGCACACACACACACTCACAAGCACTGTTTGCCCTTTAGGTCCTGTTTTTTTACAGCGTGTTCATGTAAGTGTTTGCATGTCTATGTCATACAAGGAGTGCACTGGAGATTCTGTTGCTCTGGTCTGGTAATTAGAGCAAGATGCTTGTTCTACACAAACTCTTCCTGCCCTTTGGTGGTAATTCATTAATATAAAACCACTGCAATGCTCAAGGTTTGAGATGAACAGGCCGAAGCCCTATTCAGGAACAAAGAGTGCTTTTGGAAATAGGAGAACTTTGTTGCCCTAGTGTCTGTCTCTGTTGCCAAATACATCTGGCACTGAAGCAGCCACTGTGTGTACAGAGGTGAAGAGTTTCTTTCAGAAATCAGCTCTGGGACAGACAGTCACCTCAGGTCAAGGGAGAGCCCGCAGACTGTCACTGTGTGGTGTGTATTATGCAACATGCGTTACGCAGTATGCAGTTTTAATAGCACAGTATGCTGCGTACAGCACATTAGTGTGCACTGTGAAGGACATACTTGTGGTCATAGAAGCTCTATATTCTTACTGCGCGTGAAATCCAGTGCATTTACGATGAAACCTCAGACAGTATGTAAGCTGGCTGAGCGCTGTAGTGTGGACAGTCCCTGAATACGATTCTTTTCCCTCTTTTTCAGAAAGTGACGTTTCCGCTGGTGATGGCGGTGGGAGTGGCTGTGATTGGATCCTTACAGTTTGGGTACAACACAGGAGTCATCAATGCCCCGCAAAACGTGAGAAATGCATGCACACACACAAACGCACATGCTTGCACACTCACACACGCTTGTACAGCTTTACTTTTATGAACATTGTA
Source organism: Gymnothorax javanicus (assembly GCA_029692085.1). Lineage (NCBI taxonomy): Eukaryota > Metazoa > Chordata > Actinopteri > Anguilliformes > Muraenidae > Gymnothorax > Gymnothorax javanicus. Next base: position 29,563,623 of record CM056202.1, read on the forward strand.
TTGACTTACATTTTCTCTGTACAGAATTTGCCGAACCTCAACCGTAGTTAAATTATGCCTAAACTTAATCCCAACTGTGACCGTAACACTAATTTCAACCAATTAGCCTTAATCTTCTGTAATCTTTAGTGTGGACCTCCCAAAATGTCCTCACAACCCCAGATGTCCCGCTACATGTGTGATTTTTCAAAAGTTCGTTCTTACAAGTGTAGCTATTCCAACTCAGGCATACATAAACACACATATGCATAAACACACATTGACACACGTTCACACAAGTGCATGCACTCTAGTTTTACAATTCATCTACAAACCGCAAATGGCAAGCAACACACAAAGACACGTGTACGTGTCAGTTGTCCAGTCCATGAAGTTGATAGGAGAGATGAGCGACTCTGCTTGGCTCTGTGGGGTGGAGAGGGGCTGATGCTGACCTTTGGCTTAAAAAATGCTCCAGGCCGATTAGATTACGCCTCTCTCAATGGCCTCCACCTGTGCCGGGGCCAGCTGGATGCTGGATACTCTGTACCTCTGAGCGGCGGGGTAGTTAGCAGGACCGCACGTTATCTTACTAAGCCCCGCAGCCACACGCCTGGCTTCCTCCACGGCCTGTTTATCAGACACCTGCCTTTACCCTGACCTCACCAGCCCCGAACACCTTCCCCCCTCCCCGACCACCAAACGCGCTCCAAACCCAATGATTTGTTTCCGCTTTCACCTCGCAGAACACGCTCTGTGACCCCCCCCCACCCCCCGTCCCCATATACACTGAACCCAGTGTAAGCGGTGATGACCAAAATCTAAGGCATTCATTTCAGATTAGATCCTGAGTGTTGTGTGACGGGTCGAGAGTCGAACATGACATTTACTGAGGTGAGCGTGTGCCCTGGAGTGCAGAGTTAGCTTGCAGGAGCTCAACCCCTGTGACCTTTCATGATGCATTGAAACACTTCCTCATTCAGTTTTTAAACATTTCTAGTAGAAGGGTACTATACACTACATAATGATAACACTGGTCAACACCAACTTTATTGTCTAAGTTTTTTTAGCTGATTTAGGAGAATTTTGATGTGCTGAATCCAAAAATCACATTGGTTTTGCTCAACCAGGTCAACTTTTTGAAAAATCGCCTTGTTGTTTTTTTTTACATTTTTGTTTACATGTACGGGTATTTTTGCTTTATATGATGCAACATTCTTTTTTTATTCCTTGAAATAAATAAACTCTGAAGAGTTCAAATGCGCCAATTTTTGACTAACAGGTATATTTATTTTCAGGTGAATGAAATTGCTTCGGGCAGAAGATCTCGCAAAAAGAAGCCCGATGTATTCTGCTACATCTGTGGCGAATACACCATTGTTCCTAACAGGAACCCAGTCACAAGTTTCATAAAGCGTGCTTACCATGCTTATTTTGGTATGAAAATTGGTGACCAGGATAAAGCTTGGGCGCCACACATGGATGTAAGACATGCACCGAGTATCTGCGTCGGTGGACCAAGGGCAAGAAGAGTTGTCTGAAGTTTGGAATTCCCAGTTAATACATTGTGTTAGAAAACAATTTTTTCTTTTAAAAACCTATTTCGGATAAGAAGTATTACCAAAAATCAACCGATAATCTCACAGAAATGTAATCGATTTAGTCAGAAGATCGCATTTTTTTTATAATCGACTTGGCACAAAAACCTGACCTGATCAAGAGAAACGGATGTCATTTTCGGATTCTGCAGTGCAAAACTGTCCTAAATCAGTTGAAAAAACGGACAACTTACAAAAAATTTTTTTTTTTTTTTTTTTTTTTGTAACCCAGTGTAATTTTTACCTGATGCTTTTTCTTATGTCTAAAATCCCAATCGATTAGCTACAGGCTACTCCACTCAATGGTTTTAAATTACTATTCTCCCCTTTATTTCGTGATAAACATGTACACACTTGCGCTATTCTTGGCTGTGCGGTAATTGGCTAAGTGCTGAAAATTATTCCATCTTGACCCACTGTGAGCCAGGCTGGTTGGTTTATGCTGTTCTTCACTCTTCAAACTGGTTGACCAGTTGAGCGACCTATTATCAGCTAGTCCGCTGGTATGTTCCTCCGCTTACTCTGCCTGTTTAATGAGCAGCAAACTCAGACATCAGCAGCTAGAAATATTAGAACACTGTTCAAGGCAACTCAGAATCTCAGCTGGTCTTAAGGTCTTTTCATACCGAGAACGAAATGAAAATCAAAACTGAAATGCGGAATTCTCGTCGATGGTGAAATGCTAAAGCTTCGGATTCAGTGTAGATGGGCCCATAGAGATAAAAGGCATGAATTTTTTAATAGACGCATTTCCTCTTCATTTTTTCATTTTGTCCTTGGTATGAAAAGGCCTTTAGTTGAGAGGTGTGCAGTTTAGGTGTCAGATTGTAAAATTCCTGCTGTGTTTTTCATCCACTTGTTAACTCTGCCACAATCTCAAGATCTCTTGCACTTAGCTGATTAAGCAAAGATAGCCACTTTGAGCAAAGTACTCGGGAGGATTTAAATTTCAATTCTTGAGTTTTCTCAAACTGGACTTTCCACCTCTGAGCCTGCATTGAGAGGATCGTCATTATGTGTGGCATTGATACATTGTTCTTAAACTGACAGCTGTGATTATTCTGAGTGTGGCCCAGACTGATTGGAGGTTGAGTCAGCTGGAGAGAGACTGCATGGGAGAGATGTAATTAAGCCGAGATCATTAGTTAGCGATGACTGGCAAGGCACTTGACCTCAGCCGTCGCTGATATTTCCATAGATGCCTGGAAAGCACATCGGGAACAGCACTGTCAGCCAAGTGGGCAGGCAGATAATAAACTATCAGCTGGGCAGGAGATTAGGGCGGAGATGGAGCATTCCTTACTGGTGGCCAAGGCAACCATTGTCAACACTGCTGAGTCATCTAGGGGCGGGGTCTCTCCATGAGTGTCTGCTTCCTCCTCTGATGTAATTATCCTTAAGTGACTTCTGCTGCCATCTGGTGGCCAAGTACAATCACTTCTCAATTTACTTCAGAATCAGAATCTGGTTTATTGGCCAAGTATGCATACACAGACAAGGAATTTGACTCCAGTTGACTTAGCTGTCAGTGTACCGGACATTATACACAACATTAAACAGAGAAAACTAAAATTGTAAATTAAACAAATGTGTACAAACTATGTAAAAATAAGAGCTAAAAGAAATTGACAAAAAGACCTAGTATGAACTCTTTATGGAATAACGAGTTGAAGTACTGTTCATGATTATTTGGATGGTACCAAAGAATAAGATGATCAGAAATTCCTACATGGTTTGCTTAATATTCATGCAAATATCTGCAAATTAAAGCAGACCTCTCCTGGTATCCGGTGGGCCAGCATGAGGTGTGTCCAATTCACCACATAATGCCTTCTGCTTTTATTGAAGCATTTTGTGCTGCAGATATCTTACAGAGCAAGGTCCTTCCTTTATATTGTCAATTTGGAATGTGATGTCCCTCTATCTGCATTTTGTTTCTTCAAGTGCACTATGTGTTTTCAATTGCTCCATGACTGTAATATTATGCAGTGATGAATATGGCTTTAAGTTTGAGACTGGCAGTGATAATTTGATGGTATTTACTCTCATATCGCTCAAACCATCTTAGAATTGGAACCGGTTTCATATGGTTGTGGCGTCCAAATACTTGTAGACTGCTCTATTCGCAGTCAGTCTTACATGCAGGAAAACCGACAGACTTTCAAAAACATCACTTATTCCAAAATGCATCGCGTTCATTAATTGTTAAATTTGTTTTTCTTTTTTTAACCAACATGCGTTTAGTTTGAGCAGAATCTTTGTCATGTTGTTCAACATGTATAGTGCTCTGTTTTTATTATTTGTACTGCGTCACCCAGTCAGTAGTATTTAAATAGTTTTTTTATGCCATAGTTTTTCTGTTTGAACTGGTTATGTCTACAGGTTGTTGTTTATAATTTGTCCGTGACCTGTATTTTGCCAGTGTTTTTAGAACAATCTTGGTGAAGCCACTGGCAAATATCCACAGTAATAATACTATTTCACAATAAAGAATCTATCTACTCCACAACCCCGCTTCCAAAAAAAGTTGGTATATCATGGTAAAATCAAATAAAATCATATAGGAGAGATTTGGAAAATCCATTTGCCCTCTTCTATATTGAAAACATGACAAGAACACATTATTTGGTGCTTTTACTTGTGAATTCAGTTGTTTAAAGATATTGTACTCTTTTTGTCTCACTGTGTATTTTCAATAAGCAACTAAACTCATACATCGGAGCATCAAATAATATCCTATTTATTATGGTGGAAGATCTATGGACTGTTCAAATCAAAGCTTTTTGATTTTATTTTAATTTCTAGCTATCTGACAAATTTTTCAGGACTGGTTGTAAGCTGAACTGCGAAACGCTGAATTTGAGAGACCTTAAAGTTTTAATCTGTCTCTGATCCCTTTGGCAGATCATTGAGGCCTTCTACAATCAGACGTGGCAAAAGCGCTACAGCGAGCCCATTCCCCCGACCTCCCTCACCACCCTCTGGTCCCTCTCCGTCTCCATCTTCTCCATCGGAGGCATCTTCGGGTCCTTCTCCGTCGGGCTGTTTGTGAACCGCTTTGGAAGGCAAGACAAAAATTTTTTTCTCTAAAATGAAACTGATTTAGAGCACGTGTGCATACTGCAAACCCCTCTGGATTCGCTTCCTATCCCAGTAACAGATGTGGAGTCTCCTTTTATTCATCCAATGAGAAATATTGAAACAGAATATTCTTCAAATGTTTACATTATTGCGACCATTATCATTGCGGCACTTGCGTGGTGCATTAGGGACATCTAGTGGACTATGCAGGCACTGCTGTGATAATGGCCGCAATATACAGTATATTCGATAAATTAGGAGATTTAATTTTTCTGGCAGAAAAAATAACTATTGTCATTTTCAACTATCTATCAAATGTGCAGAAATTAATTGGAGCAGTTCAGCTCCAGAAGAATTGTTCCTTATTGAGCAATTGTATTGTATACAGTCCAATTATATGTTCAAACTGTGGGGTTTTGAGGCTCAGTGAGGGGTGTTGGTTGTTATTTTAGATTCTTTGTACCTCAGTCAGTAATACTGCCAAAGCTGGTCCAAATCTGAGTCATTATTTTGAAGTTATTGTCAGTTTAAACAAAGCAGAAAATCTGCAGCAAATTGGCCAATTTATCCCTTGTAAATGAACCATTATTTATGAATCCATTAAAAATTTTGTCATAAAAAAAGTTTAAAGAACACTTCATTGGTGTTTACCCTCTGAATGAGTTCCAGCAGTATGTGAGCAGATGGGTGTTCAAAACCTGTTTCCTTGGGTGACCTGACACTGAATACTCCTCATCAAGTGGAAAATACTGTCTGTTCGAATTGAGACATTTTCTTACCCCACAAGCAAATCTTTAAATAGGTTTAACAATCTTGTCAAAATGTTGTCATTTTTAGCAAAAACATGATTGAAATAAGATCTCAACCTGAGACAAAATTTTTTAGACAAAAATACAGGTTTCGCGGTGCTTCCATGCAGGAACTACTTCCTGCTAATGCTTATGGTCCATCTGGAATTACCCCTTGCTAATGGCTAAAGATTGCTCTCCTCTGGAAGATTTCCATGCAAATGACTGACTTTGTTGTTCTCGGAAGTACTCTGTGCTAATTGCTAACATTTTATTCTCACGGGCAGTTATCTGTACTAACAGCTAATGGGCTCTTTCCACTTGTAGGAAGTATTCCATGCTAATGGCTAATGTCCTGGCCTTTGTCGGTGCTGCCTTCATGGGCTTCTCCAAGATGGCTGCATCCTGGGAGATGCTGATCATTGGCCGCTTCGTCATCGGGCTCTACTCGGGCTTGTCCACAGGTTTCGTCCCCATGTACGTTGGCGAGATCTCCCCCACCGCGCTCCGAGGGGCCCTGGGTACCCTACACCAGCTGGGGATCGTTATTGGGATCCTATTAGCTCAGGTAATTTTTTTGGGGGGGCGAGGGCGAGGCAATGCATAATATTGAATCAGCTAAGGGCTAGCTGGGGTTACTGAACTTAAAATGGCACTCAAGTTTAGCTTCCTCGATTGAAGGATTTAAAAGTGTCTTAACACAGTGCCGCACCCCCTGTGATGAATATTGTTCTGGCTCCACCTTTTTTTAGATAAACTTGTAGGTCAGTTTCTGAGAGTTCCGGTGGACTCTAAGGATGCTTTTGCAAATTTCAGAATGCAGGGTTTCAATTGGATGTTTGTCCCATTTTTCAAAATCCTGATTTACAAGAGGACCCTACACTTCACGACCATATAGCAAAATTGGTTCGGTTATAGACTTGAATATTTTGAGCCAGATTCTAACAGGTATATTTATGTTCGAAGATTTTTCATTGCATAAAAAGCCCTCCTTGCCTTGTCTCTTAGATCATTAATGGTCAGATTGAAATTTCCTTTGGAGGTTATTTTTAGTCCCAAGTATGTATAGTTGTCCATGTGTTCTGTGGATAGTGGAGCCCAGTAAGAAACTAGTTGCGATTCCCTGACACTTGGATCGTTTTTGAAACACCATAATTTTAGTTTTTTCCAGATTAACTGTCAGGGCCCATGTCTGACAGAAGTTTTGCAGATGATCCAGTTGCTGTTGTAATGCCTCCTTTGATGGAGCTAGCAAAATGAAATCATCTGCAAAAAGAAGGAATTTAATTTCTATCAGAGAGGGTGACACCAGGGATATTTGATTGTTCTAGTGATTTTGCCAAATCATCAATATAAATGCTAAACAGGGTGGAACTGAGACTGCAGCCCTGCTTTACCCCTTCTTTGGGGGAAGAAATTTGTTTCCATTCTGCCATTTTTACAGCACATTCAATGTTTGTATACATTGTTTTAATTATATCATAGGTTTTCCCTCCTACCCCCTTGTCAGTTAGTTTCAGGAGGAGACCGTGATGCCAAATGGAGTCTAATGCTTCTTTGAAATCTAAAAAAAACAAGAGAAGATTTTGTTCCTGTTTTGATGAACATGTTTATTGATGAGGGTATGGAGGGTATAGATATGGTCTGTGGTTCGATGCTGTGGAGTAAATCCTATCTGGCTCTTGCTCAGGACGTTATGCTCACTGAGGAAGTTTTGCAGTCGGCTGTTTATGATGCTGCAGAATAACTTTCCCAGTTTGACACACATGCCTCGGTAATTGTTTGGGTCAAATTTGTTTCCATTTTTTAAGATTGATTTGATGATTCCTTTGCTCCAAATGTCAGGGAAATATCCAATGCTAGGAACAAGGCTGAATAATTTTAATATGGCAATATGGTTGCTAAATTTCAGGATTTCATTTAAGATGCCATCAGGCCCGCTGGCCTTTCTTGGTTGTAGGGCATGGATCTTAGCCAATAGCTCTTCTATGGTAATTTGATAGTCCAAAGGTTTCTGATTGTGTTTAATTTAGTGGTGGGACGCAATTAAAAAAATAATCTAATTAATTAGAGCCTTTGTAATTTATTAATCTCAATTAATCACATTTTTAACAAATTGCAATATTTGACACAATAAGAAAAGTTTTTCAATTCAAATACATTTTGGTTGACGACTGAATCAATGAATAGACATATACGTGAACTTAAACAACAAAAATGTTTATTTTTCATCTATATTTATCCACGCATTTTTCATCTGTCTACTACATTCACAGATTAGTGCAAACTCAAAGTGCAATTATGGCCATTATATTCAACATTTTATGACTTTAGGTGCATTACCGCCACCTACCGGTCAGAAGTGTGTGCATCAGTGTTACCGGTGTGCCAGAAATTAGGGAACTAAGAAAGGTGCGATTAAATGCTTTTTTTTTTTCTTTTTTTTAACGCGTTATTTTTTCTGTAATCAATTAATCGAAATTAACGCATTAAAGTCCCAGCCCTAGTTTAATTACAGATTCTAGAGTTTTTAGTTTGTTGAGGATATCCTTTTGGGCTGAGTTCAGTGTTACAGTATTGTATAGGTTTTCAAAGTGTTTTGTCCATATTTCACCATTTTGAATAGCCAATTCATCCTTGTGTGGTTTGCTGAAAGAGTAACGTTTTTTCCAAAATCATTTGAATCAATGGACTCTTCGATGGTATCAATTAGGTTCTGTGCATGGTGTTCTTTTAGTTCCGAGAGCTCTTCTGTATAATTTCAGCGTTTCCCGATATTGGAGGCGGAGCTCAGGTTTATCGGGTTGTCTTTGTTTCTGATTTGACAAATTTCTAAGTGTTTTTCTGAGATGTCTGCGGTCCATTTTTCATTGGGTGAGTTCCTTGATTTGTAATGCTAAGGTTTTTTCAGACTGGATAAATAAGCCGCTCTGTCAGATATGTGTTAATATCTCTTACCGCCTGATTTAGGCCATCCTTACTGCCGGGGTTACGATGTGGAGAGAAAGTGGACTGATTGCGATTGAATTTTTTGATATCTTATTGCTTTCAAGTAGCTGTCTTTGCTATTGTCTGTCCAGGTATAAGGTAGTTTAATACATCTCAGCTTGCTGGGATCTGCTGCATGAGGGTCTTTTCCTCTCTCTCTAATGTGGAGTGTGATTTTACTGTGGTCAGGTAAGCAGTGTTTCCCCTACCATTATATTATTAGGCGCGCCCGCCCCCCAACAAAACCCCCCCCCCCCCCTTTGAAGGTCGAGTTAATTTAATTTAATTTAATTTTCTATATAGCGCCAGATCACAACAGAAGTCATTTAAGGTTACCTGTCCTGTAGAACAGGTCTAGACCTTGTCCTTTTATCAAACAAACTAAATAGCCTTATGTTATTCTTCGTATTTATACGATGGCGTGTCATTTCTGTTTCTGATGTGCGCATACACACACACACACAGAGACACGTGCGTGTGCGCACACACAAGCACACTCCCAGCAGCGGACCGAGAGAGAGCGGAGGAGACCATGTCACGTCAACTGTCTGAAAAGCCAAAATATCTGCGTTTATAAACGCCCCCAGGCTGGTCAGGATGTTAACACTCACTCTGCAGTGAGTAGGAGCCGTGTTTAGTTCAAATGATTGTTGAGTTATTTTATATTGTTTAAATTGATATAATCTTGTAAACCCCCTCAAGGCTGTAAACCTAGGGGAAACACTGGGTGAGGGTGTTAGGGGGCTGACTGTGAATGCTCTCAGACAGAAGGGGTCGAGGTCTGTAATGCTGTAATCTACTGTGCTGTCGCCAAGAGGAGAGCTGTGTGTGCAGAGACCAAAGAGTCCCCCGAAGCCGACCATTAACAATGTACAGACCCCTCGAAGCCGACCATTAACGATGTACAGACCCCTCGAAGCCGACCATTAACGATGTACAGACCCCTCGAAGCCGACCATTAACAATGTACAGACCCCTCGAAGCTGACCATTAACGATTTACAGACCCCTCGAAGTCGACCGTTAACGATGTACAGACCCCCCAAAGCCGACCATTAACGATGTACAGACCCCCGGAAGCCGACCATTGACAATGTACAGACCCCTCGAAGCCGACCATTAACGATGTACAGCCCCCTCGAAGTCGACCGTTAACGATGTACAGACCCAGTGTTCTACACAGCTGTAGGAGTTGGTGGCTGCTTTTGTTGACAGTTTTGTCAAAGGTGTTCCTGTGGGGATGCGAAGGGAGGGGAATGCTGATTCGGCCCAGTATATGTTTGTCTCCCTGAGGGTCAATGGAGTCTGATTCTGTACCTGTTCTGACAGTAAGGTCTCCACAGATCAGTACACTTCCCTGGGCTTGGCAGTGATTGATCTCATCCTCAAGAATGGAGAAACTGTTTTCATTGTAGTAATGGGATTCTGCAGGGGGGATATATGCTGCACACATGAATATGTCTTTATCTGTGGCGACAACCTCTCTCTTTATTTTGAGCCAAATTGAGAATTTGCCTTTTTTGATAAATTCTCTCTCTCTCTCTGCAGATTTTCGGGATGGAGTCCATCATGGGCAGCGCCTCCCTGTGGCCCCTGCTGCTGGGGTGCACTGCGTTCCCCGCTGTGGCGCAGTGTGCCCTGCTGCCCTTCTGCCCCGAGAGCCCTCGCTTCCTGCTCATCATCCGCAACCAGGAGACCCAGGCTAAGACTGGTGAGACACACACACACACACACATACGCTACCACACACACGCACACATACACACCAAAAACCAGGAGACCCAGGCTAAGACCTACACACCTATCATTAATTAAGTGATTAAATATGACCTCTTTGAACCTTATGCCTTGCATTTCACCCTGATAACCCTACGTACAAACTGTGACCGTAAACACAAACTGTAGTTGAGCTCTAACACGAACGATAAAATTCCTCTTCGTAGTGAAGAGGCAGAGCCGTGTGGTGGATGTTTGTGTGTTCCTGATGTGACCTTGTGTGTGTCTGTGTGTGTGTGCTTGTGTGTGTGTGTGTAACATGCCCGTCTCTCTCCCTCAGTGCTGAAGAAGCTCCGCGGCGTGTCGGATGTGAGTGCGGACATGCAGGAGATGAAGGAGGAGGCTCGGCAGATGATGCGAGAGAAGAAGGTCACCATCCTGGGGCTGTTCCGCTCGCCGCTCTACCGCCAACCAATGATCATCGCCATCATGCTGCAGCTGTCTCAGCAGCTGTCCGGCATCAACGCTGTGAGTGTTTACTGTGTACACACACACACACACACGTACTGTATATATACACACACATACACACATACTTACAAACCCCAATTCCAATGAAGCTGGGATGTTGTGTAAAATGTGAATTAAAAACAGAATACAATGATTTCCAAATCCTTTTTGACCTATATTCAATTGAGTACACTACAAAGATAAGATATTTAATGTTCAAACTGATAAACTTTATTGGTTTTGATGGAAATATTAACTCATTTTGAATTTGATGCCTGCAACACGTTCCAAAAAAGCTGGGACAGGGGCAATAAAAGACTGGGAAAGTTGAGGAATGCTCAAAAAACACGAAACATTCCTCAGGTGAACAGGTTAATTGGAAACAGGTGAGTGTCATCATTAGGTATAAAGGAACATCCCCGAAAGGCCCAGTCGTTCACAAGCAAGGATGAGGCGAGGTTCACCACTTTGTGAACAACTGCGTGAGCAAATAGTCCAACAGTTTAAGAACAACGTTTCTCAACGTGCAATTTCAAGGAATTGTGGGATTTCATCATCTACAGTCCATAATATCATCAAAAGATTCAGAGAATCCGGAGAAATCTCTACATGTAAGCGGCAAGGTTGAAAACCAACATTGAATGCCCGTGTCTGTCGGTCCCTCAGGCAGCACTGCCTTAAAACCCAGCATCATTCTGTAAAGGATATTACCGTGTGGGCTCAGGAACACTTCGGAAAACCATTATCAGTTAACACAGTTTGTCGCTACATGTACAAGTACAAGTTAAAACTCTACCATGCAAAGCGAAAGCCGTATATCAACAACACTCAGAAACGCCGCCAGCTTCTCTGGGCCCGAGCTCACCTGAGATGGACTGACGCGAAGTGAAAAAGTGTGCTGTGGTCTGACGAGTCCACATTTCAAATTGTTTTAAGAAATCATGGACGTTGTGTCCTCCTGGCTAGAGGAAAAGGACCATCCAGATTGTTATCAGCGCAAAGTTCAAAAGCCAGCATATGTGATGGTATGGGGATGTGTTAGTGCCCCTGGCATGGGTAACTTGCACATCTGTGAAGGCACCATTAGTGCTGAAAGGTACATACAGGTCTTTTTCAGGGACGTCCCTGCTTATTTCAGCAAGACAATGCCAAGCCACATTCTGCACGTGTTACAACAGCGTGGCTTCGTAGTAAAAGAGTGCGGGAAATAGACTGGCCTGCCTGCAGTCCAGACCTGTCTCCCATTGAAAATGTGTGGCACATTATGAAGAGCAAAATACGACACCGGAGACCCCAGACTGGTGAGCAACTGAAGTTGTACATCAAGCAAGAATGGGAAAGAACTCCTTCTACAAAGCTTCTACAATTAGTGTCCTCAGTTCCCAAACGCTTATTGAGTGTTGTTAACAGGAAAGGTGATGTAACACAGTGGTAAACATGCCCCTGTTCCAGCTTTTTTGGAACGTGTTGCAGGCATCAAATTCAAAATGATTGCGTATTTCCAAAAAAATATATAAAGTTTATCAGTTTGAACATTAAATAACCTGTCTTTGTAGTGTACTCAATTGAATATAGGTCGAAAAGGATTTGGAAATCATTGTATTCTGCTTTTATTCACATTATACACAATATCCCAGCTTCATTGGAATTGGGGTTTGTACATTTACACGCACACACACACACACACACACACACACACACAAACACACACACACCCACACACACTTCCTCTACACTCCTGTGACTATGTAAGAGTGTAATACTCCTTGCTCTGCTCTGCAGGTGTTCTACTACTCCACCAGGATATTTGAGACGGCAGGTGTGGCCCAGCCGGTCTACGCCACCATCGGTGCTGGAGTAGTTAACACTGCTTTCACTGTGGTGTCCGTAAGTATCAGGACCTTGTGTGCTCATTTTATCTCTTCATTTTACTGGACTCCTCTCCCAGGGGCAGTAGCTGATTCCACACTCATATCACAGTCTGTTTTGCATCTAAATTCGTTGGGTTTCACCTTCAGCAAATAGCAAACGTTGTTTCGGATCCTTCACTTTTTTAATGAAGTTAAATATCTGATTTTCATGAGTTTATTGACGAAACTACAGCATGGTGTGAGAATTTAACAGTGCTTTAACTGTGCTGTCCCCTTCTCTCTCCCCCTCCCTCCCTCCCTCTCTATCTCTCCCTCTCTCCCCTCTCCTTCCCTCTCTCCCTCTCTTTCTCTCCCCCTCTCTCCCTCTCTCTCTCGCCCTCTCTCTCCCTCCCTCTCTCCCCCCTCTCTCCCCTCTCCTTCCCTCTCCCTCTCTCCCCCTCCCTCTCTCCCCTCTCCTTTCCTCTCTCCCGCTCTTTCTCTTCCTCCCTCTCCCCCCTCTCTCTTCCTCTCTCTCTGTCTCTCTCCCTCTCTTTCTCTCCCTCCCTCCCCTCCCTCTCCCTCTCTCTCTCTCTCTCTCCCTCTCTCTCTCCCCCTCTCCCTCTCTTTCTCCCTCTCTCCCCCTCTCTCTCCCTCTCCCTCTCTCTCTCAGCTCTTTGTGGTGGAGCGTGCTGGTCGCAGGTCTCTTCACCTCATTGGGTTGTTGGGAATGGCCGGATCAGCTGTCATGATGACCATCGCTCTCGCTCTGCTGGTACGTCCTCACCCGGACTCTCCACTTACCAATCCGCCAATCACACCAGTGCAGACATGTAGTGGATGGGAAGGTAGTCAACCACACATGTACTTTAAATACGCAATGACGTACGGTATGTTTTCCGTGCTTTCTCTGAGTGTGGTCATCCACTGATAATCTTACAGTGTACTTTTCCGTTTTCTACTCAGTACTATTCTTTTGCGCAGAATAGGTGTGTTGAAAGATGTCTGCCCTTGTCTTGAAAAGCACTCTTCTTCTATGATCTTTTCTGACTGTTACTGGACACAACAGCAGCTTCACTTCCTCTCAGTAAAACTTTTTCTGAATACTGTGGCCAATTTGATCATAATTCGGTGATTTTAAGTAAACTGGAACACTTAGCACCCTTAACTCTTTTCCTACTGGCCTACATGAGGACAAAATGGCTTCGGAGATGGTGTCGCCCAAAAAAACTCATTAAAATATTTTATATTTTGATGTCGTAGGCTGTTCATCTTTTTACGAAATATCACTTCATCCGGGGCATTTCCACAAGAAAACTGTTTTGGACTACTATTTAATTCCAACTCCTCCTCAGAATCTATAACAGATGCCATTTTGGTGTCACTCTGCATAATTTTGATCGATTTTTTTTTTTTCGAGAGATGAGAGAACACGAAATTGGTAAACAATCTATACACAGTTCTCCATGTGCAAGCAATTGTAAGCAAAGGATTTTTCTAGAGGATGATGTCTTTTGCTTCGAGGAGCCAAGGCGTTCCAACACTAACTGAACATTTCCGTATTTGGGCATTAGGGGAAAGAGCAGATTCTCTCCTTGATTTTGACGAATAACAAAAAGTCATCGTGGTTAAAAGAAATACAATCACTGAGAGATTGATAACCATTCTTGACAGTCATATCTGACAGGGATTTGGCAGTGCCTTTGGAAGAGAGTTAAGGGCATTGCACTCAAGTGTACTCAACTTTCTGTAGCGACAAACATTCAGTATTTGAGTGTGCAGTAGGTAATTGGCTGTATGCTCTGTGGACAGTTTATAATTTCGAAAGGCACAACAAGAAATTGTTTCAGGCACAAAAATTTGTACGAGATCTAGTAGATTTTGGGATGGTGAAGAGAAGGGAATTGTGGGTAAAATGCAGCTCTCCTGCTGTACTCCACAGGATAATCACAGTTGGATGTCGTACGTCAGCATAGTGGCCATCTTCTGCTTTGTGGCGTTCTTCGAGATCGGGCCGGGCCCCATTCCGTGGTTCATTGTGGCCGAGCTGTTCAGCCAGGGACCGCGGCCGTCGGCCATCGCTGTGGCCGGCTTCTGCAACTGGACATCCAACTTCATTGTGGGCATGTGCTTCCAGTATGTGCAGGTGAGTACAATCTTTGCTTTGGACTCAAGGACTCCTCTGTATTTCACCCAAACTTGCCTGGTGTTTTGCAACAATTTTTTTCACATGATTTCAGCGGTGTAATCTGCCAATTTGCACCTCCTAGCAGGTAGAAATTCGTCAGGCAAGATAAATGGAAAACAGATGGGTATTTGAATTGTTATCAGCGAGCATATTTGTGTCCAGGTAAATTTGGCCGGGACTCTGTTGAAGAGCAGATTCTGGATGTGAAAGAGACACTGCATTTCGAGTGGAACTCTGGTATTTATTAGCAGTACAGATTGAAATGGATGAAACGTGGGCTCCGTCTTGAACTATGTTCAGTCGGATGCTATGACAAAGCGCTTGTACATTTGCCGTTTTTCGATGACGGGCAATACCTCAACTTCTGGGCTTTGAAGAAGGGGCCCAGACTGTACCCTGCCAGTCAAAACCATTTGAACTCTGACTATTTTAAGCTTACTTGGGTTTGAGCTGCCGGATAGCTCACTCGGTAAAGCATCGCGTTGCGAAGCAGAAGTGACTATCACGGTGCGGGTTCGATCCCCGCCTTGTACCAGCCAGCAGTGGTCGGCAGCTCTTTTCAGAGTAGCGCGCGATTGGCCAATGCGCTACAGGGATGCAAATTGGGAATAAGTTCTCAGGCGCCTCCTGTTGGCCAGCCGGGCGCTCGTTAGGAAGATTCTAAGCTCGTTCATGTTCGGGTATCCTCCACCCTCGTTCTGGGCTTGCGAGGTTTGGACCAATGAGTGTATAAGAAGCAGTGGCTGACAGGTGCGTGCTTCGGAGGAGAGCCGTGAACCGTCCCTCTCTCCTGAATTGGAAACGGGGTCACATATGCGAAAGCCTTGTACATAGTTCCCCAATTGGACATTCCAGATTCAGGTGGGATTGGAGATGCCAAATTAAAAAAAAAAAAAAAAAGAAGCTTACTTGGGTTTTCTAGGCTGTTTTATCAGGTTTTCTGTCCCTGAGGAAGTGAGGGTAAAATGGTGGTTAATCGGTGCGTAAAATGCGTTTCTGCGCACACCTCACACTCAGCTTCATCTTTCGTTCCTCAGCAAGCTTGCGGGCCCTACGTCTTCATCATCTTCACAGTCCTCCTCCTCATCTTCTTCGTCTTCACCTACTTCAAAGTGCCTGAGACGAAGGGCCGGACGTTCGACGAGATCACCGCCGGGTTCCGCCAAACGGCCGCTGTCAGCCTGGAGAAGCGCACCCCGGAGGAGGAGGTGCTACGAGCAGACTCCCAGCTGTGAGCCCTCACCCAATTCGCCAGCTTCTCCGCCAATCGCATCCCGACCCCGCCCCCTTTCACCACACCGGATCGGGGGCTGCTGGGAAGGTTGGGCGCACAAACTGGGCCTTCTGTTGATAGAGAGAGAACGCAGTGGAGGAACTGGGATCAAACAGGGGTCTGTTCCACAAAGCAGAGTTGCAGGGTTATCCGCTAACGGTCAGGTGATCGTGTCTTCTGTATTAATTTCTGGGTCTTTCTCTGCTGTAGAATAAGACATTAATCAGGAAGAGGCCCTGGGCGGGGGGAGGGTAGAGTCAGACGGTCTTAAGGGGAATATTTGGTCAATAGAAATAATGGGAGGGTTCTCAATGTTTTTATATTTTATATAGATATAAATATATATTTTTAATGAACTTTTTATTTCCCCTGTCCACTCCCTGTTATGTTTCTGGACAGATTCTCTGTCTCATGCTATGTGCTGCATTTAGAGTCCCTGAGCTGTTACAAAACTAGAGGCCCACTCTGTGTTTGTTCTACATCTACTCTGTATCAACTGTCATGCCTACTTTACACCTACTCTGTATCTACTGTCATGCCTACTTTACATCAACTCTGTATCTACTGTCATGCCTACTTTACATCTACTCTGTATCTACTGTCATGCCTACTTTACATCTACTCTGTATCTACTGTCATGCCTACTTTACACCCACTCTGTATCTACTGTCATGCCTACTTTACATCTACTCTGTATCTACTGTCATGCCTACTTTACACCTACTCTGTATCTACTGTCATGCCTACTTTACATCTACTCTGTATCTACTGTCATGCCTACTTTACACCCACTCTGTATCTACTGTCATGCCTACTTTACATCTACTCTGTGTCTGCCTACTTTACACCCATGCCTGTCATGCCTTTTACATCCACTCTGTGTCTACTGTCATGCCTACTTTACATCTACTCTGTATCTACTGTCATGCCTACCTTACACCATGCCTCTGTATCTACTGTCATGCCTACTTTACACCTCATGCCTGTATCTTCTGTCATGCCTACTTTACACCTACTCTGTATCTACTGTCATGCCTACTTTACATCTACTCTGTGTCTACTGTCATGCCTGTTTACTTTATCTACTGTCAAATACTGTCTACTGTCATGCCTACATTACATCTACTCTGTATCTAATGCCTATTTAACATCATCTACTGTCATATACTGTATCTACTGTCATGCCTACTTTACATCTACTATTCTGTAAATACTGTTATGTCCAGTACTTTTATCTACTATACTGTCATGTTCTACTGTCATGTCTACTCTACATGTACTCAGTTTCTATGAGGTCTACTCTACACCTACTCTGTATCTTCTGTCATGTCTACTTTACATGTACACTTCACCTGCTCTGTATCAGCAGCCATGTCTTGTTTGCCAACTGTAGCTCTGCTATGCAGCTATGGCTACGGCATTTTCCACTCTACACCACCTGCATATCTACTGTCCTGTCTACTCTATGTCTCTTGGGTTTACTGTCGTGTTTACGCTGTCCGTGCTATAGCTACTGTCAATGATCCTGTTCTCAACATGTCATCTCTCTCTCTATGCTAACTTAGAATACGATGTTGGCTACTGCTGCTCTCATGTGTACTCTTCTGCCTGTTGTCTTGCCAGGGCTTCTAATGTACAGATTTCTCTCCTTATCTGAGAGCCAGTTATTGTCCATCTGACGTGCTTAGTTTGTGACTGTATGACACAGACTTCGCTGTTGCTACTGGTGGCACTGAGTTCTAAATTATGTACAGGGTGTCGTTTACAGTGGCAATAACACTGAGATGATATACTGGCTTTTCACTTGGGGAAACTGTTACAGTAGTACTACTGGCAAAACATCTGCCTTTTATGAGTTACTGTTTTCTCTCCCTGCTGAGGGAATGTGTGTTATGTTTCACCAGTTTTGTTGCAGTGACATTGTACACATCCTCGTGGTGTTAGTGAATGTGTTGTTCAGTGATGCATGCGAGTTGCTTAAGACTCTTTTACTGTTATGTAATACACAATCATGACTTTTTAATGCTGTATTAAGGTATCCAGGGACTGTTTCCTTAACTATGATTGTCAATAGCCTGTTAGGGTTACTTTGTTAACATATGGATGATGTTCACATTGAATTCAGCGCAGCCTTTCGTCACCGAACGTCTGTATGCTTTTCAATGCCTTCAGTTACCGCATTGTCACATTGCGTAGAACCGAAGCATATCCGTCGGTAATTTTTTTTTAGTCAGCATTTTCTGGTGTTTTACTGGGACTGGCGAAAGGTAATGTATATGTACGCTGGTCTCGCAATAGCTGTAGTGCCACAGGCCTGTTATTGCAGGTGCAGTAATGCCACCAAAATGGAAACCGTGACTATTTGCATTAAAATACAGGATCATTGACACGTCGCACCTCCGGATCAAACTACAATATTGCTCCCACACAGATTGACCTGAAGATTTAAATTAATTTTCCCCTCTCATTAGCCGCACCCCAAAAGCAGGCACCTTGAGTATCCAGTGCGAAATGATAGCGGACGGTGGGCTAATGCAGTCAGTGCAATGAAACACATTCTGAAAGGGACCAAACATATACGTGGTTGCCATTTTTTCAGCTACCCAGTCATGGCACGCTTAAAGCTGATCCCCAATCAGGCCCCTGCAGTTCCATGCTGAACTTCGCTTACTGCGGACTGATGTGAGATCAGTGCTGTAGAGGGGAACAGGGCGCTCGTGTGAAGATTTGGGCGTACATCAGAGCTGTTTGGCTTTAGCATTTTATCATTTGTAGCACGTTTTACTGCAAGTTACCCAGTCAAACATCAAAATATATCCCTCTGCATATTCTCTGCTACTGCAATTGCACTTTAGTACCCACAATTCCATTTTTACTAGTCACTGCAACTATTTGCTGCTTTTCTTTTGTTTGTAATTTATAAAAATTTATTCATTTTAATTTCCCTGCTGAAAATTCCGGTTTCAGCCAGCTTCAGATGATCATGGCTGCTAAAGCCGAGTTTGGCTCATGGCTAGATGTTCACCAGATGTCCAGCTTATACAGCCGTGTCGTTTACCAGTCTGACCATCAGTTTACTCCAGCAGCTTAACTGGCTTCGACTGGCAGGATATGCCAAAAGCAGAGACTGAACCAGTTTACAGCCTTAGCAGGTCTGAATTTCCAGCAGGGTCGGCAATGAATTTTACGCAAATTCTAATCTTGCTATTTTTTGTGTTCTTTAAATGACTGAATTACAGCTGTTGGATGACTTGATATTATTGTTGTGTGTTAATGAAATGTGAACTAACTGTCCATTTGAAAATTTTTCGTCAGGGTATTTTCCTTATTTAAAATGTTATGTTTTTAGACCCAGAGTCTGTTCTTACTTACATGGCCAGCAGAGGGCGTTTGCGATCGATGAATGTTATTTGTGCACTGCAAGGGGCTGCTCTCTCCAGCGGCCCTTTTCCTGATGCATTGAAAAGGAATGTACTGTATCTCAGAAAACAATCTGGTCTTACTCTAAACAATCCAAACAAATCTACTCAAATCCAGCCATTTTCTAGGACAGGCAATCAAATCTATACACATAAAATCCCACATTCAGTTCTTCAAGTCATATCCATACAAATATTACCCTACTCTCTGCCAGCCAATCATATGAATACAAAATTCAGCTGTTCAATTTCCCTGCCAATCAAATCTATACTAATTCAACCAATAACATCCATACAAATTCAGCTGCACCAAAGATTCATCGGGGTCTCTGAGTGATGTTGCCTCGGTGACTTACGGAAACGGACCTGCCTGGAAGGGAGGTCATTGACATATTTAGTTTTTAATACTTTCAAAAAATAAGCAGTAAACTACGTGTTCACACCGATTTGTTATAGCTTCAATATTGATAAGAGCGTTCTCCCCCTAAAGTGCTTTATAAATTTTAAATATACTGACTTCTGTAAATAGTATTGAATTTTTAACTATTTTTTTAGAGAAATAAGTGATTGCTCATGTGCCGACTTTTGGACAGCACAGTTTATGTTTTTGTTTTTTTTTACTTTTACAGCACTGTTGTTTTACATAGAGCTTCACTTCACTTTTTTTTTCCACTCACTTAGTGTTGCAAAAAATCTACCTGTTCTGTTACCACTGACAGACACAATCTATTTATAACTTGTCTAATTTATTTAGTGTATTTTTTAAGCATTCTAAGTATTGTGTGTAAAAATAACAAAACATTTCAGAATTGAAACTTCTGTATGTGGGTTGGAAAGGTCAGTGGAAGGAGGATTTTTGTAAATGAGTCAAAACTATTTTCTGTCTTCCTTTTGTAACAATATCCTGATTGGGTTTTATCTGAATCAATAAAAAACAGGAATGTTCTCATATTTTCTTTTGTGGATTTTTCTTAAAATAGCATTGATGTTGTAAAAAAATAGATGGGATTTGTGAATGCCAGCAAGACCTACAGATGCTACTGCATTGCATGGCCGCTTGATTATGACTGTTTGTATTTTCACACCTTCTATTCTGAAATGCATCTGGCGCAAAATGAGTCAAAGTGAAAATTTCAATGAAAAGTTGCTTCATTGTTTCATTATACAAAATCATTTTAGTCATGGATTAATTGAAAATAATTCGTATCTCTGTACTAAAAACTGTTTGAGTGCTGGCCCTGCTTGTCCTTGGTTTCACCCACAAAACCTTCAGTTAGCTAATATTCGGTGTATTCACGGGAGAGTGAAATAAAATCGGCATATTCGACTGGTCTTGCGCAGCGCGTAAACTTTAAGCTCCGCTCACAAGTGAGGAAGACAAATAGTCGGCATTGGAAAGTTACCGTCCAAATGGAATGGGCATTGGTTGAGCAGTCACCATGGTAGATCTACTCTAGGCCTGGTCACGTGAATGAGCGACTTAGGATTTCTATTACCCCTCACGATAGGACAGTTGGCATGTAAAATTTACGTTTTTTAATTCTACTATGAGTCACCTTTAACTTACAGCAAATCATTTTATTGTTAGTTTACTGTATAGATTGATCATTTTTCTTGATTAGTTCTCGTTCTTACTCTTGTTCTTACTTGTCCTGGCCATATTTCTTCTTGCTTTGTCGATGTTGACGAAGCCCTCTCATGCTGTCCACATCAGTCAGAAAAATACGGACTGAGGAAAAATTGAGCTCCCAGTGGAATGGAAACTCCTCAGCTTTGTTACTATTGTTTGGATATGGCAGCCCAGCTGAATTCACCCATTGTCTCTTTGCAACTTCATAAAGAGAAGCTTAATTAAGTCCTCATATGTGACTAAAACTAATTTCTCTTCTCTCCCATGCACCAGGAGTTTGTGAGGGAAAATCTGTTTTTTTGCTGTTTTCACTGTAGGTAAACTGCGTTGGCCCAGTTTTCGGTAGCTCTTTGATTAATGTCATTAAAAATGTAGGGCTTTTATACACCTCTGAAGAGATGAGTGTGCTTCAGGGCATTTCAGATATGTTTTTTAACCTAAGAAAGCTGCTCAGAGGGCAGTACATGCTGTCTAAAGTACAGATATACAGGACTGCCGTGATTGTCAAAGATCTAATGCAGCTAGAGGGAGAGCTGGTAGATGATGGCATCAGGGCTGATTTTATTTATTAGGCAATTTTATTTCCTGTCCTTTGAGGCTTCTGGAAAATTAAATGTAATTTAATTTTGATTCATTTTTTCCACAAAGGCTGTCTGAGGAGCAGTTGAGTGTGAGCTAACCTTCCATCAACATGCAGTCATCACATTACATCTTTAAGAAATGGGGTCAGTGGCTCTGTTGCTCCCTGCCCAGCTTTCAAAACCAGTCCGGGCGAAACCCATGTGACTCTCGCTAAATCACGTACTGAGCAGCCACTCGAGGACATAGTTGCATCACTTCAGTTTTTTTGTTTTGGCAGGCATGTTTTGTTGAATGTGGAAATTTTCATCATTAAAAAATGTTAAAAATCCAAAATTAAAAAGTTAAAAAACTTAACAAACGTAACGGACATGGTCCCATGGAAGCTCCATACGAAATTTGAAGTAAATATGGTTCAGCAGTTTCGGAGGAGAAGACTGTGATAGATCTTGCCAACAGAACATGACCACAGTCACTACGCTGGGTGCCGCCTGATCCCAATAGCTCAGTCTGCCTATTAGCCGGTGAGCTAAAAAGGCCTCAGGCGCCCCCACTACATACAGTTATTTGCAGTTATCATTACTGACCTTTGACATTGGTCAGCCATCTGTGGAATAACATGATATTGACAATCACAAAGTCTGACATCGCCAGGAGTAACGGCCAATCAGACCTTAGATGCTTCCATGACTCCTTATGGGTCAGGATATAAATGGAGTACTCATTAACAATCATAAATACGTTGTAAATGTAAAGATGGGTCCAGACCGATCGACGAGGTCCTTGCCTAGAGGTCCTTGGCACAGCTGTAAGAATGAGGTAGCCTTAGTGGAGTCTAATTTCAATGGAGACGCGGCCCTTCCTTTGCTGACCAACGTTACCAACCCTGAGTGGCCTCACAGAGGAAGTCTGCTATCCCTAAATGCAGAAGTTCATTCTTTCTCTGACCGTTCATTACAATAGCATAACCGCCATTCATTCAATGCAACCAGTGAAACTATTCATAACACAGTGATGTAACAATTTACAACATACAATCCCTCCAATTGATCAATTTACTAAGAACCATAATGATAATTTTTAATGAATCATCCTACCATTCATAAAGAATTGTCATAGCCAATTATAATGAACCATCATAACTATTTCTAACATCCTACCCAACCCATTCGTAAAGAACTGCTGTAACCATTCATAAGGCACCATCATAAATATTCATAACTCATCTTCCAAAGCATTTGTAAAGAACCGTTCTAACCATAAAGCACCATCACAACTAATTGTGACGCATCATACCGTCTATGCAAAAAGAACGGTCATAACCATCAAGCACACCATTATAACCACTCATAACACTCCATCATATTCATTCCTAATACACTTACACTACCGGTCAAAAGTTTTAGGACACTCCAGTTTTTTAATAGAAAATTATGCAGTTTAATGTCTCATTGTACTCTGGAATGAAAGCATAGATATGATAGAACAAATTAACAATCAAAGTTAAAAAAAGAAATCATGGAATCAATTTATAAACCAAAATGTATTTTAAACTTTTGACTCAAAGTAGCCACCTTTGGCAGATATAACAGCTGAACACACTGGTGGCATTCTTTCTACAATGGAAATGAAATATTCTTCAGAAAGTTCTCCCCAACTCCGTTGCAGAAGTTCCCTAAATGTGTGGCACTTGTAGGTTGCTTTGCTTTCACTCTTCTGTCCAGTTCATCCCAAACCCTCTCAATGGGGTGTAAGTCTGGAGACTGTGCTGGTCACTCCATGTTTTCAAGCTTACCATCTTGCTCTTTTTTCCTAAGGTAGTTCTGGCAGAGTTTGGACTTATGTTTTGGGTCATTATCTTGCTGTAGGATGAACCCCTGACCAACTAGGCACATACCAGAGGGTACTGCATGGCGCTGCAGAATGCTGTGGTAGCCGTTTTGGTTCAGGGTGCCTTTTACTCTGTAAGTCACTGACCCTGGATCCAGCAAAACAGTCCCAGACCATCACGCTTCCTCCTCCATGTTTGACAGTTGATGTCACACACTGAGGAACCATCCTTTCACCTACTCGACGTCGTAAAAAAAAAAACCTGGATAACCTTACCTTTTGTTTAAAACTTCTGACAGTTCACCACTTACCTTTGTACCATTTCAAGCTATTCGTTGGACTGGAACTGCATAATTTTCAATAAAAAACTGGAAAAATTGGGGTGTCCTAAAACTTCTGACCGGTAGTGTACATAGGCATCTATAATGCTGTAAAAAAAAATTTATCATGAACCATGGCTGCATGCGCGCAGTACATGAGCAGAAAAGTAGTGACGGGGTTTTAATTAATTTTGTTTGAGTTGAATGAGTCTGCCTGCTTACCTGGATTATCGCGCGTGCACAAACCCAAGGGAAAGTCCACCAATGAGGCCACGCGCCGGGGTTTCTGCATGGAATGGGGAAGACGTTCTGAGAATGGAGAAGCGCCTTTATTTAACAGTGGTAATTTTAATTCCGACTCAGGGTATTTATGTACGGGATAGGTTCTGAACAGCGCACAAACATGCCCGTGATTGAAGCTATGAACAGTGATTATGACAGAAATGTGGGAAAAAAAGCAGTATCCACAGGTTTTAAAATATTTTTGTTTGTGGTCTGAGCTTTCGGTATCGGAGTCTGCAGTGGAATGGACAGGACGCCGTAACCATGTACAAGCAGAGGACAGGAGTACAGCCTCACATCCGTTTGTTTGAGCTCTATCTCTATTTTAGCTTTCTGTCATCATGAACTTGTCCAAAACCCCCCACTATATTCATTTATATTACATCACATTACATTATGGTCATTTAGCAGAGGCTCTTATCCAGAGAAACGTGCAACAAAGTGCTTTGAAAGGACAAGGGGAGCATAGAACGCCAATAGAGAAAAACCATTTAAATCAGGAGTGATAATAGATGGACAGGACTTTGCACACTGAAATACCTGCAGAGCAAAATAATGTAATCCGTGATATGATTCATTCAGACAAAACACCATTCTATCAATAACTCGGCCTAGTCCCGAACACAGCATTAGGTTGGGGGGGTAAAGTCTGAACAGGTGACTCATCAGACTATGCCTAAAGGTGGTCAGTCTCTGCTGTCCTGACCACTGTGGGAAGCTTATTCCACCAATTTGGGGCCAAAACAGACCAGAGACGTGAGCAGGCAGCAGCAGAACTAAGTGGGGAAGCACCAGCAGCAGCAGAACGGAGAGGTCTGCCGGGTGTTTAGGGTCTGATGAGCTCCTGAAGATTGGCTGGGGTGTCCCTTTAGTCGCCTGGAGTGCCAACATCCATGTTTTAAACTTGATGCGAGCCATGACAGGCAACCAGAGGAGGGCAGGGAGAACGGGATTGATGTGGGACTGTCTGAGGAGGTTGTAGATCAGACGAGCTGCAGCATTGTGGATCAGCCGCAGGGGTCTGATGGCGGATGTCAGAAGGCCAGCTAAAAGCGAGATGCAATGGTCCAGGTGGGACAGTACCAATACTTGAACCAGAAGATGTTCATCACTAGTCGGAGGTTCCTCATAGAAGGTGAGAAGGACACCATAGTACCTCCTACAGAGGTAGATAACTTAATTCTACACCGCCAGCCAGTACCACTGGCGTCCCACTATGGACATAAAAGGAAAATATGGACATTCACTAATAACTTGGGGAGGCACACGGGTGTAAAGAATACCAAACAGAATATTTAATAAACACAAAATAAACACATAAAATTATAACACATTTAAGTTTAAGGTTTCAAGTTTCAGTTTATTCTTTGTCCCTAAAAGGGCAATTTGTGAGCAGCAGGAGTATACCACATAAAAGGTCATAAAAAGACATAGGACATAAACCACACAACAATAACACATTTAAAGATAAAAAGCTGTAGTAAATAAATAGGTAAATTAATAAATAAAATGACAAATAGATAAATGGTCATATAACCACAGTGGACCAGAGCTATCTCTTCCTGTTGTTAGAGTTTAGGACTTGAATGGAAAGAGGGATAAAGGAATTTTTGTATCTTTGTTTCAGAGCACTTGGGGTTCTGAAACGCAGGGCAGATGGTAACAGCATGTGTTCATCAAACACAGGATTAGTAGGGTCTTGGCTAATGTACATGGCTTTCTTAAACATCAGTTTGTTAAAAATTTCAATAAGGCAACTGAATTTCACACCCACAATCTTAAGTTTAGTTCACACTAAGCCCTGAATCCGCTCAGGGGCGTGGACCAAATTCGGGAATAGTTTTGTAACTAATGGATCTAGTGTTAAAGTGCACAGCTGTTCACATTTACCGGGAAGGATTCTGTACCGGACACCGAATCAGTTCAGATAGGTCGCGGACCCATTTTGTCAGGTCCGTGAGAAAATCCGTGGACGGATTTCTATTTTTGACCAATCAGCGTCGATCAAAATACTAACCCAAACAAACATGGCGGAGAGCATCGAACAACTGGTGGAAAAAAACATTGTCTTTATGCAATTTACCCACTGTCGCCGTCTTCTCTTTCTGACATTTTGTGTCGCAATACATAAAAGCAGCAGTTCCTCCTCACAACTGCTTGCGTCTGCCATGTTGTTGCTGTCGGTATCCAAGCTTTCTGACACGTGACTTCTTCGGAACGTTCTGATTAGTTATCCATCTTGACCTAGATACCGGATACCGTCACGGAAAACAATAGTGTGAACACAGCGCATCAGATCAGTTATCTGTCCTGAATTTGGTCCGGGCCCCTGAGCGGATTCAGGGTCTAGTGTGAACGTAGCCTTACTGGCCACCTTTACAATCTTTAAAAGTGCATTTTTCTCTCTGATAGTAAGGTTACCATACCAGTAAATAATAGAAAAAGACAGGACAGACTCAATAAAAGCTCTGTAAAATAAGGTCATTAGCGTTCTGTCCACTTCAAATTTGGCCAGTTTCCTGAGTGCAAACAGTCGTTGTTGGCCTTGCTTACACACAGAAGCAGTGTTCAGGTCAAACTTAAGTCGGTTATCTATCAAGGTTTCCAGATATTTGTAGAATGTTACTATTTCTATGTCCTGGCCCTTGATAACACTGTGCTGAGGGACATTGAAGAGACGTCTGAAATCATTGGACATGTCCTTTGTTTTTGCGATGTTAAGGTGGAGGAAGGCATTTTCACACCAGGAAACAAAATCATCTACTACTGGGCCATGGTCTATTTCATGTGATCTAAGTAGGCTGACAATAACAGAATCATCTGCAAACTTGATGATGTGCCTATCTTCATGATGGCTATGACAGTCATTGTTGTGCAAGATGTACAACAGAGGGGACAGAACACATCCCTGTGTGGAGCCAGTGGATGATGTTAACACACTGGACATCTCACTGTTCACCCTCACCCTCTGACATCTCTGGATAAGAAAATCCAATAACCAGCCTACTAGACTAGGATCAAGGCTAAAATTATTGAGCAATTTTTCAGCTAATAGATGAGGTTGGATGGTATTAAAAGCAGATGAGAAGTCAATGAAGAGCATCCTAGCATGATTCCCACTCCCCTCTAGATGTTTGTAAAGGAGATTAAGAAGGGTGATTGTGGCATCTTGCACCCCCCTCTTGGCCCTGTAGGCAAACTGATACGGGTCTAGGAGGGGCTCCACCTTGGCTAGCAGCTCTGCTTTGATAAGCTTCTCAAAAGATTTCATGACCAGGGAGGTCAAAGCAACAGGCCTAAAATCATTAAGAGTTTTGAGGTGACTAACCTTGGCAACAGGTACCACCACAGATTGTTTCCATAGAGATGGCACCCTCTGCTGGAAGAGTGATATAAGAAATATGTGGTAAAAGATTGGGCCTAGTTGCTCTGCACATACTTTCAGCAGGTGACCACTAATATTATCTGGGCCTGGACTTTTCTTAGGCTTCCCTTGTTTAAAACATTTGATGACGCTATGCTCATTGAAGGAGGGGATGAATGAAGGCGATGTCAAAAAACTGTTCTTAAGTTCAGAGTGTTTGCTACTAAAATCATGTGTGTCAAATCTGACATAAAACCTGTTGAGATCCTGTGCCAGCAGTGTGTCAGATTTGTAACCGTTTAGTTCTACTCCACTCCTCCCTCCTTCCTTAAGTCCAACAATTGCTTTCATGCTGTCCCATGCGGAGCCCATTTACCTGAGCAGTTTCATGTATTATTCAAATGGCAGGAGTGCAGCTTCACGATTTAATGATCAGAGGCAAATGCAATACCTTTGCTACAATTCTCTGGTGCTGATGTAACAAACACTCTGTGTCAGGGGTGGCCAACCCTGATCCTGGAGAGCCGCAGTGTCTGCTGATTTTTGGTGTTACTCAGCACTCGACTGATGGATTAAAGTAGTTGATTACACACTTCACTTATCTCACCTGGGGCCTCATTTATCAAAAAGGGTGTAAAAGTGCTATTAAATTTTCACGTACGGCGAAAAGCCAAACATGGTGAACACCCAAAATATTTACACCCTTTTCAGATCTATCAAACTGTGCGTACGCACAGCTCTCCGCAATTTCCATTAATAAATCACACCGGACCCAAGAAAAGTGCAGGCGTGAACGCGCCCCATATCCCGCCCTCTACACGCCCAGACACAACCATATATGTTCAATGCAAATGAGCACCTGCATATAAAGTAGCCATGTGCGCTCTGGGGATTTGTGGAGTGACGTCAGTGGAAGACGGTGAAACATGGATGAGAAATGCGGAAAAAAAGCGAAACTTCTCAGAGACTGAGATACAAGTGCTTGTTAGTGAGGTGCAGGCGAGGAAAAAAGTCCTCTTCAGCAGGTATTTGCACTAATTCTGTATGATCACCTCGTCTTGTGGTTTATTTAGGAACAAGAACATATAACTAAGAACACGTAGAAAATCACAACAGAAATGAACACATAATGCTGGACCAAACAATTTCTCCTCCGGAAATTAAAACAATCTCATCTAATAAGCCACAGCCCCAGCCTCTCCAACAAGCATAAAACCGCCGAGTGCTGTGGTCACAGGTCTTACAGAGGCAATAAAAAAAAAAAAAAAAACCTTCTTGTCGAATCTTTTGTCAAATGCAGTAGGTGTGTGTTTTGTTTCAGTTGCATAGAGGGACAAAAATTACAATGTCGTATTTGATATACATGAATTTATTTCTGTCTCAACTTGTGGACATCAAATGTACGAGGAATGAAATATGAGGTTCTTGCAATACTGAAAACTAAACACAACTTTGCAAGACTGAAACTAAAAACTCGTAGGCTGTATACACGCATTCTTTAGCTCAACATGAGGGGTGAGAGTTGCGGGGCGGCTTCACAACCGCTGCATCCCCGCAGCTCGTGTCCTTAGTTCCCGTTGAAAACCCTCATGACCGGGAGGGGGCTGTGGGTCCGGGTCCGGGTCCACATGCTGGGGTGGAGAGAGACCCGGCGGCAGCGCAACCCCACGCCTCACTGCCACATTGCGCTGGATGATTCTGCAGACCTTTTTCGGGTGGTAGAGGAGCCTACCACCCGACGCATCCAAGCAGCGCCAACGGCCTTTCAGGAGCCCGATGGCCCGCTCCAAGGCGCAGCGCGTACGGGCATTGGCCTTATTATACTGGGTTTCCCGGCCACTCTAGCCACTCCCTCAGGAAGTAGTCACTATCACCTGTAAGTCACAACGATGGGGTGAGTATCAGCCTTGAATCGATGATCAATGAATGAGTATACTGTGTACATGCACTCACCAAGAAGCCAGCCGTCACGCGCAGCGCCTGCCCCCAGTCTCGCCCCCACACTGCTGTGCGTCAGGATGATTGAATCGTGTAGAGCCAAGCCACCGTGCCACTACATTCATTATGAGCATGTCGGCGTCACATACGATTTGGGTATTGATCGTACGCACATTTTTGCGATTCACATACACGAATTCATTCACCGATGGTGCCCTAATCATGATGTGAGTGCAGTCAATGGCTCCAATTACATTAGAAAAATCGCACATTGCCGCGGCTTTGATTGTTCTTTTAAATAAGCTATAATCCGCGCTCCTCTCTCCCTCGCACAAAGCAATTCTCTCACTCAGCAGCTGCGTCACCAATTCCTCCTGTTCTTCAAAAAGGCTGTAAATCACGGTACGCCTTGGTCAAAAAGGGTGTAAATGACCGCACTTTTTCCCGTCAGGTTTGGGTTTGATAGATCCTAAATTTGACGGAGAAAAGTGCATACGCACAAAACGGGGGGAAAAGGGTGTAAAAAAAGGTGTATCCACAATGATAAATGAGGCCCTTGGTGTCTCAGGTTTAATTTGGCAATAATGAGCCAATCAAGGAACAACCCACAAGACTCCTAGAGCCAATTAAGCAGACTTGCAGGTTGTGATAGCAGTCTACGTGTTAATCAAGATTTGTCAATGTGGTTGGATATTTAGCGTAGTTGTAATGCAGACAAAGTAGAAGTACAGAGTGAAGATAAAAGTTTATAGAGCAGGGGTGGATAACGCTGGTTCTGTAGAGCCAGAGGGTGTGCTGAGTTTGGTTTTCTCCACCCGATTTAAACCTAAGACACCAGGTGAGATAAGTGAAGTGTGTAATCAACTGCTTTAATTCATCAATCACGTGCTGAGTAACACTAAAAATCAGCAGACACTGCGGCTCTCCAGGACCAGGGTTGGCCACCCCTGCTCTATGTGGTATCTGATGCATTTGCTCTTTAGACCAAATTCAATGTGACTTCAACACATTTTCTCATTTGCTCTAAGTAAACACTGTAAACTAATGTAACATTTGGCATGTAGGATTTCACTTCACTTAAACACACATAAACATAAACGCTAGACCATATACTAATGGTACCAGTTGCCCGGGGGTGGAGCTTGTATACGTCGTCCAGATGATGAATTACTGAAGTGGAGGAGTCCCGATGCAAACGGGGGAAGCGTGAAGATAAATGTAAAGGAACTTGCTATCTCTGTTACTTTTGCATCAAAGATGTCTATGAAGTACTTAGCAGTGGAAGATAACGAAGGTGGGGGAGGAGCATAGAGGAGAGAGGAGAAAAGTGAGAAAAGTTGATGAGGGTTTGTTGTGGAGCTCTCAGTTTTAGAATGAAAGTAGCTCATTTTAACAGAAGTCATAGAAGTGGAGAGTTCCGCCTGGAGACACTGGTAAGATGTCAGGTCAGACTGGGTTCTAGACTTCCTCCACTTCCTTTCTGCAGCACACAAGCTGGCCCTTATACAGTATATTTTCAGTGTGAGCGCATCCAAAGTAGAAAAACGGCCATAGCAGTCGGCTGAAGACTGACGTTCAAGCTGCCGTGGGCCTAAACATCGCTTGATACTTCTGGCTTTAGATGAGTCCACCTGTTTGTCAGGATTGGGTGAGTTGCCTCACCTTGCTGGGCATTTCAATTTAAGGTTCATTGCACAACCAAACGCACACACTCGCAATACACTGATTAAAGAGAATCTACGTATATGCAGTGGCTCTAAATACTGGTCCTGAGAATGCCCTGTGTATGCTGGTTTTTGTTCCAACCACAATTTCAATCCCATAACTTAAACTCTATTTTTTAAATTGCACTCCTCCTGTTAATAGGGCAATTTACCCCTTTTTACCCACATAATGTCACTATCGGCCACACACGCTCTGAGTGGTTCCATATTCGTATTCTAAGTCATTGCAAATGTTTATATTGCATAAAAAGGGGGGAAAATTGTGACAGATGAAATTTAGGAATCAATTTGTTTCCAGTCAGTGAAAGAGAGAACATCATGTCTCCAAAAAAAAAAAAAAAATTGCCATTTGGTTGTTAATGACAAAATCCAGAGAAAATGATGAGCCAAGCCTGCATTGCTTGATTCACCATCTTCACCAAATGTTACCCTTTTTGCAAATGTTTGAAAGAAACCTCAGTTTTTATGCTGTATGATACTCAGCAGTAGCTATGTTATACAATGTGGCAAAAGAAGGTGAATGATAAACATGGGGGAAAAACGGGTGTATAAAATAACAATTGCTCTTGCAGTTGGAACAAAAGCCAGCATGTACAGGGGGTCCCCAGGAGTATGCACATGTGGAGTATGTACTTTTATTTGCCACAACAACTGGCTCAAGCATCTTAAGCGAGCAGTACGCTTCAAATGACATAAGATGAAATGCGATAAGAATACCCCGGGTAGCACGTCCTGGGACACAGTAAGCAGTGTACTCTGAGAGAACTGCAGTTTGAAGTGCAGTCAAACTGCCCTGCAGCGCGTGCAGTGATGCGACCAGCCATGTGCTGTCAGAACCAATCACAGACAGGGAGGTAGCAGAAGCAGAGAAGATGCAAGAGGAATGCTGATTCCAAGGCCTTATCCAAAACTTGCACTTGCACCCTAATGCCTGTCGTATGTCCGCACCCTCTGGCTGCGCAGGACTGCAGGGCGTCCCATTCCTCAAATCTTGATCTTCAGGGGTGCATGGGGGGCACTCCCGCGACCCTCCTGCAAGTCTGCATCAAACCACACTTTGCTGAAGACTATTACCCAGAAATCCAAAGTTACTGTGACGATTTACATGATTTCGGCAAAGATTGAGAAGAAAGCGCTTTTCAAATGCGTTCTGTCTTGGCGGATTTTCTTGCTGCTATTCTTTTGTGGCATCTATGTATGCATTTTAAAATAAACAAAACGAACGCTGCAGCAAGCGCTGAATGGTCTCTATGGTGACCCTATTTCAGTAGGAGCAATGCAAGAATGAGCAATTCTTTTCAAGCTAGAATCATGGGCGTGACATGTAGAAGTCTGCTCTGAAAATTATGGTTAACCCCTGTATAAGCGCAGACTTTAGATCTGCAGTTTCAGTCCGCACTTCTTGTACATCACACAAGGTCGTACTTTCAGAAGGGACTGCAGGGCTTAGGGCAGGTATTGGGACAAAGCCTGAATGTTCACGCTCTGAAAGAGAGGAATCGATCCCCGCTCTTAGGGGTTGCGCGCTGTGGTATTGATCGAGCTGCTCTGTGTCATTCTGTGAAGCCCATGAGGGTGCAGGGCTGTGATATGCAAATGGGCCCAGACTTCAGGCCGCACTCAGTGCTGTAGGTCTAATTAAAAGGTGAATAAATCTGCTTCTGGAAATAAGTATACATTGAGGCTGTGCATTACATACATTGGTATACCTTATTTGGTCACTTTACCGTCACACTTAAGTTCTTATTATGAAATAGCTTTCATCACATCATTTCAATTGTCAATTTTTATTGCTGTGAATTTTGGGTAATCCCATTGGATAAGACTGGCAAGACGTCTTTTTGCCCTGAAAATTCCACTTTTTAGAAAGTATACTGGCCAGTTGAGGTGTTCAAAAGATGGACATTGTCTGCATTGTATGATGCTTCAGTAGCCGTGGAGAGTCATGCAGCACTCACTGTTTTTTGTTATAATTTACATGGAGCAACCAGCTAAACAGAACTCTTCAGTAAAATGTGCATGAAACATACATTTAGAAAGAGTTGGAACATCTTAATAACGTTGGACATCTTTGGAAGACTGAGAAGCTTTTTCCTAAATTAGGTTCTCAGGGTTCAGCGCCTAACCAATTAAAATGTGAGCCCGCATGGTCAACCACGCGACTGCAGTCGCCTCTGTGGGGTTGCACTCGACAGTGCATTTTGAGAGAGGTCCATGACACTTCTGATCATCTTGTAAATGTGGCTAGACACCTGGGGCAGTCGGAGAACTCGTCTTACTGCCATTTCTTGCCATGCAATAGCATTTAACCACTATCCAAAATGAACTCTAAGCCATCTGAAGCGGACTACATCAGCTTAACAAGCCCAATGGCATTGACACGGGTGTTGTACCGATACGACTCTAATCGTTTAGTGAAATACAGCCAGTCGCTGAAGATTACGGGTGTCGAACTCCAGTTCTCATCAGTGCCTACTAATTGTAGCCCGCCGGTGAAGCTGGGTGGCTATTGATTCATGGTCGGCATCACTGCCACCATTGCCATGTTAGTGGAGATTTTCTTGTGCATGCTCTCCAGGCCACAAATTTCAACCAATTCCTTTCATATTTGGTGAGGGCATAGGTTATGGCGAGGTAAAAATACCTATTGATACTGGTTGCCATACCAAAAGAATTTCCCGAATAAAGCACAATTTCATGCTGAAATTGTGCTCATTTCAGTGTATGGCTTGTGAACCCACAGGAGGTCAGAGTTTTCAAGATGTCACAGGTGGGCAAGTGGGGGCCACACCCATGCAATCGCTGGCAACCAGGCTGTCTCATTTTTATTGTATCACAGAATGGTTGTTTACTGAAGTTCTCAATTGGCTAAAAACTCCAAACTCTTTGTTCTCAAGGCCGTAATTGGCAACTGGCTGAAAGGAAACTAGAAATTCCCACAGGCATCGTGGCCTTCTAGGACTGAAGGTTGATGTGCCTGATGTCGAGGCACTACAAAGAACATGCTGGTTATTACCTCCGCCAAGGAGGTTATGTTTTCACCCCATTTGATCGTTTGTTTGTTTGTTTGTTTGCCTGTCTGTTAACAGGATAACTCAAAAAGTTATGAACGGTTTGGCCTAAAATTTGGAAGCATGATAGATGGTGGTCCAAGTTGATTCAACTTTTGGGAGCGTTCCGGAACATATTCTGGATTCTAGATCTGGAAGAATTAAAATGTATCTGTCTAACGCAGGCCTGTGTGATATTCCTGACCGGATAACTCAAAAAGTAATGAACGGTTTGGCACAAAATTTGGCAGGATGATAGATGGTCGTCCAAGGAAGAGTTGGTTTAATTTTGGAAGTGATGCAGAACATATTCTGTAACAAAAAGGACGGATATATGGTGTCACAAAGGTATTCGCTCTACCGAGTGCCCTCTAGTTTTTCTTGTGCTTTTAATGAATGAATATTGTCGGTATCAGATTTGCTTTTTGGGGGTTCGGTCAACAATGGCATTACTCAGCTTAATTTTTTTTCTCCATTATAGCTCAAACCCACAGCCACTCGCCTACACATTCACTTTAGCTGTGCCTTCGGTGCACTCTCCATTACGGCTCAAACCTGCAGCCACTTACCGACTTCCTATTTCCTTCATTGTCCTTGATGATGGATGGCCTCTGTGTTGCCATGGAAATGCTTTCGTAAGGTTTGATACTGATGAATGAATGGGTTTGACTGATGTTGAGAGTGACGCACGCACGTGTGTGTATAGTTGTATCGTTTCACTCTGATGTCCATTTGATAAAGGCCTGCTTTGAACATCACACAGCGAGTGCAGGTGTATGGCCAGCACATGCACACACAACGGGCAATCTCTTATTTTTCAATAGCATGTGTTTTATCAATGTTCAAAAATGCTCTGCACCATTCAGTTTTATTGTGCTTTTTGGACACATTGTCACTAAGATACCTTATCACATAAACTGAAATAGAAAGAAAAGTTCAGTGCATAGTGGTACTTGCTGTTCTGCAGTTTTTTGCAAAAGGGGGGGGGGGGCATTTTCTTTCATCTTTTATTTAAGGGTGAGCCTGCTGTGGACCTGAGTGTCCGGGACATGGAGGCTGTGACCCCCCTCCCGCCAACAAACACAGCATGGGGCAGAAAATATCTCTCAGATGGTTCTCCAGCTGTTGCCCTCACACTGTCCTTTCAGCAATCCTGTGAGTGACAAGCGACCTCCCTGAAGCACGCTTACATTGGAGAGAGAAGGAGAGCGAGAGAGTAACCTGCAGTATACAGTAAAACCAAAGTATCAATAAATGTTACAGTGCTTTTCCCATTTGTCTCGTGTTAAATGTTGTAATTACAGTTATTAAATAAATGATTTCAATCTCCTTCGTATCTCCTTAATATTCAGTGCTTTCTGCTGGGCCTGCTAGGGCTGGCTTTGTGTTTACAGTGAGATATAGGTACGCAGTTTTGGAAGCCCTCATTTACCCGGCTTGTGCCCAACACAGCCTCCACCTCTATCTCTCCAGTTTTAGCAGTAAAGAGCCACCTCCTGTTCCCTGTTAATGCCTTTTCACTGCCAGTCATTTTAATTCATCTTGCTTTTCTGCAGAACTACATTATGGGAGCTAGATCATGAAAGGTCAGGCGCTCTGTTTGTGTGTTACTGTTTGTTTAGCTGATTGATCTTTTTACCACTTTTATAGAGCTCCTACAGAAGTGATGTTGTAGGTCTAAGACCTTGGCTGATGCTGCCTTCAGCTGTTTTCATGTTGACTCAAAAGTGAATGCACTTGGACCTGTGACTTTCAACTCAGGTAAGTGCTATAGTCATGTGCACTTTATTTTTCACTACCCGTTGTTCATTTTGAGGCATTAGTCAGAAAAGATTTTTCTGGCAAACGGCAAAGACAGTCAAGCACTCGTTCAAAACCCGCTAGATACTGATTTAAAATGCGAGCACCAGTCTGAAAAGGTTTGTGTGTTTTGTTTGTTCTCTGTATCCGTAAGTTTCTCATCACACATCTCTCCCCACATTTGGTCTTTGATGACATCAAAGTATTTTTTGCTCTTTCTGACCATTTGAAAGCTGTGCTGCCACAGCTGCAGTCCCTTTTGAGAGTGAGTTAGTAAACAAAACATATTTTATAGCCTACCTATTTTACAATTACATTTTTGTCGCAACAGTGATAAATAAAAACCCTGTGGTTTCATATCTTTTAAAGTGAAAGACAAATTTAAGCTGAAGTGAACTGCAAACCAAACTGCCCCTTTAGTTTTTACAAAATATAGTTTTGATAATTTTCAAAGATGAACTGAGTGATAAATACTTAAATATCTGCATAAAAATACTCACGGAATCCACCATTTTTGTATTAACTGTGAGCTTTATTGACATCAAAGGTTTTATAGCTCTTTAACGGCGAGAGGTAAAAAAAAAAAAAGAAGCTTGCACTGAAGACACGAATTGTCTGCTTTCCCTTGAGTGTTCTGACAGTCAACTGCTAAACATGCAAACAATTTAACGATCTATGAAGAACTGTATCTGTACTGTAACTGTCTTTTCTGAGAGTTTAGGGGCTGGCTAAAATGTGCCCCCGCCATACTGCCCACCAGCAGGAGGCAGAATGGAGGCAGGAGATAGATCACCTTTGTTTATGTATAGCGCTTTAGTGGGGATACATAGTCACACGTATGAATGGATAGAGATGAAGGAAGAAATGAGAGAGGATATATGTTAGCAAACTATTGAAATGAGAGAGGATATATGTTAGCAAACTATTGAAATGAGAGAGGATATATGTTAGCAAACTATTGCACATGCATAGAAATCTAACAATGATGCTAGTTAGGCTAAACACATGAGCTATAGCATAAATTAGTTTGCAAAACATGCTAGTAGTGTGTAATGACCAAATCTGCAACCAACTTCCTAGGTCCGAAAACACAAATGCCCTCCTGTGAAGCAAATCGGCTGGTATGCATTGTTTTCATCCTGCTGATAAACGATGATGAGGTAAACTGACTTCAGTGCCAGAGCCAATCAGAAGCCTCTAAATGGTATCCATTGATATGTCTATAGAGGAAAAAAAATTGCGAGCATGAAAGAGAGCTCTAGACGAAAGAGGAATTTGTGGAGAATAAAGGCTTGCTGGAGTTGCAGATTATCTTAAACTCAGGTTCCCAAATGCACCTAATTCCAAAGAATTTCCTTTGAAGGAATTCTGGATTCTCCCTCTGTCCCTCGCCGTCTGTTTTCATAAGTAAAAAAACTGTAATTATATCATTTTTTTGTTTCTTCCTGTTCAATAGTGTATCATTGTTATGACTTGAAAATCACAACAAAGAAGACCAGCAAAGACAACTTAAACAAATTTATTCTTCACTGATTAGGTCCAAAAATTTCTACAAATAATCCACTGTGTAAGCTTATAATAACACTCTAATGCCACTATGTAACTCTGATGCAAAAACAAAAACCTCTCCTCAACTGAACAAAATCGCAGCATTTATATAGACTAGGAACATTCTGGAAAGATCTACGGGAGTCCTGGATGATCTGGCTCCCTCCAGGCAAGAAGAAGCCAGAAACTTCTAGAAAGCACTAGTCTATTTCATCACAAACAAATGGTATTGCATCAGATCATGTTTTTCTACAGACATACCACCAGAGGGTGCTAAATGATGAACAAAATAAACAAATAGCTGACCAGTAAGGCAGCAAAAACAGTATGTAACAAATCTCCATTTACAAATGATATATTGTACTTTACACAAAATACTCATACATAACACATCCCCTCTTTAAGAAAAGAAAGGTTTGCTAAAAGCTTTCTTTTGTTAAAATTAACACAGTTTTATAATCAGTATAATCTTGAAACTTCACACATAAAGTGTCATTTATCATTATAACAATCATATACATAACAACCAGTGCAATTTTCACAATCAAATAGAAAAGTAAAATTACATGCGAGAAAGTGCATCTGGAATAACATTATCTTTTCTACTGATGTGAGAAATATCTAAATCATACTCTTGCAAAATTAAACTCCATCTCAGTAATCTTTGATTCTCGTTTTTCATCTTATGCAAGAATGTGAGGGGATTGTGATCACTGAAGACCTTGATGGAAGTAGCTGAACAAGTCAAATAGACTTCAAAATGTTGTAAAGCCAAAACAAATGCCAAGCATTCTCTTTCAATCGTTGAACAGTTTTTCTGATTTTTATCAAATTTTTTTTGGAAAAGTAACAAACAGGATGATCTACTCCATCAGTGTCTTCTTGCAGTAAAACTGCGCCTGCACCAATATCACTGGCATCAACAGTCAACTTGAACTCCTTTTTGAAATTAGGAGATGAGAGAACTGGTGCATTTTTGAGGATAGCTTTCAGTTGGTCAAATGAATTTTGACATTTTTCATCCCAAACAAATTTTGCATTTCTCTTCAGTAAATTTGTCAAAGGTTCAGAAATGATGGAGAAATTTTTGCAGAATTTTCTGTAGTAGCCAGCCATCCCTAGAAATCTCATTAGTTGTCTTTTAGTTGTAGGCTCAGGAAATTCAGTGATAACTTTTACTTTTGCATCAATTGGTTTGACTTGACCCTGTCCTACAATGTGACCTAAGTAAACAACTGTAGCTTTACAAAAGTCACTTTTAACAAGGTTGATAGTCAGCTTGGCATCACTCACTTTGAAAGAAGTCTCTGATGTAGGTGAGGTGCTCTTGGAAGCTGTCGCTGGTGATGATTATGTCATCAATGTGGGCCTCACATCCTGGTAGTCCAGCGATCACTCTGTTTACCAGACGTTGGAAGGTGGCTGGAGAATTGTTCATTCCAAAGGGCATCACCCTGTATTGGTACAATCCGTCTGGTGTGACAAAGGCAGAGATCTCCTTTGCTCTGTCTGTTAGAGGGATCTACCAGAGGCCCTTGAGGAGATCAAACTTGGTAACATACTCTGACAGTCCAACTTTGTCAATGCAGTCATCAATCCTGGGAATAGGATATGAGTCCGTTTTTGATAGAGTATTCACTTTCCTGTAGCCTGTCACCATTCTATATGTTCCATTGGGTTTCGGAACTAGGATGCATGGAGAACTCCAGTCACTGTTACTTGGTTCAACAAAGTCATTTTCAAGCAGGTATTTGACTTCTTGTTTAGGTATTTCTGCTTCTCTGGATTCATTCTGTAAGAATGCTGTTTTACAGGCTTGGCATTATGTTGTAGGATGACATCATGTTTAACCATATCAGTCCTTGATGGAACATCTGGGAATATGTGACTATATTCAAATATGAGCTGCTTTGGCTGTTGTTGTTGAAAAGGGTCCAGGTGGGACAACTTGCTGTCAATATTTTGAAGAATGTTTGAATTTTCAAGTTTGGCTGGACCAGGTTAATTTTTCAAGGGGCAGTCACAATCTTCTTCAGAATTTTCCAGCTCAATTGTATTTACCACATTGACTGGCTTTTGCTGAGTGTCTCTGTCAATGTATTTTTCAGCATGTTGATGTGACACATTTGTTTTTGTTTCCTCCTTCCAGGGGTTAAAATTATGTAATTTAGATCACTGACCTTTTTGAGGACAGTGTAAGGGCCGAAATATCGGGCTCTTAGAGGGTTTCCAGGAACTGGCAAAAGCGCAAGGACTTTGTCACCAGCTTTAAAACTTCTATCTTGGGAATGAAGGTCATATCTGGCTCTCATTTTGCCCTGAGCCTCTTTGAGATTAGACTTAGCAAAGTCACAAGCCTTAGAGAGACCATTACGGAAGTCAGAGAAATACTGAAGCAAGTTCATTGGGGCATCATCTTCGACCAGCAACTTCTCCTTTCGAAGCCTCAGAGGTCCACGGACTGTATGCCCAAAATCAAGCTCAAAAGGACTGAACCCAAGAGACTCCTGAACAGCTTCACGGGCAGCAAACAAAAGAAGATGGACACCTTCATCCCAGTCTTTCTCTGTTTCAAGGCAGTAGGTCCTTATCATGTTCTTCAGGGTTTGATGGAACCTCTCCAATGCATCTTGACTCTCAGGATGGTAAGCTGATGACCTGTATTGTTTAATACCAAACTCATGCAGAACTTGTTGAAATATGCCAGACATGAAATTTGACCCTTGATCAGACTGAATAGACTTAGGAAGACCAACAAAGCAGAAAAACTTGGTAAGAGCCTTGATGATAGTCTTTGCCTTGATATTACGAAGTGGAATTGCCTCAGGAAACCGGGTGGAAGCACACATGATAGTTAGTAGGTACTCACAACCAGATCTAGTCTTCGGCAATGGTCCAGCACAGTCAATGACGATCTGACTGAAATGTTCTTCAAAAGCAGGAATGGGCTTAAATCGAGCCTTTGGAATATTCTGGTTCGGCTTCCCAACCATTTGACAAGCATGACAAGATTTGCACTACTCCTGTACATCGGACCTCATGGAAGGCCAGAAGAAATGATTCCTGACACGTTGAAGGGTCTTCTTGATACCCAAATGACCTGACATAGGATTGTCATGGGCCAGACTAAGAGTTTCTTGACGATGAGACTTTGGAAGAACAATTTGATGGGTGATCATCCACTCTTCATCTGCAGAAACATCAGGTGGACGCCACTTTCTCATAAGCACACCATTTTTATAGTAAAAACAGACAGGAACTTGAGTAGCCTCTTGTTCACTTACAGCCTGTGGTGAAAATGCACTAGATCACCAGCTTGTTGTTGCTCCTGAATAAGTTGTTTCCGAGACAGAATGTCATTATAATGACCTGACAAGAACAAGTCTGAAGATTTCCCAGACATCTCAGCACTGGAAGGTTCCTGATGAAAAGACTGCCCAATGAAGGTGTCAGCCAGGTTGAAGTCCAGGTCAGCATCATCTTGAATAGCCTTTTTGGCAAAGAACGAGTAACTGCACATGAAGGATAGAAGTCTGGAATTTCCTCCTCTATAGAGTCAGACTCTTGATCAATCAAAGGAGTGTCAGTTACAACAGGGTAGAGCACAACCTTATCCCCAGCAAGATCATTACCAAGAAGCAAATGAACACCTTTGAAAGGAAGAGAAGACCTAACGCCAACAGTAACAGGCCCAGAGACCATGTCTGATTTGAGATGAACATTATGGAGCGGTACACTTGTAAAACCACATTCTACTCCTTGAATAAGGACATTGGCCTGAGTAGACGTTTTGTCCAAAAAAGGCAGAATATCTGCAAGAATAAGAGATTGGGAAGACCCAGTATCCCTTAGAATTTGAACAGGAGCAGATGAGGAAAAATCATGCGAAAGTGAGACAAAACCATCAGTGATGAATGGCTCAAAACCCTCCATAACAGAATCAGACACAGAAGGTAGATCAGGCAAACTGACCTTTGATACAAGAGATTCTCTCCTAGTGAAAGTAGTTGGCTTGGTTTCTTCTCATTGTTATTTTTTCTTGAGAGCATAACACTCAGAAATAAGGTGACCTTGCTTTTTGCAGTATTGGCAAGACACAGAAGGTAAAGAATCAGAGGATTGCTTCCCACTGGAAGGTTTCCTCTCAGAAGTAGTCTTAGAATCATCAGAAGTGTTATTAGAAGAAGTCTTGGACTGAGACTTGCTTTGAAATTTAGAAAAAGTGGATTTTTGTACAAAAGAAGACTTATGAGTCAATGCATAACTATCAGCCAGGGTGGAAACATCTTGCAAAGTATTAGCTTGTTTCTCCTCAAGGAAAGTCTTGCTATCAGGCTGGATACACCTTTTGAATTCCTCAACCAGAATAAGTTGCCTCATTCTGCCAAAATCTTTCTCAACTTTCATGGAATTACACCACTGATCAAACAACTGTTCCTTCAACCTGCCAAATTCAACATGAGTTTGACTGACTTCCTTGTGAGAATTCCTAAATTTCTGCCTGCAAGCCTCGGGGACCAATTCATAACCCTTCAGAATGGCAGATTTGACAAAATCATAATTAGAACACTGTTGGACAGATAACTGGTTATAGATTTTCCTAGCTTTACCAGTAAGAACACTTTGTAGCATCATTGTCCAATGCTCTTTTGGCCATTTCAAATTTCAGCAGTTTTCTCAAAATGGGTAAAGTATTGGTCAACATCGTTTTCTAGGAAGGGAGGAACAAGTCTGATGTGTTTAACCACATCAAAATGATCAGAAAGTCCAAAAGATTTTGTCACAGCACCTGCTCCTATTTTCTTCATTTCAAGTTCATGCTGCAAGTGCATCCTTCTTTCTTCCAGTTCTCTCTCCAACCTTCTTTCTTTCAGTTCTCTCTCCTTCTCCAACCTTCTTTCTTGTAGTTCTTTCTCCAACCTTCTTTCTTCCAGTTCTAGTTGTTTCTGGCGTAGCTGCATCTCAAGTCTTTGCAGCTCTGTTGCAGGCACTTCCACATCTTTAATCAATTCTGCTGCTTCTTCCCCAAAGATCTCTTCATCGATGAAAGGTTGCACCAAAATGTTGAATATTTCTTGTTTCTTCATTGATGATTTCACATCAGATGATCCAAGGGTTGAGGCTATTTGCAGCAAGTCCTTCTTCTTTGCCAGCACAATTGATTCCTGGGTTGGAGTTTTCAGAAAATTTTCAACATCAAAAGTCATGATTGCTGGTTTTTCAAATAGTCACAAGATTTAAAATTGATAGATCAGCTTTAATCTTTGGTGAACCCAATGGTTGATCCAATGAATGGTTTATCTCGGTGGAACCTCCAATTTGTTATGACTTGAAAATCACAACAAAGAAAACCAGCAATGATAATTTAAACAAATTTTATTCTTCACTGATTAGGTCCAAAAATTTCTACAAATAATCCACTGTGTAATCTTATAATAACACTCTAATGCCACTATGTAACTCTGATGCAAAAACAAAAGCCTATCCTCAGCTGAACAAAATCACAGCATTTATGTAGACTAGGAACATTCTGAAAAGATCTATGGGAGTCCTGGGTGATCCGGCCCCCTCCAGGCAAGAAGAAGCCAGAAACTTCTAGAAAGCACACCTAGAAAGGTTGTTGTGGTTGTGGTTGTTGTTGTTGTTGTTGTTTTGGTTGTGGTTGTTGTTGTTGTGGGTGTGTTTGTGGTTGTTGTGGTTGTGGTTGTTATTGTGTTTGTTGTGTTTCTTGTTGTTGTTGTGGTTGTGGTTGTGGTTGTTGTTGTGTTTGTGGTTGTTGTTGTGTTTGTTGTTGGTTGTTTGTGTTGTTGTTGTTTTTTGTTGTTGTTG
The DNA here is from genome assembly GCA_029692085.1 of Gymnothorax javanicus. NCBI lineage: Eukaryota > Metazoa > Chordata > Actinopteri > Anguilliformes > Muraenidae > Gymnothorax > Gymnothorax javanicus. The sequence continues at coordinate 29,606,903 of CM056202.1, forward strand.
TTTTGGTTGTGGTTGTTGTTGTTGTTTGTGGTTGTTGTTGTGTTTGTTGTGGTTGTGGTTGTAGTGGTTGTTGTTTTTGTGGTTCTTGTTTTGGTTGTGTTTGTTGTTGTTGTTGCTGTGGGTGTTGTTTGTTGTTGTTGTTGTTGTGGTGGGTTGTTTGTGGTTGTTGTTGTTGTGGTTGTTGTTTTTGTGGTTCTTGTTGTGGTTGTGTTTGTTGTTTTGGTTGTTGTTGTGGTTGTTGTGGTTGTGTTTATTTTTGTTGTTGTTGTTTTGTTGTTGTTGTTGTTTTTTGTTGTTGTGGTTGTTTTTGTTGTTTGTTGTTGTTGTGGTTGTTGTTGTTGTGGTTGTTGTTTGTTGTTTTTTGTGGTTGTTTTTGTTGTTGTTGTTGTTGTTGCTGTAGTTTGGTTGTTGTGTTTGTTGTTGTTGTTATGTTTGTTGTTGTTGTTGTTGTTGTTGTTGTTTTTGTTGTTGTTGTGGTTGTTTTTGTGGTTGTTGTTGTTGTTGTTATGGTTGTTGTGTTTGTGGTTGTTGTTTGTTGTTGTTTGTTTGTTATTGTTGTTGTTTGTTGTTGTTGTGGTTGTTGTTGTTGTTGTTGTGGTTGTGTTTGTAGTTGTTGTTTTTGTGGTTGTGGTTGTTGTCATTGTCTGATGCAAAAATAAAAACCTCTCCTCAACTGAACAAAATCACAGCATTTATGTAGACTAGGAACATTCTGGAAAGATCTATGGGAGTCTGGGTGATCCGGCCCCCTCCAGGAAAGAAGAAGCCAGAAACGTCTAGAAAGGTTGTTGTGGTGTTGTGGTTGTTGTGTTTGTTGTTGTTGTTGTTGTTGTTTTGGTTGTGTTGTTGTTTTTGTGGGTGTGTTTGTGGTTGTTGTGGTTGTGGTTGTTATTGTGTTTGTTGTTGTTGTTGTTGTGGTTGTTGTTTTGGTTGTGGTTGTTGTTGTAATGGGTGTGTTTGTGGTTGTTGTGTTTGTTGCGGTTGTTGTGGTTGTGGTTGTTGTTGTTGTTGTTGTTGTTTGTTGTTGTTTTGTTGTTGTTTTGGTTGTGGTTGTTGTTGTGGGTGTGTTTGTGGTTGTTGTTGTGTTTGTTGTGGTTGTGGTTGTAGTGGTTGTTGTTTTTGTGGTTCTTGTTTTGGTTGTGTTTATTGTTTTTGTTGTTGTGGTTGTTGTTGTAATGGGTGTGTTTGTGGTTGTTGTTGTGTTTGTTGTGGTTGTTGTGGTTGTGGTTGTTGTTTTTGTGGTTGTGGTTGTTGTTATTGTTGTTGTAGTTGTGGTTGTTGTGTTTGTGGTTGTGGTTGTTGTTATTGTTGTTGCTGTAGTTGTGGTTGTTGTGTTTGTTGTTTGTTATTGTTGTTGTTGTTGTTGTGGTTGTTGTGTTTGTTGTTGTTGTGGTTTTTGTTTGTTGTTTTTGTGGTTGTGGTTGTTGTTGTTTTTGTTGTTGTGCAAAAACAAAAACCTCTTCAAATTGTTGTCACAGCATTTATGTAGACTAGGAACATTCTGGAAAGATCTACAGGAGTCCTGGGTGATCCGGCCCCCTCCAGGCAAGAAGAAGCCAGAAACGTCTAGAAAGCACACCTTGTTGTTGTGGTTGTGGTTGTTGTGTTTGTTGTTGTTGTTGTTTTGTTGTGTTGTTGTTGTTGTGGGTGTGTTTGTGGTTGTTGTGGTTGTGGTTGTTATTGTGTTTTGTTGTTTTGTTGTTTTGGTTGTGGTTGTTGTTGTAATGGGTGTGTTTGTGGTTGTTGTTGTGTTTGTTGTTGTTGTTTTGGTTGTGGTTGTTGTTGTCGTGGGTGTGTTTGTGATTGTTGTTGTAGTGGTTGTTGTTTTTGTGGTTCTTGTTGTGGTTGTGTTTATTGTTTTTGTTGTTGTGGTTCTTGTTGTGGTTGTTGTTGTGGGTGTGTTTGTGGTTGTTGTGGTTGTTATTGTGTTTGTTGTTGTTGTGGTTGTTGTTGTAATGGGTGTGTTTGTGCTTGTTGTTGTGTTCGTTGTGGTTGTTGTTTTTATGGTTGTGGTTGTTGTTATTGTTGTTGTTGTTGTTGTACTTGTGGTTGTTGTGTTTGTGGTTGTGGTTGTTATTATTGTTGTTGCTGTATTTGTGGTTGTTGTTGTTATTGTTGTTTTGTGGTTTTGGTTGTTGTTGTTGTTTTTGTGGTTGTTGCTGTTGTTTTTGTAGTTGTTGTTGTGTTTGTTGTTGTTGTGGTTGTGGTTGTTGTGTTTGTTGTTGTTGTTGTAGTTGTGGTTTTGTTTGTTGTTGTTGTTTTTGTTTTTGTTGTGGTTGTTGTTTTGTGGTTCTTGTTATGGTTGTGGTTGTTGTGTTTGTTGTTGTAGTTGTTGTTGTGGTTGTTGTGGTTGTTTTTTGTGTTTGTGGTTGTTGTTGCTATTGTTGTTGCTGTAGTTGTGGTTGTGTTGTTGTTGTTGTTGTGGGTGTGTTTGTGGTTGTTGTGGTTGTTTGTTATGGTTGTTGTTGTTGTTGTTTTGGTTGTTTTGTTGTTGTTGTTGTGTTTTTGTTGTTGTTGTTTTGGTTGTTTGTTGTTGTTGTGTGGTTGTTGTTGTTGTTGTTGTGTTTGTTGTTGTTGTTTTTGTGGTTGTTGTGGTTGTGTTTTATTGTTTTTGTTGTTGTGGTTCTTGTTGTTGTTGTTGTTGGTGTGTTTTTATTGTTGTTGTTGTTGTTTTTGTTGTTGTTGTTTGTTGTTGTAATGGGTGTGTTTGTGGTTGTTGTTGTGTTTATTTGTGGTTTGTTGTTGTTTATGGTTTTTTGTTGTTGTTGTTGTTCTTGTGGTTGTTGTGTTTGGTTGTGGTTGTTGTTATTGTTGTTGCTGTATTTGTGGTTGTTTTTGTTGTTGTTGTGTTTGTTTTTTGTTGTTTGTGTTGTTGTTTGTTGTTGTTGTTTTGTGGTTGTTGTTGTTGTTTTTGTTGTAGTTGTGTTTGTTGTTGTTGTTTTTGTTGTTGTTGTTGTTGTGGTTGTTGTTTTGTTGTTTTTGTTTTTGTTGTTGTTGTTTTTTTTGTTGTTGTTTTTGTGGTTTTTGTGGTTGTTTGTTTTGTGTTTTGTTTGTTGTTGTTGTTTTTGTTTTGTTGTTGTTGTTGTTATTTGTTGTTGTTTTTGTTATGTTTTGGTTGTTGTGTTTGTTGTTGTTGTTGTTGTTATTTTTGTTTTTGTGTTGTGTTTGGTTGTTGTTGTTATTGTTGTTGCTGTAGTTGTGGTTGTTGTGTTTGTTGTTGTTGTTATTGTTGTTGTTGTAGTTGTGGTTGTTGTGTTTGTTGTTGTTATTGTTGTTGTTGTAGTTGTGGTTGTTGTTTGTTGTTGTTGTTGTTTATGGTTGTTGTTTGTTGTTGTTATTGTTGTGTTTATTGTTGTTGTTGTTTTTGTTGTTGTTGTTCTTGCTGTGGTTGTGTTTGTGGTTGTTGTTTTTGTGGTTGTGGTTATGGTTGTTGTGGTTGTGGTTGTTATTGTGGTGGTTGTTGTGTTTTTTTTTCTCCGAAGAAACTTTTGATTCATTGAAGAACTTGTTTTTGCAAATAGTATTTTTTTGTCTCTGTTTTTGCTTGCACATTCCAAAATTTTTTGTACAGCACTTGGGGAGGTGAAAATAAAAACCCACCTGAGTAGATTTTTTTGACTGTGCCATCATTTTTCCATTCTATTCGTGGAATTTCTTTAAACGAACCCTGCGACAAGGGGATACTAAACAATGATAAACATGGCCCTATCCCAACTTTTTTGAGATGTGTTCCTGTCATCAAATTCAAAATGAGCTAATAGTTTCAATACAATGCTAAAATGTCTCACTTTCAACATCTGATATGTTCTTTATGTTCTATTGTGAATAAAATCTCAGTTTATGAGATTTGCAATTATTGCATTGTTTTTATTTACATTTTATACAGTATCCCAACTTTTTTGGAATTGGGGTTGTATTTATGTTGGTTTTGTGTCAAAGTTGTCTTTCACTCTAAGGCTTTGGTCCTTTGTGTGAATGGGCCCCATAGTCTGGTATCTGTTAAGGCAGTGTACGGATCAGCCGAGGGTCTGGCATCGTTTAAGCTTGTGTTCCAGTATATGGACGGGCCCCGCAGTCTGGTATCTTACAATATATAATACAATGTTTTGTAATCATTGATGACAACTAAAGATAATGAGGTAAGTTATTTTTCTCCTAAGTTCATCCAGAAATATTTTGAAAGCAATACAAGGATCCAATAAAACTTGAGCTTCTGGTTTGATTGGGCACATGACAAATCAATCAACTGACCTGAACCAATCTGATAGGATCCCTGGGCCATTTGACATCCCCAATTGTTCAGCCCAGGTCTCCACCTGAAATATGAAATATTTCCATTGAGACTCCAGTGTGCATGTGTGTGCTCACTGAACTGGAAATTAGTCATACTCTGACCTTAGAATGCCATTACGGGTAATCTATCTCATTACCTTAAGAAGCTCTGGACATCATTACCCTGCTTTATGGTGAAAAGGACAATATGCAGCTTTTATTAACTCTGATTCATCATCCAATGACCTCATTAGGGAGAATATCCAAGCCTATCTCTCTTATTGTAAATATGTACAGTAAACATTGATAGTAGTCAGTGCAAACCTGAATTATATTACGCAGCTGTTGGGTTATATTCCTATTAAACCCTGCATTACCCACTTCTTTGGAGGGACTCCTGTTTTACGGTAATTATTCTGGGTGAAAAAATCCATTAGACCCTTTTATAATGTCAGCTGAAAAGCGAGCCATTGCTAAGTGATTGCCCTTTTTACTGAATCTCTCATCACCGGTGCAGTAATTAAGATCCCGCCTCGTAATATGGCCCTAGTGTCTAAGCCTTCAGATGCAACGAGGGAATGGAATTTGATTATACTTCATGCAGCATATACCAATTGAAGTGTTTCACTGTTCTACAATAGTATACTTGCATATAAATGTTTGTGTGTGTTCCTATTATACTCATTAGACACACAAATATTCAAACAAATGCTTTACAAATATTTGTAAGGCTGTTCGGGAGGGGCAGGGAGGAAGGAATTGCGGCACAATTTTGAAATCGATGAATATGAGGTCAACCGTTTATAGGGCACTCAAAAGTACCCAAAGTAACATAGTGTAAGAAAGTACCACGTGTCAGGCATATGTTTATAAATAGTCTTACTGTCACTTGCCTTAGTCTTCTGTGAATGGGACGTATGATCAAACATGGCATCACCATTTTTTACGCTAAAATTTCGCTAATGTCTCAAAATCCTATGCAAATGATTCCTATCTCAACATTTAGCCCTACTATTCAACCGAATAATGTGTGAGTTTTATCAACGTAACATTGTTAGTTATGATATTAGGTCCATGTGAGAGGGACTGGGTAGGGGCACAAAACCCCACTGCAAGAGGTCTGGAGAAGAAAAGAAGTTTGAGATGCCCCGGGCCACTGCTGAGTGGTCAGACGCCATGATGTCACTACCTGTGACATAGCCTGATCTTTACTGATTGGCTGGGAGAAATCACCATGGTTCTACTTCTTCACAGAGAGAGGCGTGGGGGCACCATTTTGGAGGCAAACTGAAGTTACCAAATGTGTGTGTGTGTGTGTGTGTGTGTGCGTGCGTGCGTGTGTTTGTGGCAGTTGCAACTGTAAGCAGTGGGAACCAAAGCTAGCCTCTAGAGGGGACACACAAACCCAAACCTGGCCCCTAGAGGACCACAGAACCAAACTTTCTCCCTGGGGGGCCACAGACCCTAAATGTGTGCTGGGAAGTGGGATACAAAGCCAGCACAGACTCGAGCCTGACCTCTGGAAGGCCACAGACTACAATTTGTCCCTGGCTGGCATGGAACCTAACTAGGACTGAATCTGGTTCCTCAGTGGGTGGGGGGTGGGGCCTTTAAGCCAAACCTGGGCACTGGCCTTGTATTGGCCCCTGTGCCTCACTAAAGCTTTAAGTCCGGTAATGCTCACATCTAGAAACAGCCTGCAAAGAATCCCTTGCCTCGAGATCAGAGCCATTAGAAACGCATGAAATATAAATATTAAAGGGCACGAGACATTTACATGATTGTCTTTTTGTTTCAGTGCCATGGCACTCTGCTGAGGACAGAGCTGGAGTGATTTCAGATGACGGGTGAATGTCTCTCCTGTATATAACCAGGGAGAGGGGGAAATTTTGAGCATAAAGCAATTTTGAGGGGCCTGTAATCCTGCTAACCCCCTCGAAATGGCACTGCAGAACAGTGTGGGACAGGTTGAACTATCACTCCGCTTCAGTAATTTATTTTTCATTAAAAGCCTGGAGATTTATGGCCTGTTGTTATTTAAACAAATTTGCCATATCATTCATGATTGTGGGTGTGTGTAGTATATTGTTTTTTATGAGGTTTTTGTAATGGGAACCTTCAGAATAGCCGCAAAACTACAAATTACAGATAAGGTGATATCATTCAACATCTCAGCTGGAAATATAAAATTTTATGCAGACAAAATTGTTGCACAAAAGAATTTGCATTATTTTATCCCACAGATGTTATAAGTTGCCCACACAGCATAGTCACTGCAGAGTCCATTGCATCACGAGTAGCCTGGACATTCCACTGTGCAGCTATTTAGCCAAGATACCAGCCTGTATTGCATTTCAATGCACATATGATGCTACATCCCAAGTGGGTCAGAGCATTAAAGAATGCATTTTCAACATCTTAGCCCAGCGTCATTTCCATATTAATTTTGTGAATGTCTAGTCCAGCCCTATAGACAATGGATTTTGATCACATTTGTATTCTTGATGTTAGGTGCTAATCTTCGCGTGAATATTGAAGTGGGAAGCCTGCCAATGAAAGGCAATGAAATTGGAGTAGGCGGCAAGTGTGTTACAATTTCAGAACCTTTGATGAAGCAACCTGTGCCTTGTTTCACAAAGCAGGCTTACAGAATCTGAATAATCATCCTGGATGAAAAATAGAAACCTCATGAACATGGATTTAATATTGAGTTAATGCAGGGTTTCCACAGCTTGTGAAATGCCTTTCTGTGTTTATTTGGGAATAGGTTCTGAAAATCCATGCTCTAAAGGGGACTGGCTCTCCTTGCGCTGTCATTTCCATCTCAGACCCATGTTTCAAAAGCACTTGTATTTTTGCATTCCTCAGTAAAAGTGTGGCAAATGGACGAGCAACCATTGGGATTATCAGAGGAAGGGTGTAGAGATTATAACAGGTCATTTCTTTTTTTATTGGCTACAGTTGGGATCATTATGGACAGATTGAGGGGATCATTACAGTCCATGGGAGGTAATTATTTGGGAATCATCATAAAATGGGTTTGATTATTAGTGAAAAGCATTTGATTATTATTTTTGGCCTGGAGGGGGGACTATTATACAATGGGTATAAGGATCAATACAAACCTGGATTTACTACTATGGGCCATGATTTGGAATGACAGGGTTTGAAAATGAGTATAGTCAGTTTTTGTGATTATTACAGCCTGTCTGATTAATATAGATGATGGTGGACCCACCACCCGCGAGGAGTGGAATAGGATTTGGGTGGAGTGTTAGCACGGGAGACTCCAGACTCAGCAGACAGGTATCAGCAGACAAGTAGGACTGCAGCCACAGTAACTGCAGAAACAAAACTCAGGTTTGGGAGGAATTAGGGGAGGTTGTGGAGAAGGACTTTCAGGTAGCCTTAAAGAAGTTCTGGCAAACTGTCAGACAACTCAGGAAAAAGGAGGCAGGGCTTTGCCCAGGCTGTTTTCAGCAGGGGCAGGGAACTGCTGACCTCGATTAGGGATAGTGTTTGGCAGAGGAAAGAGGATTTTTAAGAACTCCTGTATGTAGCAGACACGCCTTCTGTTGAGGAGGCAGAGAAGAAGGACTCGGGTTTGACTTAGCTCATCTCCTTGGTGGAAGTCACTGAGGTGGTCAAAAAGCTCCGCAGTGGCAAGTCACTGGGATGGATGAGATTCACTCTGAGATGCTGAAGGCTCTGGATGTTGTTGGGTTATCATGGCTGACAAGCGTGTTTAACATCGCTTGAATGTTGGGTTTGGTGCTCTGGGACTGGCAGACTGGAGTGGTGGTTCCTATTTTTAAAAAGAGGAATCGGAGGGTGTGCTCCAATTATAGGAGGATCATACTGCTGACCCGCTCAAAGAATGTTTACCCCTGGGTGCTAGAAAGGCGACTTTGCCCAATTGTCAAACCTCAGAACAGTGGATCAGCTTTTTACCCTTCTGCGGATGCTGAAGGGGTCTTGGGAGTTTGCCCATCCAGTCTATATGTGTTTTGAGGGCTTGAAGAAGGCTTATGACCGTGTTCCACGAGGTATCCTGTGGGGGGTGCAGTGGGAGTATGGAGAGTCGGGGCCGTTAGTGCAATCCATCTGATCCCTGTACAACCAAAGCAGGAGTTGTGTCCGCATTCTCGGGGCTAAGTCGGACTTGTTTCCTATTGGTGTTGGACTCCACCGAGGGTATGCCTTGTCTCCTATATTGTTCATGATTTTCATGGACAGGATATCAAGCTGCAGCCAAGGGTTGTAGGATGTCCAGTTTGTAGGCCTCAGTGATGCATCATTGCAGTTCGCTGATGATGTGATCTTGTTGGCTTCATGGGGCTGTGACCAACATGCACTGGAGCCACTCACAGCCAAATTTGAAGGGGTCAGCATGAGGATCAGCACCTCCAAATCTGAGGTCATGGTTCTCTGCCAGAAAAAGGTGGATTGTCCCCTCAGAGAGCGGGGTGAGTTGTTACCCCAAGTGGAGGAATTTAAGTATCTCGGGATCATCAGTGAGGGTAGGATGGACAGGGAGATTGACAGGCAGATTAGTGCGGCATCTACAGTGATGTGGACGAACTACTGGTCTGTCGTGGTGAAGAAGGAGCTGAGTTTAAAAGAGAAGCTCTCAATTTATCTGTCAATCTATGTTCCAACCATCCCCTATGGTCACGAGCTATGAGTAGTGACCGAAAGGATTGTGAATACAAATGACCGAAATTAAATTAGTTTTCCTCACAGGGTGGCTGTGTTCACCCTTTGAGATAAGGTGAGGAGCTCAGACATCTGGGAGAGGATCAGAGTAGTGCCGCTGCTCCTCTGTGGTGAGAGGAGTCAGCTGAGGTGGTTTAGCATCTGACCTGGATGACTCCTGGAGAACTCCCTGAAGAGGTGTTCTGGGCATGTCCGACTAGGAGGAGGCCCCGAGGCAGACCCAGGACACGCTGGAGGGATTATATCTCCCGGCTGGCCTGGGAATGACTTGGGGTCCTCCAGGTAGAGTTGGGAGAAGTAGCAGGGGAGGGTGACGCCTGGGCTACTTTGCTGATTCTGCTGCCCCCTGACCCAGCCCCAGATAAGTGGCTGCAAATGAATGAATGAATGAATGAATGAATGAATGAATGAATGGATGGATGGATGGATGGATGAAGGGGGTTTATCAAGGTTTGGAAATGATTATAGCCTGTTCTTTGGATTGCAGGCTATGTTTGATTATTTTATAGGCCACAGTTAGACATCATCTGCAGGGTTTTGGAACGCTTATATTCAGTTTTGGAGATTATTGCAGACTTATTATTATAGGCCATGGTTGGAAACTATTATTGGTACTGTTCAGGAATGATTAAAGTCAGTTTTTGGGATTATTATGGGTTTTCATTATTATAAACCATTATTATTTGCAGGGTTTGAGAATGGTTATCATCAGTTGTTTTTGATTATTATAGGCCAAGGTTGTGAATTATTATTACCAAAGATCAGGGGTGATTATAGTCAGTTTTGGGGATTATTATGGGCTTAGTTTGATTATTATAAGCCATTATTATTGGTGGGGTTTGAGAATGTGTATAGTCAGTTTTGGGGATTATTACAGATGAAGCTTTGGGATAACCAGCAGGGTTTGGAGATTGTCATAGTGGTTTTTTTTATTGCGGCTGTGTTTATTACATAGGCCACAGGTGGAGATTTTTATTGGCAGGGTTTTAGAATGATTATATTAAATTTTGGGAATCATTACTGACTGTGTTTGATTATTACAGACCATGGCTGTGAATTATTGACGGGTTGTCTTTGATTATTATGGGCCACAGATGCGGATTATTGTGAGGATTTGTTCATGATTACAGTCAGTTTCGGCAATAATTGTACCAAAGGTGGATTAGAAGCCTCTGAACCCACAGTGGAGATTTGGCTGCACCGTTGGCTCATTTCAATTGCTTTTTTATTTATTCATTTATTTTTGACTGCTTTCTTTCCTTCCTTGTGCCTGACCTGGTCAACAGATCAATCCACCATCGTTAAAGAGATTCCAATCTGTTAACGGAGTTAGAGCTGGAGTGGGGGAGCCAGCTGGCAGATGTGTCAAATCACTCTTAGCCAAAGTATTTTTAGTTGTGCGTGACGCATAAATGATTTACCTGCAAATCTACCTTATGTGCAACGCCGCACCTGCGACTGTAACCGACCTCACTTTGCAACATTTGACGAGGCAAGATCACTCCATTGAGATAAATCATGTTTCTTTGACCCCCTCCTTCCCTTTCTTGTCTTACTATCTCACTTCGATGGGCGGAGCCAAAAAAAGAAGAAAAGAATTGGGTGGGGGGGCAGGAAGGCTATGAAAAATAAGTGATGGGAATCAGCCCTGCCGAGGATATTTTACAGCCGAACTCATTGTGTGGAGCTCTGGGCACTTCTCCACCCTCTCTTCTGGGAGAATATCTCACATTGATGGAGTGCTCATCATCAGTTGTGTGATTCCACAGAAAAATCTATATACCTGGCACTTTCTATTTTACGTTGTTGCTTATCACTGTAATCACCCCTGGGGTCATTTTGGTGAGGATCTGACACTGCGAGAGTGCAGAGCACAGGCTGCTGTCCAGAGAGGAAGAGCAGATTGGCCACCTGTAAAGCTTGGGTAAATCCAGAAAGCAGCTCCTCTAAGTCTAGGAGCTCAAAGGCTGCGGCGCTTCCTTTCATAGCTTCAGGGTCATTTTAAATAAAAGGAACAGTGTGACATACTGTGCGGGCCACAGCACAGATGGGTTTGTGTGAAATGTATTTTCAGTTCTCAGTAGATGCAGTTAGATGGTGGGATCACGGACGGGTTTGTGGTGGGGAACCTCAGCCTTTGTAGGTTTGCAGACTGATGCTCATTTTAGTGCAAGAACCGCGATTGATGTGAAAACACAGCGGCGTCAAGAATCCAGGGCTTCTGGCCTCGTCACCGCATGGGTACACCGCCGATAAACAGACTGATGCTGTTGTCAATTCCTCAATTCACCCATAAACACACACAGACACACACACACACGTGTAAGCGCACACTGATTTATGGTACAAAATTAAGTGGTACGGCTATCTCTGCAGCCTTTACACAAATATTTATGGATCAGAAAATAAAATCAGCGGCAGTTTTTCACCCCCAAATGGCAGCAATTAGGCTTAAATTTGTATGTGCTTTAAAGCAGCGGCCTCCCTCACGCCGGCCGTAAGTGCTGGGTAAAGTGTAGGTCTGCTGTAATATAATTTAATGATTCAATGCCTGAAAAGCTCCCCCCATGCTGTCATGGTGACGAGGCTTAACAGTGACTGCATCTGTTCAAAAGCACATGTGGTTGAGTTCCAAGGCCAAAGGTTCGCACTGCTGCAGGGCCTTTTAGGATTCATCTTGGTAAATAAAGGCCTTCTTACTGATTGCTGCTTAACTGAAACCACGGCGTTATAAAACGGAACAAATCATGCTCATGAAGGTTGCGCATAATGATGCTAATCTGTCTGTTGTCTATGACAATTATTGATGCGTAAAATTTGGAAAGTCATGCCACTGAAGAAAGACGAGCAACAGCAGCATCGTTTCAACTGTAGGTGCATCTTCACGACGAACGGTTTCATCTGCAGGATAATGTATTCAACCGCAAAACTTGCCACAGGCAATGAAGAAATAAAATACTGTTCCGAATCGAATGTGTTTTTTCAAGAAATTCAAGATTAATTTATCAGTGCGCGGGCAGGTGTTTGCTCGGCTGGAAATAGTACTGTACATAGTAAATACATACATGCCAACTGTACCACTTTCGGCAGTAAACTACCGCTTTCGGGGCGTTACATTCTGAAAAAAAAAAAAAACGCCCCAAAAGCGGTAGTCTACCGCCAAAAGCGGTAGAGTTGGCATGGGTATTTCGCATTGTAGGCCTATTTACTCCGTTTCAGAACAGACAGAAAGACGTCATTGGTTTTTTTTTTTTGTTGTTGTTGTTTTTTTTTTGTCCAATGAGGTCGCAGGGTAGAGAATATGTATTACAATCATAAACTGCAATAAACATTCACAACTAAAGATGACGGGGAAGTTTTGCGAAAACAGGCCATCTGAGTTATATTCGCACAATAGGCTGAATAATTTCAGTAATTATAGCCAACCCCTGGAGGGAACACTAATCAATTTCCTTTATCGCTGCCATAATGTCGCCAGCAATGGGCAATTAGGCTCCGAAGCAGTTCAATCAATTCGGTCTTGCGCTAATAATTCAATCACGACTTAAGTAGTTCAATAGCTGTATATTCTGTTGATAAACACCATTTGAAGTTAGTGCGATGCATCGCCAGGAAATGTATCAACCTTAAAAGGAGGTGGCGCCCGCAGAATTTTGAACTCTAACGTAAAACTCATTAAAAGGCCAACTCTGGGAGCAGCGGGTCGAATCGAGATATTGCGGGTGCGATTCTTTCTGCCAAACGCGCATTGCTATCTGGAGTACGAATGCCTGGGTACTTCAGCCTACAGCTTTTCGGGGCGCTGAAGCGTCCTTGCCATTGAGTCACGTGATAAAGGCGAGGCTTTTTTTCCCCCGATGCACATCCCAAGACGGAGAGGGAACGGATGCGCTGCGGAGAAAGCACGCCGATGATCCTTTCTTGTTCCTGTGCGTTTGGTTTGTCATTTTGCTTTGCCTTCCTGTCAGCCTTGAGTAATTCATACGTGCTTGCATTTTATTAATGCCCACTCTTGCGCTTATCCGTCCGAAGCGAGTGGGCTTGTCCAACCTGTGAGTTCACCTGCACCGTTGCTAGGCACTCAGCAAGCTTCCCGGGAGTTTTCTGAAACAAGCGACGATTCGAGGCTGATAATACGCTTCAAGGTGAGGTACCTTCTTATGACAACGCCGAATGCTTTTTTTAAATCCAATTTAAATGCAAAAATCGACCCATTCTCACTGAGCCACAATGTGGTTTTTACAGTTGGGCTCCAACGTGAGTAAACCCTGGTT